>VWZZ01000820.1:38269-72017 GCA_013399095.1 Psophia crepitans | reverse complement strand
CGGACCCTCCTGCTCCGGCTCGCTGCTTCTGGACCTACCTGTGGCCTTTAATGCCGGCTGTTCACCTAGCAACAGTTTTAACCTTTTGGCATGGATTTTCCCTTGGTAATGCGATTCGGCCACCACTGCTGAGGTAAAGGACATGTTACATAGTGTGCAGCATTTGTTCTTATCCACTGAGTCACCATCACTGCCCTGGGTGGAGACAAAAACACAGACAAAAAAAAAAAAAGAGGTGTATAAGCCCACCAAGCACAGTCACGGAGAAAGAAGAGAGAGGAAGCCCGGCTGCGGTTTCCAAGGGGCTCCCCTTCCTTGTCTCCCCTGGTCCTGCCTGGTCCCAGCCCCGCTCAGCCTGGGGACGTCTCCGACCCCCCGGGCGCTGCCGAGCCCCCAGCGCCTCCGCGCTCATTCACGCGCTGGGAGCTCGTCCTGCTGCCCGGTGTTCCCCGTGGCCGAGCGGCTCGTCCTGCATCCGGACAGCCTGCCTTTAGTCTTTACTCCTGCTCTCTGGCTGAGGGAGTCATGCAAACCTGGTGCTTTCCCTGCCATCGGACACCGGCGCTTCCTCTCGCTGCGCTTCTGTGAGAGACCCCAAAGCAGGCGGGGGGGTGGGACGGAAGGGGTGCAGCCCTCTCTGCGGGTGGGAGAAGCAAATGAAGCAGCAGGACTCGTGTGGGTCCCCCAGGCAGGATCACACACCAGTCCCAGACACCTCCTGCCCCTCTGCCTCGGTTCTGCCACTCTCAAGCCGTTGGAGGAGACCTGCTTGTCCCCCCCCCTTCACGCAGAGACCGAGGGAGAGATCAGCCAGCGGGTCGGGGAGCCCCGGCTGTTCCCCCCCTGCAGCCCGGGTGTCTGCTCCAGCAGGCAGGAGCTCCACGAGGCGCCCGGCCACCCCGGGCCGCCCGTCCACGGGTCTCTGCAGAGGAGCCAGGCTCGTACCTGGCAGCGATAACTCACTACCAGCTGCTAACACGAGAAACCTGAAGGCAAGAGCAGCCCTGTGGCACGTACTAAAGACAGGAAAAAATGTTTGCTGCAGTGTTTGCATAAAGGGGAAGGAAAAAAAGAAAAAAAAAAAAGAGCAAGACACCTGAAGAACACATCCACGTTCTGCTCCTTTCCTAGAGATGGATTTTGAGCTCTTGAAATGGCACTCACAAAAAGTCCCAGACATTTTGCAGATGATGGTGAAGAAACTCAACCCAGAAACCAGCGGTGCCTAAAGCAAACTCGGTGCCGCGGCCCCGTTTGAGGACCTGCGCAATGGAACACCTTGGTGCGAAGGTGACACCCCCGTGGTGGCCCGAGGTGTCGGCAACAGGTGAAACACTGGAAACTTTAAGAAGTTTTTCAGCACCAGCAAGTGCCTCTCACGGCTGCAGAGCTACACGGAGGAGCCATTCCTCGCAGTTACTAATCGCTGCATCTTTATTTTAACAAGTCCCGATTTAATCAGAATATTGTCTTCCACCTTCATTAAGGTTATTATTGTAGGAATAAAAGCCAGCGTGCCTCTGCCCAGCTGTGCAACCGAGCTGAGACCTTTCACTCCAGGCAAACCCCGTGAGGAGCGGCGCCTGCAGCTGAAGGCTGCCTGTTCCCACTGCGGCAGGAGCCGCATCGCTGCCCGCGTCACTGTACGCCCTGGATCCCGCGGCAGCTCACCCAGGCACCCGTTACCCCGGCAGGGGCACCGAGCACCCCAGCATTACCCCTGACACCTCCCAGCACCCCGGCTGGAGGCACCACCGCTTCCCAGGCACAGACATGTCTGCCGGGATTTGTCCCCGCTCCGACGGGGGTCTCTCCGACGGGGGAGGCAGAGGAGGCTGAGCGGAGGCACGGAGGCAGCAAGCCCGGCAAGAAGGAGCTGAGCAGCCAGGGAGGGTTTGGGAGAAGAGCTCACAAACAGCCCCTGGGTTGAACGGCTGTCAGCAGAACGTGGCTGCTGCTGCCAGCAAGGGTTTACGGACACAGCTTCCACAGACACAAGGGTAGTGTACAACCAACCAGGGGAAAAGCGTTTGCACCATTAGTCGCAATTAATTATTCAACCCATTCCACAAGGGAACAGGAATCACATTTAGGGCCACATATGCATGGCCTCACTTTTAAGATCTCAGTCAGTCGTACCGGCCACCGAGCACAATTTATAAACGATCTCTTTGGAAAACCCTCCTCTGTGCAGAGCGAGACCTTTCCAAAGCTGGGAAATGACCCGCGGCGTGCAGGTAGTTAGCATCCCAGCCCATCCCTGGACAAGACGGTCAGATCCGGCCCCGTGCCAGGGTAAAACTCCCTCCAGTGACAAGCCATCTGGAGACAGTCGTGCACTTTTTTTTTTTAAAGCCAATATTCCAAGCGCTGGTATAATCAAACCAGAAGACAGTCTGCTTCAGAAGCTGCGGTCTTCATTTCACAACAACTTCAGAACAAGCCGTGAACGCATTCTGCAGCTCGTCCACGTGCAAAGATTCAGGCGCTGGCGGGGACACACGACCCGGCTGGTGCCGGCTGCCCCCGTGGGACCGCGCTGCTGCGGACACAAAGCACGTGGCTGGAAATGGTGACACTGCTGAAGGGACAGCGGAGGCCAAGGGCAAGTCAGGCGGAGCCCAAAATCCAGCTCCCCCTTTTGCAAACGTCACGTTTACACAGAACGGGGGGCCCAGCTCTTCAACTCGCCCACGGAAAGGGGTGGAACAGCCCCAGCACGAACACCCACCCCGCCGCGCGCTGTGGTGGGCGGCAGCCCCAGGGCACCCGGGACCCCGCCGGCCAAGGCAGGCAGCCCTGGAGGCGTCCCCCAGCAGCTGCGGGGGAGGAGAGGGGCTCTGCAATGCTGGGAGAGCAAACCAACCACACAGTCAACACCTGACCAGCTAGTTAAGGTCATTTTCTCCCCAAAAATAAGCACAATTAGAAAACGGACCGATTTTCATCGCTTTGTTGTTGTTGTTAACTGTAAATCAACTTAAACCTTAGGGAGAAATCTCAAGAGGTGATAAGTGCTGTTCTGAGTGTAATTTGCACTTCTTTTAAATAGATTTCTCTCAAGATATTTTACATCTTCAAAGGGAAATCACTTGAAAGTTAAGAGCGGAGTAAAAAATTCCCAGACTCTATTGATCATCTGCAGGGGTAACACACAGAGCCTCCGACAGAGCTCATCTGAAAACCTGATACGCTTCGATCCCCAAGCACCAGGGTCTCTTCCTCTGCCTGGTCTGCTCTTCAGCGACACTTTCTCCTTTACAACCTACTTCCACCGGCAGACTGCAGTCAAAAAAAAAAATAAATTCAAATTTAAACCTCCTCAAACACCTCACTTGGAGCCCAGGGTCCCACTGACACCGATCCGCAGGTCACTGTGCAGCTTATCCGAGTTCACCCAAGTCTCCGGATGGGGATTTGGCCCCAGACTGGTGCCTGCCTGCAGGAGGGGGGCGTCCCGTCCCCCCTCTCCTGCTCGGTCCGAGAGTCCCAGCCTCCGCACGAAACACGACAGACCTCCGCTCTCGAGCAGCCAGCCATTTTTCGTACACTAAATGCTGCTCTTCGTTAGCAAGAGATGTTTGGGCTCAAGCTCTATGAATTAGTTACCCAAGTCGGCAGCGTTCGTCAGCAGAACGGGCTGGCTCCCCTGCTCCGCCACCCAAACTCCCCGCACCAAGCTGGGGGCCGGATCCAGCCCTGAAGGGTAATTATGCCTTCTCATTTGTCAGCGGCTGTTTTACCTGGAACCGGACGGGCTGGGGGAACACGATCCGGGTGTCTTTTGTCACCCGCTGAATGACACCGCGCTGACAGGGCTGTGCAGCCAGCTGGTACAATAACATCCAGACGGTCCGGTGAGCAGGTCCCCGCTCTCCAGGGATGCTCTGCGCCCATCACCCACCTCTCCTAACCGCTTCCCTGGCTCTGGCACCCAGCTCTGCCTAAAACGGCAGCAGTAAATAGGCATTAACATCTCAATTTAGCTCCCATAAAACCCACAGGAGCAGCTCTCTAACCCCACGCTGCACACAGCCAGCCCATGTGCAAGGAATACTGCTACCATTTGCCTTTGCCATCTTCTCCAGACGATCCCTTCCCGCTAACCTTTGCGGAGATGCGGTGCTGACGGGGGCGAACGGCCTCGCATGAACTGAAGCACAACGAAGCGCACCATGGCCTGAGAGATAAGGCATCTGTTTCCCCGCTTGCCCATCCTCCCCCCGCCCCGTAGCCAGCCTAATTTATAGGGCTCCTTTTTGTAATGTTACAAACTTCAAAGCCAGTCTCCTACATCCAACAGAATTAACTTCAGATGCCTGTTAACAAGCTGCTAAAAGGCATAATGCCCACGCAGGGCCAGGCAGTTNACACCCTCAGGGATGGTGACTCCACCACCTCCCTGGGCAACCCGTTCCAGTGCCCGACCACCCTTTGAGAGAAGAATTTTCTCCTCATCTCCGACCTGAACCTCCCCTGGCGCAACTTGCAGCCGTTCCCCCTTGTCCTGTCACTAGTTATCTGCGAGAAGAGGCCGACCCCCAGCTCACCACAACTCCCTTTCAGGTAGTTGTAGAGGGCAATAAGGTCTGCCCTGAGCCTTTGCTGGATGTTCTTTAAGCAGTCCTCAGCAGAAGTAAGGATTTCTATTCCACAGATACAAATCTGCTGTCTTCATTTCCTAGGTTTTACTAAGAAGAAAAGCTTATACAAACCCTTGAAATTTAGCAATAGAAAACACACCACTCAAGGCATTTTGAGTTAATTTTCTGCGCGTGCAGGTGTTGCTGCTAAAGAGCTATCCTCTGTAACGCTCTGTGGGAAATTTAGGGCACTTCCATTTTGGAGCCTGTTTTATTTACGGTACGAGCAAAGAGCAGGTACCGGTCTAAATCCGAAACGCTCACTAATTCCCCAGGGATCTTAGGATCTATCTGTTTCCCCAAGAAAAGCCAGCCCTAAGCTCAGGGGTGTGTTTGACCATAAGCACAGTCCCACGGTCCCCACCCTGGTGGGACAGCGAGGAGGGAGTCCCCCGGAGACCCCCGCTCCCACGGCTCAGCTGTGGCTCGGCGGGTATCCCAAACAAAGCCCTGGAGAAGAGGGGAGGGGGCCTTGCCCCAGGTCTGGGTCGGGGCTCCCCCAGGGCAGAGCATCCGCGGCTCTCGGCCAGTCCCAGCCTTCTGCTGGAGAATAAATTCAAGTCTTACACCACTAACTCCTTTCACTGAAACCAACGCCTGACCTTGGGGTTGAAAACCACCCATCAGGTACAAAACAGGCAGGAAGAACGTTGGCTCTAAACCCAGACGTTCCATCTTAGTTCCAGTGGAATCGCTGCAGATTTAAGTTACAGCGTACAGTGAATTTTGCACTAGAATCTGTAAAAACGGGTTTCCTTGCTGGCTGGGAACCAAAGCCAAGCCTCCCGAGGCAGCGGCTGGCACCCGGCGTGCCTCAGAGGGGCACAGCTCTTCGAAGCGCTGAGGCTGGGAAAGACCTTTGAGATCACCACGTCCAGCCGTGAACCCAGCGCTGCCAAGCCCATCACCAAACCACGTCCCTGAGCACCACGTCTACACGTCTGCTAAGCACCTCCAGGGACGGTGACTCCACCACTTCCCTGGGCAGCCTGTTCCAGCGACTGACAACCCTTCCAGTGAAGATATTTTTCCTAATATCCAGCCTAAACCTCCCCTGGCACAACTTGAGGCCATTCCCTCTTGTCCTATCGCTCGTGACTTGGGAAAAGAGACCAACCCCCACATCTCCAGTGCTGCCTGGCAAGACACGCATGACCCTCAGCAACAAAATCCAGTATCCTGCCATCTTCCCTCAAACAATTTATCCTTGCTGTTATGACCCCTTTCTTTTCTAAGGAAGATGATGCTGGTTAAGGCAATTTACTATCTTAGAGCACAAATAGGGCTAGAAAGAATTGAAGGCTTTTCTCCCACCCCAAAAAACGTGTCTCAGAGCACATCAGCAATTTCCATCATGTCTGCCCTGACCACAAACAGGGGCCCTATTTTTTAAGGGTAGTGACAAAAGGCTGATTAAAATTGATTCACCAGTCCTGGGACTGGAGGCTATGACTCTGAATTTCAGCGGGGCCCTGACACAGGCTGCCACCTTCTCAGATTACTTTCAGCTGAAATGTTAAGCGGAAATTTAAAATAAAAGGTCAACAATCACTCAGTACACCAAAGACGTGAGGTTTTTCCCCTTCCCCCCACAAAAAAAATTAAAACAATAATGAACAGCCCAACAACTGAGTCGTTATCCAGTGCAAGACTAATTGTATAACCCTCGTACTTCTTACCAGGAAAGGATAATGGGCGTTTGGGGAAGGCAGGGTATTTTTATAGTCCTCAAACAGCAGCAAACGCTGCCCTGGCCTCACCAAAAGGTCAGGGAGCAAATGCTGCTTCTAAACCTCTTGCACCGAGTATCTACAACTGCAGCAGCTTCTCCTTCCTCCTGCCACGTGCCAAACAGACAAGGCGTTCAGTTTTGTGGTCAAAAGGGTACAAATCAAACGGCACACGGCAGGTAACAGTGCGGGGTTTGAGGAAAAAAGGGCTAATATTCCCTTTTGAGTCGCAGATGATTCTATGCAGAAATTTAATTGTTTTTCACAGATTGTTTCTAATATTCGTTAAAGTTGGCGTGCCATGGATGGGCCAACGGTGCTGGACACCTGAACCGGGCAATGCAGCTTGCTCTCCCTTCAAGCTGGTTTGGATTGAAGGGAGCTCCCAGCCTACCCAGTTCCCATCCCCTGCCATGGGCAGGGACACCCCCCACCAGCCCAGGGTGCCCAAAGCCCCATCCAACCTGGCCTTGGGCACTGCCAGGGAGCCAGGGGCAGCCACAGCTTCTCGGGGCACCCTGTGCCAGGGCTTCAGCACCCTCTAAATGTCCCAGATATTTCCATCCTCTTTAAATGCAAAGGCTTGGCTAATATCTGATCAGCAACAGGCCTGCTTTGAGCTGTAAATGTTTGCAGATTTTCCCTGCTATATTTTCATAACTGAAATAATTTTAGAATTTAGGTCTCGCACAGCTATCACTCACCTACCGCCTCAGGACTTGTTATTCACCCCCCACTAAGGGCTGCCCTTGGCACAGTCAAACATCAGCAAACATAGAATTACATTACTTCTCACTGTTGCCTTTCACAAAAGAAATGGGAAGTAGTTCAGCTCTGACTGATCTGAGGTCCATTTGGTCCTCTGTCCACCATATCCTCGTGCTAAGGCGTACGAGCTAGCGGTTTCTCGTTAGATGTAATGAAGCTCATTAGAGGACCACGTTCCAGCGCATGTCCGCTGTACCCTTCACATTCTGTAATTAGTAACTCCACAGAAGTACTGTGAGATTCTGTTGTTAAGGGGTAGATTGCATCTGCAATTACCCCGTGTGCAACATAAAAGTTCCACTAAAATTTTAATTACTGCGTGAAGGAGCTTTCAGATTCCTTTGGCAAAACTTGCACGCTTCTTCCTTTAATTAGAAGATACCGCACTAATATTGAGAGCACTAAGGCAGAGCCACACTCCCACAGATCTGAAACGGTTTGGATGCTATCTGCCGGGAACCTCAGCAACAGCTCTCACGCCGGTCCCAGAACACAGGACAGAGCTGAATGAAAAACTCCCTGTGAATCAGTCCCGTACAAATTCAGTCTCCCCTTATTGCCTGACAAACGGCTGCGAGCTGGTCCAGCTTCCTCAGCTTTATTTGTTTATCTGGATGCAACTGAGGAACCCGACGGCGATTTTCTAGAGCTGCAGACTGACCACGGACCTTGGTGAGGAGCCTTTGGGATCCAGCGCTCCGTTTTCATCGACCCTCAGAAAAAAATGGGGTTGGAGGAGACTCCGGGATGACTCTGCTCCCCCTGGGGGCTCTCGGGGGGCTTCAGACACAACGTGGCGATGACGCTGCAGGCGTCCCCTGACCTCCCGCAGGCAGGAGGGCACGGCACCACCGGGCGCGCACATGACACCACCGTGCCCTCCTGCACCCAACCACCCGAACACACAAGCCTCCAGCAACCACCGCCCTGCCTCAGCAGCAGAAAACTAGCCATTGCACTTAAACTGAATAAATGCTCATTATTTGCTCTCAATGTATTTTTTTCTCCTGTGAAAGAACATTCAAATAACTAAAAACACAATTACTGTTGCTGATGCACATAATATTTCTTGTATAGCTTATTGAAAATTATTTCCAGTTACTTAGCATTTCAGCTAATCTAAATGTTACCTCTGGGTACCTGATCATCTGCGGCTGTAACAGAAAAAAAATGTTGGAGCACAGAGTCAATGATTCACAAAGCAGCTGAGTAAACAGGGACTTAAATTATACCCACGTTTTCTGACCGGAGCTTTTTAGCTGGACAACCTCCATCTATGGGATGAAGCATATAATAGAGGCGAACTTTGCTGGCATGTTTCCGGCTCTGGAAAAAGAACAAAAAAAGAAAAGAAAAAAAAAAAAAGCAAGAAATGAAGTTACAAAAAGCAAGAAGCTCTATTGCTGTTCATACAACACCACTCTGCAATAAGATCTCACATCCCCTGGATATGTGTATCCAACGTGGCAGGAGAAAAGGGGGAAAGACCCAGGTAAGGAACATTTGCATTTCACGGGGGTTTCACAGAGCTCCCCACCGAGCTGAAATGAACCGTGGTGTGATCATGACTCCTGCCAAGAGCAGGAGAAATGGTCCACCCTCACTGCTCTGTGCCGTCCTGCTGCCCGCAGCCCCTTGAAGCTCCAGCAGGGATAAAGGCATCGAGAGAAGAGCAGCATTTGTCATCAGACCATCACCATAGTGGGAGAGACTGAAAAGATCAGGGTTATTTAGTTCAGGGAGAGACAGGACGGCAGCGTGAAGGGTCAGATGCACACACACACAAACAGAAATCCACGGCTCCTACACTTACAGAGGAATAAAGGGGTATAAAACCCCACTCTCTAGGAAACAAGCCCTCTGGTACCTGCCAAAAGTTTGAAAGAAATTTCTCCCCTAAGTAAATTACCAGATAATCGTGCATTAGGAACGTTAACGCTTTCCTCGTACACAGCTGGCGCTGGCCCTGCAGCGAGGGGATAAGGACCACGTGGATCCCAGCCTGAGCCCCTTCTCCTCCCTCAAGCGTTTCTCAGGGGAGCTGAACATTAAAACCCTCCAGACGGCCATGAAAATGGGGGGGGGTTTGTGCTGCAGTTAAGCAGTGCCAGCAGTGGAAAGCCCAGGCTCAACGTGACGTTTGCTGCTGCAGAGACCAGCCCCAGGAGCCCGGGCACCACTGCAAGGGTGTTCTGCTTTCCCGCGCCCTGCCCAGCACCGCCCCGCCACCGTGGGCAGAGCGCGGATGCGGACCAGTCGGTCGCACGCGCTTTCCAACGCCAGCGGTGGTCACCGGCCCCGAAACCCACTCGTGCGAAAGGCCAGCGAGCAGCCCCCCGTGCCACCAGAGGGCTGGCTTCCCAGGGCGGAGGGACCAGCTCCTGCTCGAACTTCCCTCCCAAGAAAGGCACCGGGCGGGCAACTGCGTCTCACACGTTATTCGTACCACAGAGGACCTGTATTTCTGTAGAGGGACCCAGGAGAGCTGAGAGATGCCCGGAGGAGACTCTTCCCACGAGGGACACGGGGCAGCAAGGGCAGGTGCCGCACTGCCTTCGGGCATGGCTGGCACTTACCAGCAGCTGAGGATGAGGAGGGACATGGAGATGTCCTGGCCGTGCCAGCACCAACAGACAAAGCAACCCTTGTGACTCGCAAAACGTAAAGGGAAATTTAAAAGCTTCTACAGCAGGAACAGAGACACAAACCTTCAGAACACTGACAGTCAGCTCTTGCCTTCCAGTAGATGTCAGGAGGGAAAGACCCCAACTACTGAATACCTGCACCCAGAGCCCAGACATGCAGGGCAGCCATTATTATGCAAATTTTTCCTCTGAATCTCCATTTCTGATTGCCTCACAGAACAAGGGCACCATAATATTACAATTTCAGGTCACAGATTCGCAATTTCAACATATTAAATTATCATGTTCTGGAAGATTCTTTTTCCTGCGGTGTGAACTTGGAGCTGAATTTGCAGAGAGCTATATTTGCATGCACAAACGTGACTATGCAATAATTATTTTTTTTTAACGGAGCAAATCAGTCAAGGTAAATAACGCCAAATGTCTTTCCCTAACTTGTCTTTCTCGTGCGTTTAGAAAACGCGACCTGCTGTCGTCAGAACCAAGCACAGGGAACCCCAACAGCTCCAGCCACCAGTGATGAGCGGCGCAGCCAGCGATGGCGTAAGAAAGAAATGACAAAAGAAACGTTTGAAACGTAAAGGACAGATGTGCAAGACCAGTCTCGGGAGTTGGGGGCACTCCTCCTTCCTGCCTGCAGGAGGTTTGCACGCCGGGAACCCGGGCAGGGCGCAGGCGATGGCTGGTCCCTTCGCATCGGGCAGGGGACGGGACGAGCCCCCGCGGTCCATCGCCCCGCGTGCGTTGGGTGGGGAGAGACAAACGCACCGTCAAGTGACGTTGCCAGAGCTTTTTGGCTTAATTCCTTCACTGAATGTTTACACCCCGCGGAGCAGGCAGCCTCAAGTCACAGAATCACAAGGGTTGGAAGGGACCTCGAAAGATCATCTAGTCCAACCCCCCCTGCCAAGGCAGGGCCACCTAGAGCACATCACTCAGGAACGTGTCCAGTCGGGTTTTGAATGTCTCCAGAGAAGGAGACTCCACACCCTCTCTGGGCAGCCTGTCCCAGGGCTCTGTCACCCTCACAGGGAAAAAGTTTTTCCTTACATTAACCCGGAACCTCCTGTGCTCCAATTTGCACCCGTTGCCCCTTGTCCTGTTGCTTAGTGAGGCCGAGAAGAGCCTGGCTCCATCTTCCCGACACTCACCCTTAACATATTTATAAACATTGATGAGGTCACCCCTCAGCCTCCTCTTCTCCAAGCTAAAGAGACCCAGCTCCTTCTGAAGTCATCCTTCCCACAGTCACGAGGCTCTTCCCTCGGGGGAGTTCATCCGGCACTTCGCGATGCCTACTCGCGCGCAGCCGCAGCCCGCTGAATTTAGAGGTTAAAAAGTTTGTGGGTTTTTGGTAAGATGAAAAGGCAAGATTTTAGCAGCAATCGTTTTTAGCGCGTTTTTCCGTGGCACTCAGCTGCGCCATAAACGATGTCCAAATGTCTGCGTTAAAAGGCAGCAAAGCTTCAGCCTCCTGTAAAACACCTCTCATTCTTATTTACGCATTTGTTTGGATTTATGAAGGCTAAGGTAAAGAAATAACTTATGTTTGGCATAATTTAAGACTACGTGGCTCCTTATGCAGCCTTATTATCCTACGGTTATAAAAGCAGAGCTAAAAATCATCCCTGGCCTTTGCAAGTACGCAGTGAGTGAGCATCTCATTCCCTCTCGGGGAGCGGAGGTAGCGCAGGCCATTTGTCACCCATTTTATCTCTGGTATTTTCTACATTTACATGTGTATTTATCATCCTAACACCCCGGCAAGAGCAAAGCGATTATTCTTCGCGTGCCGCTCGCAAACAGCCCTGCGGGTTATCTTTTCCCCTCCACAAGGCAACTCAGAACCTGCAGCTCTGAGGCGCGAGAAGGGCACGAGCCAGGGAGCAGGCGGCACGGCCCCCGTGGGCAGCACCGTCGCCACCGCGGGGGGACTCACCCTGAGCTCCAGCCGGGCTCCACCATCCCCGTCAGAGGTCCCGCTTGTCTGAAGGAGCTCTGGAGGACAGCAGCAGGAGGACGTCTAGGGACAGCAGAGACAAGAGCATTGCTGCCTCCCCACCAGCCGCCCAGACCTGCAGCCCAGGCAGGACCCCGCAGGACAGCTCTCAGNAGGCTCTTCCCTCGGGGGAGTTCATCCGGCACTTCGCGATGCCTACTCGCGCGCAGCCGCAGCCCGCTGAATTTAGAGGTTAAAAAGTTTGTGGGTTTTTGGTAAGATGAAAAGGCAAGATTTTAGCAGCAATCGTTTTTAGCGCGTTTTTCCGTGGCACTCAGCTGCGCCATAAACGATGTCCAAATGTCTGCGTTAAAAGGCAGCAAAGCTTCAGCCTCCTGTAAAACACCTCTCATTCTTATTTACGCATTTGTTTGGATTTATGAAGGCTAAGGTAAAGAAATAACTTATGTTTGGCATAATTTAAGACTACGTGGCTCCTTATGCAGCCTTATTATCCTACGGTTATAAAAGCAGAGCTAAAAATCATCCCTGGCCTTTGCAAGTACGCAGTGAGTGAGCATCTCATTCCCTCTCGGGGAGCGGAGGTAGCGCAGGCCATTTGTCACCCATTTTATCTCTGGTATTTTCTACATTTACATGTGTATTTATCATCCTAACACCCCGGCAAGAGCAAAGCGATTATTCTTCGCGTGCCGCTCGCAAACAGCCCTGCGGGTTATCTTTTCCCCTCCACAAGGCAACTCAGAACCTGCAGCTCGGAGGCGCGAGAAGGGCACGAGCCAGGGAGCAGGCGGCACGGCCCCCGTGGGCAGCACCGTCGCCACCGCGGGGGGACTCACCCTGAGCTCCAGCCGGGCTCCACCATGCCCGTCAGAGGTCCCGCATGTGGTCCCTGGAGGACAGCAGCAGGAGGATGTCTAGGGACAGCAGAGACAAGAGCATTGCTGCCTCCCCACCAGCCGCCCAGACCTGCAGCCCAGGCAGGACCCCGCAGGACAGCTCTCAGCCGAGCATCTGCTAGCAACCGCCATCCAAGTTATTACAGATGCACGGGGAAAAAGGGGCCAAAGGAAGAATAGAATAGAATAGAATAGAATAGAATAGAATAGAATAGAATAGAATAGAATAGAATAGAATAGAATAGAATCATTAAGGTTGGAAGTGACCTCAAGAACCACGTACCAGAATCAGGAAACCAGGATAAAGTGGGATCAGGGCATATCCAAGTCCCCATTTTGATCCATCTCACCACATGTTCAAGCCTTAGAAAACACAAAACCTTCATACATCCGTAAATCCACGGTCTGGAACAAGAACCCTGCCTTTGGAGACACCTGCCTGTTCATCAACAGCCACCTCAGTTTTATCTTAGGGTGCACTACGAGAGCATTTCCGTCCCTGCGAATATTTCTTTTGCAGCTTCACAAAGTGTTACGCCAAAGGCATTTTCACTTAAATTCACTGTCTCCAGTGTCTGGAAACAGCTCCTTTAGAAGGCAAGAAGTCTAGCTTAATACTATACGGTTCAAAAACAACCCCCTCTACGCGGGGAGGGGGGGGAAGCTCAGAAAGAGCCTGTTTTCACATAGCAACTGCAGACGTCTGCATTGCAAGCTCATGCATCGCAATGAAGTTCTGCAGCACACTCCTGCCCAGCAGCACGGCGAGAGGAGACAATCGTGGCTCTGTGGGAGCGGCGGCAGCTGGCCGGACCCTCGGAGCCACGGATGAGCTGGTCTTGGACGCAGCAGCCCTGCTCGCCTGGGCTTGCGGAGGGTTTACTCGCTGCCGTCATAACTTAGCAGCTTCTTTTACCAACAGCAGCAATATCCCTGCGGAGGACTGAGACGTGTGTCCCTTTACAAGGCCAGAAGTCCCGGGTGGAGGCTTGAGGCGGGGGCTTGCTGGGCTGCACAGACACGCACAGATCCCTCCTTCCCCACCGCTCGCCCGGGGGATGCAGCACAGCCCTCCCCGCAGCAAGAGCTCAGCAGCCTGCAGCGGCCCCGGGACCTGCTCACACTTTGCACCACTGATTTAAGCTGATCTGACAGTCTCAAATATTTCAGCATCTTGCCAGGGACTTCTTCCCATACCCCCAGCCACCTCGCCGGCTTCAAACCAACCACTTCTGCTGCTTTCCTCACGCTGTGCTTGCAGCTGATCTAACTTCTCTGCTCCCCACAGCTCCCTTTACCACCTACTCGCCCACCCCTCGGCACAGCATCACGTTTTCGGCGGGTCTGCCTTTCCCCACCCTCCGCTGTGCCGGAGACCGGAGACCCACCACACCGGGGGCCGCAGGGCTGTGCCGAGCACGGGCAGAGACATGAAGAAATGAACAGTAATGGGAGCCCGAAGGGCTGAGGCTTCTCTTAGTTTGCAATAAATTCTTCTTCAGAAGCCTGTTGGTTGGATTTTAATCCTTTTAGCATGTACTGCGTTGATTTTTCTGTGTGCTGGCAGTTTCTTAATTAAATTGCCATGAAACGTGCAGTCATATGACTACCCAACTTTAGAATAGAATAGAATAGAATCATTAAGGTTGGAAGTGACCTCAAGGATCATCTAGTCCAACCATCCCCCCACCACCTATTACCCACCAAACCACATCCCTAAGTACCACATCCAACCTTTCCTTAAACACCCTCAGGGATGGTGACTCCACCACCTCCCTGGGCAACCCGTTCCAATGCCCGACCACCCTTTCAGAGAAGAAATTTCTCCTCATCTCCAACCTGACCCTCCCCTGGCCCAACTTGCAGCCGTTCCCCCTTGTCCTGTCACTAGTTATCTGCGAGAAGAGGCTGACCCCCAGCTCGCCACAACTTCCTTTCAGGTAGTTGTAGAGGGCAATAAGGTCTGCCCTGAGCCTCCTCTTCTCCAGACTGAACACCCCCAGTTCCTTCAGCCGCTCCTCATCAGACCTGTGCTCCAGCCCCTTCACCAGTTTCGTTGCCCTTCTCTGGACACGCTCCAGCAGCTCAACGTCCTTCTTGTATTGAGGGGCCCAAAACTGGACACAGCACTCGAGGTGCAGCCTCACCAGGGCTATTATCTGCATTGGCCTTACTAGCAATCTCATCAAACGAGATAAAGTTATTTTGGCCAGTTCTCTAAACCTCACGCAGAATACCAACCGCATCGCCCTCCCGAAGCGGCGCCCTCGAGTCCCTCCCCAGCGCCCATCCTGCTGCGAGGCCGTGCCAAGCCGGGAGGGCTCCGCTCCCTGCCGTCGTCCCCTGGCGCTGCCGGGTCTGGCTCCGCGCTCGCCTTCCTCCAGGAAACTTCCTCCACGTTCCAAGTCCCGTGTGGGATCAGCAGTGGCGACGCAGAGCCTGTGGCCAGCTCTTCTCAAGCGCCTGCTTGGAAATTACAGGACCTGCTGACTCAAAAAAAAAGATGTTCTAGATTTCATAATCCCTGCCTTACAAACTTCCAAATTTCTACTGGAAGGGAACCAATTTATTCCTCATACTGTGATATAACAACACCCTCTGCTTTTTTTTAAATAGAGGACAGAAGTATTTTCAGCAAACGCCTTCCCTTTTTTGCCTCTTCTACCCACACGACCAGCGAACACTATTGTCGAGATCCCCGTCGCTGGCCGCAGAGACAAACTTCCGTCTGTTATTCCAGACGCTGCTGGGTGCCAATGTCCTTCCTTCTCCCTTTGTAATTTTTGCAAAGTCTCATTTATAATTTATGGTCATTTCTATCCACTTCCCCTTATTCCTCTCTGAGTTAATATTTTAAAAACCGTCTACTCACGCTCGTGACTTTCTGGGCACAGAGATACGTGTCCGTAATTCCCAATTGCACGCAGCTGAATTTTCACCCCCACGAAACTTCTGCTTCTTCAGAGCAACAGGTAGACACGTTACCGGTTTGGAGGTTCATTCGCAAACACATAAAGGCAATTACTGGTGATCTATTCAGCCAAGCAACCACTGGCTCATTCCATCTTCTCCAAACCCATGACCATCTCTCCCCGCTCGCCAAGCCAATTCCGAGCGCGGATGCCCGCACCGGGGACACCGACAGCCTCACGCGGTGGGTGCGTGTGGCTGGAAGCATTTCCCAGGCCCCAGAAGCTTCTCCCAAATCTTGACCGCTGCAATTTTTAAAATGCCGAAACAAAGTTCCAGAAGCTCCAAGAAAAACAAATAGCGGCGCCTCGCTGCACCCAACGGCAGCAGCTCGCAGGGGTGAGAGGGGCTGCCGCGCCTGCTGCTCTGCAGCCACACGGGTCAAAGCATCCACCTCGAGCCTGACAACTAATTATAATCAACATCACTGTTGCTTCAGTCACCTTCACGAGAGAAAAACCTCACCCACCAGATCCTCCTTTGCAGTGCGAGCTCAGTGTTCCCACGGCCCCAGGAAACACGTTCCCTCCAGAAGAACCCAGGAACCCCCTTCTCCCACCCACCGCCCTCCTGCTTGAAATATTAAAGCTCCAGAGAGGGCTCACACCATCAGTCCTGGAGGTCCCTTCAGAAAAGGGTTTTTAAATCCAGCTCATGCAGGGAGAAAGAATTACCACCTCTGGGTTTTTCCCCTCAGTGTAGTCCCCATCAAACCAGCAGACGAGGAGGACGGCACCGGTACCCTGCGTGGGTGAGCATCATGGGTACCCACAGAGCATCTCCCACGCTGCGCTGCCACCCCCAGCACCCAGCCCTGCCCTCTCACCACCACCGATCCAGATGGATCCAGGCTCAGCCCTGCACTCCCCACGTGGCAAATACCTCCAGAACAGCAAGGCATGAATTTTCTGTCTCAGGAATCACCACTTCAGCTACGTCACCTTTAGCTTTACCCCTTCCTTTATTGATTTCGACCAGAGCCAAAGTATCTCTTGTCCTACACAGCGCTGTGTAGGACTGTTCCTCTCCTACCCTACGGAGAGGAAAATAACTGTCTGCAGAGCCTGCTGCCAGAGCAGCGTGCCACGAGCAGCAGGGCTCAGCGCCCAGCTCGCAGGCTGCAGCGCCCCGCAGACCTGCAGCGCCCAGGGCCACCCGCAGGCTTCTGTTCCTCCCCACACGCACTCAAAGTCCCTTCTCACCTCGTGTCCTCACATTTCTTCAGTGGGCGGATTTTACACCGAAGCTAGAACAACCCTGAATTTACTTTTCCACTGGTGCGCAGGGATTTTTTTCCAGGCAGCGCGTCTCCCTGCGAACGTGCCAAGGGAAAGGGGACGCAGGGGATGGAGCAAGTAGGGTGGGAACCTCCGAAACGTGCTTCGCTCAGCTCAGGTCTCGCAGCTCATGCCGTCGGGTCCCGACGCTGGAGGCGTGGGTGAGCCTCGCTGCTGGACAGAACCACCGTCCCGGTGCCGAGTGGGAACCAGAAGAGTTAACGAGAACGTTAACGTCTCCTCCCCGCACAAGCGGCCCAGCACCGCGCTCTGCAGAGCGGCACGCACCGCCAGCGCCGCCGCTGTTCCCGTTCCATCTTTTATGTGTCTGAAACAAATCACTTTTAAAGCACGTCAGCGCCAGTCACTTCTGAGAGCCCGCTCAGCCCCGGCGCAGCGCGGGGGCGGCTTTTGTCACAACACACGACGATAACTAAAGGCTCTGCTTTCAAACACCTGGAACCCAAATCCAAACACGGGTTGAGAGTTTAAAATATTAAAGAAAAGCGAGAGCGAATACCTGGAACAAACAGGGGCCCCTCCTGCGCTTTCCGGAGCAGCAAGGGGCCGCCGCGGGAAAGCGAGCTGCAGGGACTTCTCCGGGGGGTGGCCTGGGTAACGGAGCAGCGTTTCATCGCTCTTATTCCACGTAGGCTTAGAGTGACATCCCTCGTGCCTCTGCATCACCACTGACCTCAGGGTCTCATCCCTGGTGGGTTTTACCGGTGCTCTGAAAGTACCTTTGAACTCGAGCCGTTTTTAGCCAGAAACGGGACTCTGCACAGAGGCACCGTGGAAGGGAGCTGTACGAGAGGGCTTTATCTGCTCCGCTGCTGCTGCTATTTAGCGATAGCTGTTGACACTGGGAGTGCATTAAAAATAATGTTCAGCCATTAATGTTGACAGCAGCGCAGTAACACGGAGCCTTGTAAAGCACCACTTAATGTACGTTGGTTTCCTGAAGCGCGACCCAGCGGCTGATGCCCCGGCGAGCCTATGCCTCCTGCGTACGGGACGGGGAAGGGGCGGCGCGAGCCCCCCGCCGTACGACACTGCCATCCACGTACCTCTTCCATATACAGCACGTGGCCACGGTCACCTCCACGCGTTTTAACTGCTGCTGTTAGCGCTACGTGAGCTGGGTGCCACGACTACCTGCAGAAGGTGCACACACAAAGACCAGAACAGCGCCTTCACGCTGTTTGCAAACAAGCCACTAAAAAGCTTTCTTTAGCCTGATTTTCTTTTTTTTTTCCTCTCCACGCCAAGGTTCTCCTACCAAACACCAGCACAATCTGCAGAGTAACAGTAACGCCTGAGCAGCCACTAAAACCCACGTAGCGCGCCCGCGGCGCAGCCGATTTTCAGCCGTTGTGGGGAAGGATACAGGAACAACAGGGAGGACATCCCCTCCTCCTCCATCCTCCGAAGTATTTCCAGGTTACGCTCAATAAAGCAAGGCAAAACTCGGCAGGTACGTAGCAGCAATGGCAGAACGTAGGGGAGAGGGCTCCCCTCGACAGTCGGCGCGCTCCCTGACACCCGGGAGCCCTGCGCAGCCTCACTTCCAGCTGAAGCGCGTCCCCGCTGCCCCTCCATCCTGGAAACGCCCGCAGCATCTCGTGCAGGGAGCTGGCACCACACGCAGAATATTCCAGCTCCTTGTGTTCCGTTGCAGCATTTACTTTGTTAAACAGAGTATGTGCCCTTCCACTGCATTAATATTTCAGGCACAGGATTGCCTTTCTGAGCACACGCATCTTGATCCTTAAGGCACTAATGTGCCAATAGTAAACAATGTTTATTATTCCTGCAGACAAGCCATCACTTTATGCAGTTTCCCAGAGAAGGATGGCCCAACTGGAAGCAGATTAACCCGAGCACCGCTCAGCCCTGCGCAGACAAGGAGTATTGATGAGGCTGTCGATACCGCCCGCCCGCTTCGCTCGGGAGACAAGGTGAGAAATTCCAGCGAGCACTCAGCTCCGGAGACGAGCCAAAGGGCACGGCACTTTATTTGTTGTCCCCAGTTTCCTCTGCATTTCAATTTTAATACACTTTGCCTCTGCCCTCCCCCTGCTGCTCAGGCTCCACCGCCAGCATTTGAGCATCGTTCCTTCTCACAAGGTGAGCCAACATTCGCCCGACACCTTCCTGGGTGTATTTCTTCATTTTAAATGAAAAAGCAAAGTGCCACCTGAACACCTGAAGCAATAAAGATTACAAGGGAGAAAAGCGTTACAGCAGCTTAAGGAGCAAACGTGGTGATGAATATGCAGCTCAGGGTGGAATCTGAGAGGGACTTTGCATATTTGGTAATTTTCCTGCAGGAGTTTCAAGGAAAAACTTGAAAATGAATGGTAACAGGTTCCTAATGGCTGCGAACATCTATATAGAGATGAGGACCCGGAGCTAAGGAAGCTTAGCTTTTTTAAATTTACAGAGCAGCTCACCAAAGTGACGGATACAGCCCCTGTCAGACAGCTGGAAGAAGTGTTACGTTATCTAGAGAGCACCCAGCAGCAAGGAGGCTTCCCGCTGCAGAGGGAGGCGAGATGCAGAAATACAGAGAAGGAAAATGTCATCTCTGGGCCACAGACTTTCAATCGCATTGCAGCAAGTACAGCACATTTTATTTTAATCCTTCTCCTGTTTAGCAAGCTCTGTGGCACCGGCCACTTCCCAAATCACCGCTGCCCTCTGACCCTCTCCAATTCCTCCCACGCTCTTCCCCGCACAGAGGACACCAGCCCTTGCGGAGGGTATTAAGCAGCTGATAAAGCAGCCACAGAACTGCAAGAACTTCTGATCACAGGGCAGCGGCCTCAGTTGTTTCTCTGCAATACCTTTGAGGGGCAAATGGCATTTGAATAGCGATGCTTTGTTGATAAAAGCCACAGGAGCCCGATGCAAGATAGAGCTGCTGTAGCACAAACTGCGTGCTCTGAATCCCAGCCTTCTGACAGGCTCTCCCGTCTCCTCAAAACGGGCTCCGCGGGAAGGTGCAGACTCTGGGTAGCTGCCTTCTGGTTCTCCCTCCCACAGATGTCATTTAAAAACAAAAAAAAATAAATCAATCCTTTCATATCAAAGTTGTGCTCGAAAGACACACGCTGTCTGTGCCGTCAAAGCGGAGCAAAACGATCGATGGCTGCGAGACGCTCCCCGTCCCCGTGGCGGGCACAGAAGGTGCCCCAGGAGGAAGGCGCCAGCAGACGTGCCCCTCGCTACGCAGCCGACCCTCCCCACCTTCCCCATCACCCGCAGCCACGGGGGGAGGTGGCTGAGGAAGGAGCAGCAGCGGCGCGGCACGGGCATCCTTCTGCTCCACGTACACCGCGGGAGCCGGCCGGTGCCAGCGACAATTAAAGCCCATCAGGAGGAGGCTGGTCCCAACCTCGTGCAGACCAAGCGTCCTGTCTGGAAGGGGTCTGCCAGTGAGCCCCCCCACCTGACAGCGGGCGAGTAGGCTTGAAATACCCTCCCTCCTCCAGCCAGCACCGCGCCTTTGGCCGCCACTGCCTGACACAGCCTGGAGCGTAGCGCATCCTTCTGCCCTGCGATTCTCCACCTGATCAGCCATCCCCTTTCATCGTTGTCCCTCCCCTGGGGCGAAAGGGAGAGCCAATGCACGAGGAACGCTCGGCGCATCACGGCAGCGCAGCAAGCCATTACTGGGCAAGGATTGTATCAGGCATCCATCTTCGGATGCTTCGTTCCGGTAGCAGAAATGGGAAGGGAGTTTTCTGATACTTCAGGGGACAAATTAAGACATTAATTCGCTTCAAGAATTGAAATATTCAAACACACGATCTTTTGGGCATTGACAACAACCAGTAAGATCTGTCTCATCTCTCACTCACCGCTGCACGGAAGCTAACCGGCAGCTTTAAAGCACCCCCCTGCGATACTCAGCATCGCAGCACGCAGAGAGCGTGTTAAGGCGTTTTCCCATTTGGGCACCGGCAACTTCTTTACGAGTCAATATCCCAAGGCCAGCTACTCAGATCAGCTCTGCCCCTAAGCCAGTCCTGGACAGGAGAGCAGGACCTGGCAGCTTCACAGGGATGGGAAGCAGAGCAAAGGCGCAGCAGACGTATCAGACAAAGCCAGGGACACAGTTGCACAAAGCATGTGAAATAAGGGCAGTATTTTGCTGTATGTCAAGTCGGAAGCAAAAATATGGTGCAAACACGCTGATTCTTTTGTCATTTTTTTCCACTACACTTGCCCTTGGAAATAATACTGCTTAATATTGCACGACTGACATCAAATTATTTTTTATTCCTGGCAAAGCAGTGCAGAGTTATTGGTTGACGATTTGGAGCAGGAGACGAGACAGCGATTGGAACTGACTATTCCTGTTTGGCAAGATGAAAACATCCCCCTTTCATAGGCTGTTTCCCTCTATTTTCTTACAGAGAGATGTCTTATTTTGCACGCACAAAGGAGCCAAGATTTCAGCGCCGGGCACAAAGGCTGCAGATCTTATTCGGCTGCGCTAGAGACGCAGCAGATAAACTCCCTTTCTCTCCACGCTCCGGCTCGGTGAGGGTGAGGATGCTGCTGACCAAACCAAACCACGCCACCGAGGAAGACGCACCACCCGCCCAGTCCAGGAGCACGAGGTTGCTGGTTTCTGCAGGTACCTTCACCTGAGCGTGCGGCTCAGCGTGTTCGGCGCGGTGCTCGGCTCGCTCCACACCCCCTCCGCACTGCTCCTGGGCACGGGCAGAGCCCCGAAGCCCCAGCACCCCCAGGGCAGCACCAGCACCGAGATCCACCCGTGCCCGTGGGCAGCCAGGCTGGCCCCAGCCCCCGGTGCTCCCCTCCTCCAGAAAACCAAAGGAAAGGAACGCGGGGGGAGCCAGGCTGCACCAGAGTTTCCCCACGCAGCTCTGCCGACACCAGCGGGCACACGGAGCTGGGTGGAAAGGCTGAACTATTCTGATTAAGCTGCATGCACTGCACCAGTATGGAATTTCTACTTTGCAGGGTTTCACTTTCCCCATAAAGTTCAAGTCAACCAAAAATGAAAAATTTTGCTCTGTGTGAAAAGTTCGTTTCCATTGTCTGTTTATTGTGTGCTTCCGTACTGACAGCATTTTTTTCATTCAGAAAGCGGAAACAAAGCCACTTCAGAAGATGAAATGAAAAATTATTTGTGGAAAATTTAGTCCTCTGAAGTTGATGTTTTCCCTAGGAGAAAGAACCCATTTTGACCTCAGAACGCTTTTTAAAAGAAAGAAGGAGGGGAAAAAAAAAAAAAAAGTGTGAAAATTGTGACCAGCTACGTTTAATTAAGAAGAAACAGTGAATTTCACATTCCTGCTGTGAAGGAACTGGCTTGCAGCAGGGGCTGGCGGCTTCAGGCAGGACAGCTCAGGTACACCCCACCCCACAGTTTGTGCCAGAACAGTCGTGCTGCGAATCACAGTGTTAGAGAAGTGAATATTCTGACCACAGCCTTGACCTGCTCATCTGGCCAGGGATGAGAAACACCTTGCGAGCAGGTGCCTGGCAGAAAGCACAGAATTATTT
Organism: Psophia crepitans; assembly: GCA_013399095.1. Classification (NCBI taxonomy): domain Eukaryota; kingdom Metazoa; phylum Chordata; class Aves; order Gruiformes; family Psophiidae; genus Psophia; species Psophia crepitans. Next base: position 49,584 of record VWZZ01000820.1, on the reverse strand, counting down.
GCAGACATAATTCGCTGCTTGTCCCATGTCTGACTAGAAAAAGAGGCCACGTCCACCTAAGAGGAGCCTCACCACAAATTACTCACTCAGGTCTCTCGAACCCCGTCCAGCTCGCATCGGGAAGAGCCGGGAGCGCTGCAGAGCGGTTTCCCGTTCACATTTGCAGTCAAAGCACGTGGAGTCAGGAACCTCCCCCGCCAGGCTCGATGCCGCACTGAGCTGCCGGCAGCCCGAAGGCTTCGTGCATCGGCCGCAGGGAGGAAAACACCCGTGGCACGGCTCCGCTGCGCCCAGCGGGTGCTCCTAGTGGGCACCACCTTCCTGCAAAGACTCGGGGCGATTTTCAGCCCTCCGCCTGCGTCTGTGGGCTCCTTGGGACCGGGGTACGAGGATACTGTGCGTTACGCTCCAGAGCGGTGACCAGAACTGACGCTCCAAGGCACCGAGCCTCCCTGGCGAGAGCAGAGGCTGCTGCGGGGACACGGCCAGGCACAGCACGGCTGCGGGCAGAGGCACCTTCAGCCTCAGAGGCGACCCCCAGCCGAGGACGGGCCAGTCCCCGCACCCGGTCGCTCTCTCCATCCCTCTGCTTCGCATTACGCAGCCCAGCAGGCAAGGCTGGGTAATGACATTATTGTGCCGAACGTCTGCTGGGATTTCACAGGGGATGACAAATGAGCACAACACCTCACACTAAAATGTACAACAGAAAAACGTGTTGTTTTCCACATTTCAGAAACATCCGCTACAAATTAAGGATTCAGCTCACACCTACAATTACAGGCGCAGAAGAACGGAGACTGGCTGAGCACCCCATTGCTCCCAGTCCTGCGGCAATGCTCCTGCCTCCTGTAGACAAAATTTGGCACCTGCATCGCCCTTTATCAGGATCTTGAAGGTGTCCCTAAAACTGCAGCCTTAGACTTCACAGCGGCTGCCAGGGATCTCTGCTGCACACTGAGGGCAGCCAGAGGAGCTCTCAAGGAATTATCCAAACCAGACACGTAAAGTGCTTTACAAGCAAATGCACGTTATTGTTCACGCTGCTTACTAACGCGGCGCTGCATCCTTGGATATCCTACGCTGATGAAGCTCCTTGTACGTCTCCACCGGCCACACTGAGACAAACGTCTTCCCTGTATGTCCATTGCTAAACACTGGAATCAGAACAAAAGTTTGGGAAAACTTCACTTTCCAGGCCTCTCACGCAGACGCTGATTTTGGTGAAACGCTGCAGACACCGACAGCGTATCCAAAAGCAGGGGCAAACCACAGCCAAGCCACGCAGCCCCCGTGAGTGCAGAAGTCCCTCATCCCCACACCCATCGGTTCTTCTCCTGGAGCTCTGCAGGACAGACTGGACCACATCGCACGTCCTTACTCCGCACGCCACTGACCGCACAGCCCGGCGTCAGCGGGGGGTCGGGTCTCTGCTCCCCGGGCAATTAACGCCAGGCAAAGGGCGACCGGCCGCGCTCTAAGCCCTTACACAAACCGCCACGCAAAGCGACCCTGCACCCTCCTCTTCATCTGAACACGAACGAGACAGTTTCTGTTCTCCCACTGGGCTAACGCCGAGAGCCCCTCACCGCAACGAGGACTGATGCCACGCGGCTGCAGAACCGCTCGGTGCACGTACCCCCACCCCGGGCGCCGGGGCCGAGACACGGCCAGGCGGGGGGTTTCCTTTCGTGAAAGGTTTCACAGCAGCATATCCCTCAGTAATTTCCTCCCTTGCTTAATTGGAATTTATTTAATTTTGTTTTGAAGATATTCAGCGCTGTTAATTGCTGTTCTAACGTGTCTCTAATAATACACCCTTTCTAATTGTTTATTGCTTTGCCTACCTCTTAAGTGCTTAAATACATTCACAAATACTAATCTGTTCTCTGCACAATCAGTGATTCCTACTCAGCAAAGCATAGCGCAGCACATCTAATACAAAAACTGGCGTTCGTTTTGCTGAACTCTTAATTGATCTTGCTAACTACTCTGAAAACCACGTTCAAACTGCAGCCAGACTTTGCAAATTCAGACAGAAGACAAAACGAGCCGTGCGGCAGACAGCGTTGCAGGGACATCATTTACGGAATAAGACGCCACCAGTAAAAAAAAAAAAATAGTCTTTTGAATCTCGATTTTTCAGGGAGGAACTTTAAACGCTGGCGCAGCTGCTCGCTGGGAAGGCGGTAGCTGATGCCACCCTGTACAACGCGCGGCTGGCGGGGTTACAAACCAGCGGGGCACAGTTACCGCAGAGCATCCTACCTCGTAATGGGCCACCCGCTGCGACTCGGATATTAGCTGGGCGCTGCAGACTTTGCAGTAACTTTCAGTGAATAACTCCTGGTCGATGTCGGACGATTTCATCTGTTCGTGACAGAGAGGAGAGACAAGAAGCAGAATCAGTCACAAAAGGCAGGCAGAACAGGACATGCTTGGAGAGGGCCCAGCGGCGTTCCCCCCCACCCCGGGGGACGGCAGCCGGACACAACCTGCGCCCCAGGAGCACCCGACCCACCGAACACCCTCGGTCGGACGCGGCACAGATCCCTCTGCTGCTCCGCGGTTATATTTGTGTGTGAGCTGCAGCCGCACGGCTGTTCTGCTCCATTACCTCCCGTGTCCAGAAGCACCACGCGCATCACCAGCCACGGTACGTACCACTCACGGCTCGAAACGCGTTTAACCGTTTGTTACACAATACGAGAGAGTTTTCTGCAAACCGCAAATACGGTGACAGCCCGGAGGAAGGGGGTTTTAAGCTGGAAGGGTGCTCTGTTGTACTTCTCAGTTTAGGCACGGAAGGAAGCTGCTGGGCTGATTGACTGGGCAGCTGTTTAAATATTTGTGTGGTCCCCACAACTTCCAAGGAGGACACCCGCACTCACAGGAACAGCTCACTGAGCTGGAATTCACAGGAATCCTTCCGTTCCCGGCTCACACCTTCCTCGTTATGCAAGCAATCGCAGGATCCAACCAAGATGCTTACCAGGAAGGTTGAGGCTTATAAGAACCCTGGCAGAGCCAGGAAACACCAGAAGTAGCTTCACAGTCAGGATATTTGAAAACAAGAACCCCCCCAGTGCAGCTCAAGAGGGAGATAGAGGCGATGCCTTCTGACTAATGCCAAGACGGAATCTATTGATTCACAACCATAACAAACCTGGGCATGATGAAGACTGGTAATACAGTTTTTATAGAGTCTATTCCACTGATCAGAAAGAAAAGCAACATGGGAATGAAGAAGTTACGAGACGTCATCGGCAGAAAGATGGATGGAGAAAGACCCGTCGTTGCTGGGCTGTGCCACGGGGCCTGGGGCAGCGCCGGCTCTGCCGCAGGGCGGGGGACGCCCCAGACCCCCTGGCCGCCGTCCTGGGCTGATGGTGCCTGTTCCCTTGGGCTGGGGGAATGAGGCTTCCTGCACCCGTCTGGAAGAGCTGCTGAGCTGGAGGTGTTTGCACCAAACCCCCAAACATGCTGCAGTCCCACAAGTATGAAGATCCTGCACGTCTTGTGGAAACAAGCAGCTGAGTGGACACCAGAAGCTTCCAGCCTGGAGAGACCGACCTGCTCCCAGCTCCAGGAAAGGGTTTATCCGGGTGTCTGTGGTCTACCAAAGCAACTCTGCGGGCTCCCCTGCTGGTGCCCTTGCTGTTTGAGTCTGCAAAGACATTTGCTGCTTTTCTCTTGCTAGCTGCCTGGGTTTAATCTTCATTTACTCTGTCTAGAAAAACACTGCATTGAGAAACTTTCAAAGTCACCAAAAGACCCTTTTATGAGTACAAGAAGTGTTGCAAAATTGCATCAAAGGCAAAATAAAGTGGAGGGAAGAAATGTCACTTAAATACAACAGACTGACACAAAGCAAACCAAAGAACCTCATTAAACCCCAACCCAGCAACTAAGAGGCAGGTAATATTGCCCTCATTTGCATGCAGTCTGCAACGCTCACAGTATAAACTCTCATCGCAAAAACCAGAGTAAATCAAAAGCTGCTCAGTGTTAGCTTAGCCCTTCATGCTCCGATAACGGATCCCAAGCCTATTCCGGCTCTAACATACGTCCACAAGTATGGAGGTGTCTGCCCCCCGCCTTACGGCCGCGGGGCTTAAACAGGCTTATCCAGGAACCGGGCTTAACGTCTTCTCTCTGACCAGTCACTTCTGGTACAGGCGTAGGATTTGTCAGCCCCAATAGTGCCTGTTAGGCTTTATATGCCCCCGTTACAGCACAGGGGTATACCGCGTCGCAACAGGCGAGCACAGTTATTATGCCGACAACGTAAATGCTGCGCAGCGTGGTTCGTGAGTAACTACCCCAGTCACCTACTGACCCCTCTCCGGAATGGCAGACCACAGGAAACAGAGCACAGCTCCAGGCTGCCGCGATGGGAGCATCCCCGGGTGCCGCCCCCGCGGGTCCCACCCCGCGGCACAAGGTCACGGAGAGCAGAGAACAGAGCCAGGACACGCTGCCTGCATTCACAGGTATCGCTTTTGCTAGCGATGAGGACAGCAAGGCAGAGGAGCGAGGGATGAGGATTATGGGGAACAGGAGAATAAATGCAAGCAAAGCCTCCTTCATGCTTTTGCGTGAATATATTAGGCTAAATTGTAGAGAGGATTCCAGCGTATGTAAGCTTGGCTACTTGAAATAATTAAAAGTTCTGCTTTGGGCAAAACTTATTATGAGGAGTTTGACAAAAATAAGAGAGTCACCTTAACAAGGAAGATTTCCACACAAGCAATCCACTGCCAGCACCCACTTACACAAATCGCCCTGGCAAAGCTGCCACTTAAAACCCAGACAGCCCGAAACCAAGTTTAAATTCAAGTACCAGCTATTGACTTGAGAAAACAGACATTTACCTGTCCCAGATAAATACGGTACAAGAGCAAAAGTCTCTTCCCCTTCTCAGTAGCCTCCTGGTTGTCCCTCGGCTGCTGAGGAGCCCCTGTACAGCCTCGCTTCCCAGAGCCCCGTCCCGAGGACTGGCACTTTCAACTCAGCTGGTGCAACGTGCTGGCTCCGAATAAAGCTTTTACCTTTGGTGCCCATTAGCTGGATCCTTCGGTTTTCTTCAAATATATTTTTTTCTGCACTCTCCCATTTTCCTTTCTCGGATCACACGCCAGAGCGGCGCTCAGAAGGATGCCAAGGTAACACACGGTGAAACGAAAGCACGAACACGCACATCTCCGCGCCGTGCGTTTTACAACAGGCGCGCTCACAGCCTCGGGGTCTTGCACACAGACCACAGGAAAGGTCCAGAGCTGCTGATTCCCTGCGGATCTGTGCAGGGACCCTGTTACAACCCCCAACCCAAACGAGGGACCTGTCTGCTTCCTACAGAGGGACTGGTGCAGAGATGCTGTAGCCGCAGGGAGGCAGCCGCAGGTGCCGGCCGACGGCATCTGGGCGTAACTGCAAGGGCGAGAGGCAGACTCTAGGGATGAAGGCCTGGGAAAAAGAACACAGCTTTGGTGTGTGGGTACCTGACCCAGAAACAGGCTTCCTCCTGCTGCAGAAAAGCTCCTCCCCCACCTCGCCTTTGTCGTGTCTCAGGCACGCTCTGCATTGTTGTTTTGTGGGTCAATGCTAGCAGCGATTTATTAACGACTTCTGCCTGCAAGTGCCATAAAGAATCATAGAATCATTATTAAGGTTGGAAGAGACCTCGAGGATCATCCAGTCCAACCATCCCCCCATCACTAAACCACGTCCCTAAGTGCCACATCCAACCTTTCCTTAAACACCCCCAGGGACGGTGACTCCACCACCTCCCTGGGCAGCCCATTCCAATGCCTGACCACCCTTTCCGAGAAGAAATTTCATAAGCGATTAATATTTATGTATTTCTAACCACTTAATTCCACTCTGACTCCCCCGCCTCCAAGTGCCTAACAGCCCCTAGAACCGACTAGCCTCTGGCCGACCCTCACCACACAGAATGGAAAGGAGGGTTCTTCTCCGACATCAGCCATCAGCGTGTCCATGGCCACAAAGCACCACCAGAACGCTTGAGGAGAACTGCAAGGGGACACGTTCCCTGCACACTCTCAGAGGCTTTTGCTGCTGAGAGTTGAAGAATTACTGTGCCATTCATAGCCTTGCCAGCTGGACTCAGACTGTTCAGCTGAGCAGAAGCACTTGGTCTGCGCAGCAAGGTCTAAGTATCTAAAACTCTCGGTGTCCTCCTCAGGTGGGGACACGGACAGGGCGGCTCCACCACAAACACCCATCACTTCGTCTCCTTTCAGCGGGGTTTATTATTTACTGCCTCTTGTGCCGGCACTCAAGTGCTGACGTCTCCCCAGCCCACTTCAGATCCGTAACCTCTGCACATGTCAGCTCAGCATCTCCAGGAATGGCAAGCTGTGTCATAAGAGACCTCATTTTAAATACCTTGTGCCATATGGCTACGATTCTTCTCAGCAGTTTCAGAGACTATAACAGCTTAATGAAAATCAATTTGATGGGGCTGACTCCAGTTTTTGGCAACTGCTAGAAAGATGCTAACTAAGTCGCATTAAATTTTAGAGGACAGCAATCCACGTATTGACATCAGAGATATATTCAAAGCCAAATTCCTTTTTAAAGATACGCTTTGCACCAGCTGAATCCTGCTGGACATGGACACGTGCTGAACGTGTACCTGTCACAAAGGGAGCGATGGAAGTGACCCTGCAATAAATGCTTTTGCAATCCAGACGCAGCCAGGACAGTAAAACCACTCCAGGACCGCAGTTAGGTCCAGCGCACCCGCCGGAAGGGTGCGAGCTGCACCCGCCGTTCGGTTGGAACTAATGATCTTGGAGGTCCTTTCCAACCTTGGGGATTCCAACCCCTCAACCTTGGGGGGTCCTCGCTCACAAGGCAGGAGCAGAAGCACAATCTGCAGTCACTGCTAGCAAGTACTTCCCACCACGTTTCTGACAAACGCCGTTGTAATCTCCTTTCCAGCAACCTCCCCTCAGCAAGCCGCTTCTATTTTTACTGCTGTATACCCCCTGATATCAAGGTCATCACCCCCTTTTTTGAGCAATGAGCTCAGTGAATAGAAAAACAAGTTCTTTTAATAATGGGAAATTCACGACTGGTAGCGAAAGTTCCAGAGTACATGACAAATACGAACAGAGTTTTTCTAATGCCAAGTTCTGCCTTTTCCATCAATTCACAGGCTGCCCTTGGTCTCATTCACTGTCAATTATTGCTGGATTTTGACAATAAGCAGAAAAGCATGAAAACCCTGAGAAGCTGCAGACGACTCCATGTCACACCAGGGTAGGGAGTTTGAAGATGCAGCACCATCCCTCGCCTCACCAGCCTGTTGTCAGAAGCAGCCAGCTCGCAGCTTTTCCAAACGCCCCCCCCCGCCACGCTGCCTGCGAGCGCCCGCGCCGGCAGATCCCACGGCACTTAGAGCAACAGCTCAGGAGGGGACGTGTTAAATGGAGACAGCAAATGAAGGATCTAAATCTGAGATCAGAGCCAAGTCCCTGGGTAAGCGTTGCCTAAACTTCACAACACGCCTCAGGTACAAGGATAAAATATACAGGCAACCGTCCCAGAAATTGCTGACTCAGCTGTTGCGACCACAGACCCGCACACCCAGCCTCTTCCTCACCCAGACCCTAACTCTCACACCCAGCCTCTTCCTCACCCAGACCCTCACCCACACACCCAGCCTCTTCCTCACCCAGCCGAGGCTCCACAGACCCAGAGGACTCAGAGCAGAAGGTGGCAGCGACCTGTGCAACACGCCCAAACACAAGCAGGAGCGGTGAGCCCGGCTGCCCCACTTCGGGCACCACCTTGCCGTGCTCCGCCGAAAGCGCCGGTGCCTGCGGGAAGGAAACTGCTTCCCACGCCCCGCGGGCCATCCCTCCCACCAGTTGCTTCCAGCTACATTTCTGCCTTCCTGATTGAACTTTTTTTTTTTTAAATTGTTTAAAATCACTGCTTCTCAGTGCCAAATGTCCCCCCCAAGCCCACCCCAAACACGGCTACCAGGTTGAGGGGAGCATCTCTCAAGCTACCTGCTGTGCAGGGCTGCTCTCCCCGGGAGCGCGGACCCACCTCCCCGCCTGCAACAACACAGGGGCAAATTGCACGTGCACCCGGAGTAGCTGCACTGAGATCATCAGCTGATACAGAAAAAAACGCCTTTGCACCATCATTTAACCAACGGGTACCTGAGCCTCTCGGTCTGGCCCAGCCGTGTGGGGGGGCACACACCAGCGTGCTTCCCCCTGCGCCAGGGCTGCCCGCGCGGGGTTCGACCGCCTCGTCCTGGGAATTTCTGCACAGGTTCGTTTTTCCTGCTGTACAATCAAGGACAGGGAACGCTATACAATACAGCATCGAACTCAGCAACTCAGTTTCTTCCAGTCAAGAGGAAAGAAATAAATTGTGGTCTCTTATCCTGTTTACTCTCAAGGGTCTTAATCACCTTTCCCAGAATTAACAGCTTCCCTCTATACCGGAGCACTAGAGGAGTGGCAACTGAGCATGTGCCTGATGTCAAATACAAACAAGCAGCCAAAAATTAAATGTCCTGATCTTCCTGTTATGAATTATTGGTGGCTTTTGCTGCTGTCACTCTCCCATGGATTAACATCTCGTGTAACACCTCCCGTTTTCTTCTGTTGTTTAATTTGTCTTGCACCAAAAAGAAAAAAACGTCTTTACTAATAATTAATGTGCTTTCAGCAACTGTGTCACTGCACTTACAACGAGGCATCTGAAGAAATGCAAAATAGTGCCTTTTGAAGCGCCTTACTTCCCAGCACTATCAGCATGATGGATGGTTGAGCCTGTTCCACCAGTTCAATTCTCCTCCTGCTTTTATCGCCTTGAGAAAGGTGCTGGAGACCACACCAGCCTCCCTGCCCAGAGAGCACCGCCAGCCACCAAGGGAAAAGGGCAGGGGACGGGGCAGCGCATCAGGGCAGCGCTGCCGGCTTTCCCCACGGAGGATGGTCAGGCAGCAGACGGGACGGGGTGCCCCCTCCCACCGTGACGATCAGACCCTATGCAGCTCACCACGAGCCCAATGCAAGAGGCCAAATTCGCAGCCGTGGGATCTGCAGCCTCCGCCTGTACCAGCACCTGAGTTCACTTACTCTCCTCTGCAGCCCCAGCAGAGGTGGGACAGGTCCCTCGCTAGCGAGCGATGTGGGGAGCCCAGACAATCCTGCACCCCAGAGGTGCTGGTGGTGGGGTCCCTACGGGCGAGGAGCTCACTAAAAGCCAGCTCTTTGGAGGACGTGCATGCTATTTTCAGGTTTTGCCCGTTCTCCTGCCAAACCAAAGATGCTCCATGTCCCTCCAGCTGTGCTGCACATCTGCCGCCTCTGCCACGCTTCATCTCCCCTGCAATTCCTACTTGTTTTGGGGTTTATCTGCCATCTCCCTACTCCCTCCATTCCCCAAATCCTCTCCAGAGTCAATTTGCTTCACTTCTGCATTCAGCCTTTGATGCATTTTGACACGCTTTATTGGAGCCTTGAAAATCAGAACAAGATTGCGTGTGGCATGAGCTGGGGAGCAGGACAGCTCCCGCACGTGTCTGCTGCATGTGTCAAAACACAGAGCAGAGCCTGCAGAGACCAACACGGAGGAGACAGAGCCTTGGCACAGACAAGAGTCTCAACCTGAGCACCCCAAGCACCCAACTTCCCCCAGCCTAAGCAGCCAAACTGCTCCAGACTTATTTCATGCTGTTTGCCAGGACTAGGAAAGGGACACTTGGACAGCAACAGCGTCCTCTCAACAGGCAGCACGATGTTTTTGAAAGGAGCCTCACAGCTCCCGTGCTGGGGAGGAGGAGGGGGGACACCCACATTGGTGTCGTTCCCCCACGCTGGGAGAGCTCTGCCCGGCTCCACGCGATGGGTGAAAAATCCCACCGGAGCCAGTCGATGGGAAGAGGGACAGGTCGCACCCTCCTCTGCGCGGGATTGAGCTGCGGGAGCAGAATCTCACCAGGGATGTCTCACTGAATTCCCGTGAGACTCGCGAGCAGGGGAGCTGCCAGATGTTCCCACCTCCTTATCTCATCACAGGCATCACCGAGGGACCGCTTAAAAATAGCGGAATCAAGCAAGAAAAAACCTGATGGACCCGTCAGGAAAAGCAGTGCCCTCTGGCCAGAGGGCAGCCACGGGCCGTGGGAGATGCCTTCCCGGCAGAGAAGCAGCGAAGCCAAGGCTCCAGGTTCGTTCCGTGCCCTGCGTCCCCTGCCCAGCCCCGCTGCATGGCAGCGAACGGAGGGGGCACAAGCCTACGTGTGGCAGGAAAATCCGGCCGGTGCCTTTTTGACCTACTGCCTGTCTGAGGTGGGAACGAAGGCCCAGCCAAGGAGATTCCAGGCACGTGGATTTCGAGCCCAGAGACAGAGCTGTGCGCGCAGCAGAGCGCCGGCCCTCAGCGCCATGAACTGGAATTGCCTCGGGGGGATGGAGGAAGGATGCTGCTAAGTGTAACAGGAGCCACGGTGCAGTTGTGAGTGGCACCACCCCACACCCCCCCCCAAATACACGTATCTGGTTAGACACAGGAATTGCTCTAATTATTCACACTACACCGTGTGGCAGGACTTAATTGCATACATGTGCTGACTTGAATAAAAATGTATTTTAAACAGGAGATGGATATATTCTGACTGCTTTATTAAAGTTTGTAGGAAGTGAATGAAGAGCAACCACATTTCCTGCCTCAGGGCATCAATTCTGCATCCCGCACACTTCACAGACGGGGCTCTGGCACTGACCCCAGCACGGCCGGGTGGCACGGCTCAGCCCTTGGGCAGGGGTGGCCCAGAAACCTCCTGAAAGAAGGGGTTAAACCAGAACCGCGCAGGGTTCTGCAGAGGCTGCACTGGGAGATGGATGCAGTCAGATGCAGAGGGGAGGGACTCACCTGTACTGGGACGGGCAAGAAACCAGGCACCCTGGCCTGGGGCATCTCTGCTGCTGGCACCTCCCTGCAGAAACAGATTCCCCCCCCCGACCAAGCCCCACCCTGGGAAGCCAGCCCAGCACGAAGCCTCAGCGCCTGCTCCTTTCCCNCGGGACGTCGGGGCGTCGCAGGGCCGGGAGCACGGGGCGCAGCGAGGTGCCTTGCGGGCTCCCATGCTGCGGAGCCAGGGTTACCATGTGATGCTCGTGGTTGCTATGGAAACGGTGGTTTCTCACAAAGAGAGGCAGAAATAGTCTCCAAGCCTCCTTGGAGCGAGGTCTGCGCTGCCCGGATGCGGGTACCCCGAAAGTCGGGGGGGGGGGGGGGGGGCGCCCGCCCCCCCCCCC
>VWZZ01000820.1:17454-38248 GCA_013399095.1 Psophia crepitans | reverse complement strand
GCCCCAGCCCTGCACCGCAGCAGCAGCCGAGGCGGGGGGAGACGCCGGGGAGCGGTTCCCGCGCAGCCTTTCTCTGCAATTACAATCAGGACGCCACATTTATTTTTGGATAAGCAGGACCTACTTTTTCCTGTGGCTCCCTAATAACGTGCAGAACAGTAGGGAGCGAGTCAAGCTGAATCCCGTGCCTGCAGCTCGTAGCCTCTGGTACTCTGCATAATCAGGGCTTGTCATTCCCCATCAGCTTCAGCTCAGAAACCCAAGAGGCAAAGCCATGTAAGGTGGCAATGAGCTTAGAAGAAGCCTTTGGAGAACAAATACGTCCATCACTGATGGGGGATTATTTTAATACTGGATTCCTTGCTAAAAGCCTGCACGCCGGTCTAGCTGGTCAAGCTCAAGCACCTCTTCCCAGAACCAGCTTCAGCCGCAACAACACGAACCCCAAATCACTTTAATGTCCCTGCCTGCTTGCTGACAGCACTAAAAGCTCCCTGCCCAGCAAAGGTTAATGAAGTTAGCGACAGCCAAGGCAGAGATGCTCCTGGTTATCCTCGCTGTCATCCGAGCTCCCACGAGTGGGCTGAGCTCCTCTCCCCTCCTGCCCACAACACATCCAATATTTGCTGCCTCACCGAGTGCCACCCGGCGAGGATTTACAGGAGTCCAGGTCTCCCAGAGGCAGCCGAGCAGCGCTGGCCAGGAACCCTTCCTACTTGTAATGATTGATGGACTCTCTTCCCTTCAGCTACAGCTCCCCTGCTATAGCAGGGCTTTTTGTAATCAATGAAATGATTTAGAAACAAGACACCAGGAATGCAAATGGTTTGTATCCAAGTCCCCTAGTTAGCACGGCGCAGCTAAACCCCTGGCCTAATTTAACTGCACAGCCAAATTCCACATCCTCTAAAGGGTATCAGCAGATTTCATTAAACTTCTTCACATTATCATGTAATCTGTCAATTAGCTTTGTGTGCAGCAGCAAACAGGGAGCTCCACATCCCTCCTACAGCCTTTTCTTTTTCTTTGTGCAACCATGATTTAAAAAAAGAAAAACACACAACCCTTCTTCTTGTTTGCGTCTGAGCTCCTCTAAGCAGCAGGAGATTCTCCCATCTCCTCCGCATGGAGCAGAAGCACACGGGACTTATATCAGCCCTGCCTCGTATTTGGGAGCATTTCAGCTAGCCACTCGGATCAGTCATGCTTCATTTTCCCCTCTGGAAGAAAACCTCAAGGCTATTTCGTTCCTTGCTGACGGGTGAGCAAGGAGAACCGGTTCATCCTTGCCCGTTGTAGTGCTCCAGCTCTGCATGCGAAAGGGTCTCCAGAAATGCAAACTATTCTATTTTTGTCAGCGAGAAATTAACCTGCCACCGCAGAAGGGCCGGAGCTGGGCACGCTCCAGGCTGGGCACCGACTGCTCCTTTCGGAGATCGGCTCCGACTCCGGGGTTTGGAAAGGTCTCCCTCTCTCTGCATAGTCTGGGGACTCCGACTCCTGCGGTAGTTATCAGCCGTCCCCGTGGTACCGAGAAGTAACAGAAAAGCATTAAAACAAGTTAATGTGTTTCATACATCAGTTTTCAAAGTGGGGTTTGTAAGTTATCCTCCAGTCGTGGCCATCGGCCTCCCTCCCTGGCTAGAGAGGGAAAAAAGGCTGGAAAACGCTTTTCACATATTCTGCAAAACAAACAAAACCTCTGTGCTTTGGTAGGGGCAGGAAAATGCCTCTGCATCATGTGCAGACAGATCCAGCACCTCTAAAATGGCACAGGCTTCTCAAAAAAAGCAGTCTGGAGAGACACCTCAGTTTTACCACCCACCAGAAGGCAAAGAGGTCAAGACCTGGCAGCATCGGATTTCTAGAAAGAGAAAATCATCCATGGGGTAACACCGAATTCCCAAAGCAAAGCATCACCTGGCACAGGCGGAGCCGGATGAGAACGAAACGCTCGCTCTGGCATGACTGCCTGAGAAGACTGGGCGTACCGGGGTTCCCCACGACCTGCATCAACCGGCTAAGATCATACGGACCAGCCCCGTGACCTCCTGGGCACAGACAGCAACAGAGCTCACCCGGACACCGTAACAGAGCTTGGCAACTTGAAAAAGCCGGGAGCAGCCTGCACTGCAGAAAGAGACTGCGGGACTCCCACAGAGCTTCGGAAATACGAATTACCAAAGACGACTACGGCTGGCACCCAGAACTTGGTTTCTCCCTGCTTTGCAATGCCATTTCTTGCCCAGTGTGGGAGCCACGCACCTCAAAGCAGCTCCTCACACCCCTCTATCCGTGCCCTGTTCAAGCACCACTCCGTCCCCACACGCGGGGGTCCCCGTGAACCCCCGGTCTGCACTGGGAGCGGGTGAGGGCAGCGCTCCCCAGCCTGGGGGGGCTGCAGCGTGGCACCTCTTCACCTCAGCACAGCAAGTGGAAATGGCAGTGAAAACATCTGGTAATTAAAGAGAGAAAATAACAGGTCCCCACACTCTGCGTAGCTCTGGTCCCTGCCAGACTCCTGTGAACTACAGTTGTGTGCTTGAAAATTAGACAGATTAATTATTGCTACAATTAGTAGTATCGTGAAGCATCTCTGGTGGCAGGAAATAATATTGTCATAAACTTGTATAACCGCTCAATATTTTCCTGTGAGCAGTTGGATCCACAGTTATCTCGACGCTTTCATCAGCGACATTGTAGGGTGGAAAACACAGAATTGATTAATTAGTTTTCATTTTAAGTCAAGTTGAACTCTGGCGCTCGCTGCCACGTGCCGCCACTGCAGCCCAGACTCTGTGAAGCTCGTGGAGGAGGGACGAGTGGAAGCGGGAGAGCCCGGTGTCCCGCCACGCACGGCTACGGCCGGGAGCAGGCGAAACGCCCCCAGGGCTCAGCCCGGCTCTGACCGCGGGAACACGAGTGCCACTCGTGAGCAAAGTCTGGCGTGACCCTGGTGCGGCTCCGGCTACCCCCACGCGCCCAGCGCAGCCACGAGAGGAGCCCGGGTGGCACAGACCCGTGCCAGCTCCGCAGCCACCCTGCTGCTGTGACACCCGGCCATGGTGTGCGCTCGGCCGCCCGACACGCTGGCACGTGCGTGTGAACCCAACGGGTCACAAAAGGTGACCCAACTTTTTTTTCACGGTGGGACAGAAAAAATCCCACTTACCATTCCAGCCTCCCACAGGTTCCCCAAGAGCGTGCAGGCGTGTCCGCAGACCCCAGAGCGTTCCAAAGCATGGGCACGACGGGCAGCACCCCCACGCTGCCCTCCGGACCGAATCCGGGGCAGGATTCCTCCTCAGCCGCGCCCAGGTTTCTGCCTGTCTCACTAATACTGGCCATTATATTTCAATTAACGGCGGAGCTTGCAGCCTCTCGTGCAACAGGGGCTTTAACCAATTAATGTACAGCTTCGAAAGCAGCGGGTGCTCAATTCCATCCTGCTCCCGGGGTTTCTGACCAGTCTGGGTGCTGCAGATCCACCGCTCGGAGCTTTTTACCATTTCCTTTATGTAATTTTGAAACCAGCGCGTGCCTCATACAGCGAGCTGCTGGGTGTCATGTCTGTGGCTGCATCCTTCAAGGCAGCTTTAAATACCAATGTCACACTTTGCCACCAAGTCCACCCACTGTTTTTAAGCGGTTGGATCAAATTTAGGAGCAGCTTTAAGCTCGCAGAGCAGTTCCCTGCCATCTCCTAGGGCTGGCACTGCTTTTTGAGAGTCACACGTGCCGCTCCATCACACCCAGCCCATGGGCAGTCAGGGCCTTGTTCACGTACCCCGTGTGATACGCACGCACGTAATACGTATGTGATATATAGGCAAAGGAGGTGACACCTCTAGGGCCTCAAGCACAGAGGCTGATGTACTGGAAAGGTTTATTTATATTGTCCTGCCTTGAGGATTTGTTTCGCCAACAAACATGCACCGGCAAGAAGCAGGTCCAAGCCCAACTGCTTCCCTACATCTCCTACCCCATTGCCCCTTTAACAAGTAAAAATAAATATATTTGTTTTGGAATCAAGAGGAGTGATATTCTTCTCCCCTATTCCTCTCCCTTCCCAAATGAAGCTCCTGAAAGCCCTTTTTGAAGCTTCCCAGCTGCGCTGCCAGACCTGCTCCCCCTCTGCGCTCTGGAGAAACGGATTAAACGAGCCCTTTGAAGTGCTGCTGCCCGTGAGCTGCTCTGGGGCGAGCTCGGCTCAGCTTTTCCTCCTGTCCTGGGAGGAGGACAGCAACCACCACTCGCCTTCCGATTTCCCTCTCATCCCACAGATGCCGGGGGGCAGCAGGGCTGGAGCCAGCACGCAGCCCGAGCTGGGACACTGCGCTCTCCCGCGACAGCCCTCGCCGCCCTCCGAACGCAGTGCCCAGCTCTGCGCAGCCACCACCTCCCTCCAAAAGCAACGCCCAGCTCGAGAGCAAGCCCCTCTCAACCCGTGTGAGCTCTCTCCCCCCAGCTGCACCCCCACCCTCTGCTCGGCACGAGGGCAGCACCGTCCCGTCCACCCGGGCGCCCCGCGGCGCCGCACAGCCAGTGACCGCCGGCACGGGCGCCTGCGGTACCACCGCCTGGGGGACTGACCCTACCTACTCACAGGCCAACAGGACACTGACGTGGTGTCACCAGACCTGCAAAGCCTTGCAAAAACTCCCAGGACTGAACCTCACACATACGGGCAAGACGTTGTCACGGGGGGGAATGCTGCACCCCACGTGTGACCTCCCCCTGCACGGGGAGCCAACGCAAGCCAAGCCAGCGGCGTCCCCTGCCAGCACATTAAAGGCCTAAAAGATGTCAAGCATTGCACAACAGGCGAGTTTTAATATTGAGAATATTCATTTCCAGCCATTTCTAGTTAATGGAACAAAGCAAACTGTTGAGAAAAATGGGAACATTACAGTAAAAACAACAACAAATTAAACTCTAATGCAATTAGAGAGTAATTAGGGATCTATCCTCTGGGAGCATTTTGGAACTCTGGGTCTTTCTCAAAATCTGATCTCTCTGTAACTTACTTTCTTTGTAATTAATAAAGGAAGAAGCGAATGGCACGGCTCCCCCTCCAGCCCCTGCAAAACGCCATCTCCCTGCTCTGCAGGAGCAGAAGGTGGTGGCAGGTAGAAGCGTTCACACCTCCGAGCGGAGCAGAAATGCAGCTGTCAGCAGAATGAGGCGCAGAGGGAACAGAAATCACCGCCTGTGTCTCTCGCAAGGTGACCAGAAGCCCAAAGACCCAAATGCTCTTGTGCAAGAGCCAGGCTGAACGGGCACAAGCAGACACAGAAGCACAAGCAACCCTGGACACCCTTTGCTCTCCTGTACGCAGCTCCCACGAAAGCCACAGCCCAGAAAAATATGTGACTTAAGCTTACCCACGTATGTGCCTAAGGACCCGCTTAACCAAACCACTCGAGTACGGTGCAGGAGAGCACAGGATGCCCCCTGGGCATCGCTCTCTGCTGCATCCTGGCCAGGGCACGAGGAGCCTTCAGCAGCCCACGGCAGCACGGGTGCCCCACAACCTACACACTGCCCACCCTCGCCTCTCTGCCACCCCAGCAAGCCTGGACACAAGCGTTTGGCACATCCTTCCCTGGAAGCAGGGGACACTGAGCGCGGTGCCATGAAAGTGCCCAATAAATTGCAGGAGAACCAAAAGAAAGGGGCAAAGCTGCACCGTCCCACCGAGCCAGCGCCTCCCCAGTCTCATCCACAAGCTGCCTGAAGGTCACAGCCACAAAACCGATACAGCAACGCCCGGCTCTGTGAAACCCTCCTTCAGTGGATGCAAACACAGTAGACGCTCTCTGCGGAGAGCGCGGCACGGCGCGGAGGAAAGCCTTCCCCCTCGTTTCCTGAAGCTGCTGCTATTCCTGGGGGCAGCCCTGTCTGCACTACACAACTCCAGATCTTCAGCAAGGGCTGTTTTTCACACTTTGCAGGAATAATAAAGCTTCCATATGTCCTGCTACCTGCCTGGCAGCCGTCAGGGAGAAAGGCGCCTGTGCCACGGAGGGAGGTGGGAGCCTTGACCTTCATCCATCTTTGTACCCAAATCCACCCTCGGGAACACCAGCGGCCCCGTTCTGGCCTAGAAATTGGCCCAGTTCTGATCCCTCAAACCAGTTCTGGATCTCAAGTCACACCTCTTTCCTTGGGAGCTTAACCCAGATAAAGCGAGACACCCAGATCCAACAGCGCCCAGGCCACCCCACGCATGATCAGCCAGGACCAGCCCTGCCTGGCCGTCCCAGCCCCTGCAGCTCCTGGGAGCCCTCCCGACTCAGAACAACATCGTGCAATGAAAGTGGGTCTGATTAGAGACTCAGCTCTGAAAAAGATGCTGATTTTTGGTCAAAAGTTGCTTCTTTGCAAGGAATAATTCTCAAAAAATCCCCACTCTTATTGTCTACATTCGATCACTGACCTGGGGGAGCAGGGCTGCTCGTTGGTGGGTTTGGGTTTGTTTTTTTTCATCCCTTCAACAGCAAAACTCCTGCAGGGAGGGGTGAGAAATCTGTAGCAGGACCAGACTGGCCATCAGCATTCCCAGGTAAATCTCTGGGCATGAAGAGGAGGAGTTTGGTGGTGCCATGCCATACGCTGCAGTCGCCCAAAGAAAGCTGGGGTGTTCTCTGGGAGTAAAGTGCTAAGTCAGCAAGGACCCACTGGCTGCACCAGCTCCTTTTCAAACTGGAAGCAGCAAATAAACCAGATCCAAGGAAAACCTATCCATACCCAGACATCCCCTTTTCCAGAGGGGTAGGTCACAATGCTGTGAATAGCTGGGGAGGCCTGTCGGGGGTATCGTGTGCTCGGTGGCACACTTGGGAAAGCGGAAACGCAGCAGCACTCCACCTCCTCCGGGCTTTTCGGCACAGGAGGGCAAAGCAGGGCAGAAAATCCTGGGGGAAGAAGGCTGGATGCCTTCAGCACGGGAGGGAAGTTCAGACAGCCCAACTCAGAGCCAAGGGAAGCGACTGCTGAGACGCACACACCCAAGTCAGCCAGGTACACGCACAGAAATGCGGTGCAAACTGCTACACGGGGACAAGGATTATTGGGAGTGACTCAGAAGTGACTAAGAATGATCAAATAAAATCGTTGGAGGGGCAAGGTGGAAATCAGTCCGAATTTTGGAACAGTCCCACACCAGGATATGGCCAGAAGGCAGGATCCTCCCCAGGGACAGGGATGCAGGAGCTGCTGGGGGCACTGGGATTAGGAGATTTATAATCGACAGGTCTACACTGCTCTGGGAGCAATAAAGGATTCTAGCCCTCCTGGTTTTGATAAAATCAGGAGGAAAGACCCATTTTTACTCTAGAAAGCTCCCGTGCTGCCCCTCCCGCCTGTCCCTTCCTACAGTAGATGAGTCACTGTCTAGCAACCTTTATCAAAATACCTCTTACAAAATTGTTTATCAAGTCCTTGCCATTGCTTGCCCCACCGCACAGTGCAAGGAGAAGCGGCAGGAGATGCTCCAGGTCACTGTCCCTTTCTTATGGGATGACGACAGCCCCAAAGCTGAAACCCCTCTGCCCAGCGTCCCCCCTCCCGCAGCACACCCCTGCTCCGCCGGGCTCACCTCTTACATTCCAGAGCTGGTTGGTTGTGTTTTGCAGATAGATTGCACGTGCTCATCTGAGAGCCAACAGCACAAACTCAGGCAGAAAATGCAACCTGGTGATTTTTAGCTGTCTCGTCAAGGCTTCGCAAACCCTGTTCTTCACCCAGTGCTGCATGCTAAGGTCACTCCCACAGCAGAGGAGGGCAAAAGGAGCTGCCCAAAGGGCAGCAATCGGAGCTTGTTTAACATCAGGAACCGAGGCAGCACTGCCCAGGTCTGGTATCACTCATCAACGGATGCAGCTCGCCAGCAATTCAGATGGCTCGGGGGGTCAGTTACCGGAGATCTTTCACGCGGCCCAAACCAGCCATCACCTCGCTCGTGCTGCATCAGGGACAGCTTTTGCTTAGGCTCTCAGACCGACCTACGGATGACTCCAGCACAACGCATGGGGTCAGCCAGCCCCACAGAGAGGCACAGACAGATGCTCTTTCGCTGGCGAGAAGCGGCTCGCAGCTGCCTTCCCCACGGGTGCTGCAGCGAGTCGGGTCAGGGCTGTCCTGAGGGACAGCAGCCCCAGCTCCCCGTGCTCGGCTGCCTCCCTGGAAATGTGCTTTTGCTCTCTAAGCAGTGCTGACTTGCTAAGTTCTCCGAACTTCCCAAATGACAGAGAGAACAGGCTTGTTTTCCCACATCTGCAGCCATCCATGCTGGCATCCCGCCACCCTCGGAGCTCCTGCTCTGGACTGCGGGGATGCTGCACGGAGCCCGTTCAGGAGAAGCCCCCCGAGTTTCCGCCGATTGCCCTTCCCAGGGGCTGTCGCCCCGAGGGGCCTGCCCGGCTGCGGGCACGGCTCGCAGGGGGTGCTGCCCTCCCGCGAAACTCCGCAGGTTCCCACGCCGGGCGCAGGTTCCCACGCCGGGCGCAGGTTCCCACGCCGGGCCAGCGCAGGCACCAGCGCCCCCGCAGCAGGCGCCGGGCCGGACCCCAGGCACGGGGTCCCCTCCGCAGCAGCACCTGCCTTACCGAANATTTCCCAGGAAACTTTCCTCCAACTCCAACCAACAGACCCGAGCAACAAGCAACGCGCCGGTCGGGGGCCGGGCCGGTACCTTCGTGCCGCTGACCGGGCTGCCGCGCCCGGAGCTGCTCCAGCGATGCTGCCGGCAAGGCGCCCGCCGGGGCTGCGAGCACGGCCCTCCCCCCCCGCCGCCCAGCTCCTCCAGCAGCCCCGGCCAACTGTGCCGGGAAGGCGCTGGGCGACTCTCCGCTGCCGCTCCAGCTCCTCCCCTAGCCGCAGCGATTGGCTCCGCCGTGCTCTGCAAGGCTGCACCGGGCCCGGCAGCCTCCCTCCGCATCCAGCTCCCACTGTCAGCAGCAGCTTCCCCGGGAGCCGTTCCCACGGCCCCAGCCAGGCTCCGGGCCGGGGGGAGGCTGATGTGCCCGGTACAGCCTCCGCCAGCGCACCCGGCAGGGATGCTCCTCGCCGTGGAAACAGAAGGATGTGCAAAGGGGATTTGCAGGGCAGAGGCTGTGAAGGGTATCGCAGGCTCCAGGGGGAGCGGTGTTTACTACCGGATTCATACTTTTCGCAGATGACGCACTTATTAAAACACCCTGGGTTTACGGAGCGAGCACGCCCGGCGCTGCAGGCACCGGCCACACACAGCGCCGAGGGACAGCGGGAGGCAAGTCCCCGCGCAGGGACGAAGGGCAGGGGCAGCTTTCTCAAAGCAGCTGCCTGAGGAGAGCAGATATCAAAGGGAACAGGCCGGGTTCATCGTCACCCAAAGGGCAGAAGCTGATGAACAAGTGCCCGAGGCCGGGGCAGAGGAGGGCAAGGCAACGAACAGGGGAAGGAGACACTGGGGGGATGCAGACTCCTGCAAACCCTACGCAACGAGGAGACAATCCCTAATACACCACCGCACACACGCGCCCAGGAGCCTGTAATGCACAACCAAGCTTAAATCAAACCAATCTGCCCACTCTGAAAGCTAGTAACAGCTGAATCTAGAGAGCAGACTTCCCTTACTTTTTGTGTACAATACCCTCCAGGCAAAGACACCTCAGAGTTCAGACTGAAAGCCCTGAAAACCAGGGTGTAGACAAGCACAGTCCCATCCACCTCCCCTCTGCCAACGCAACGCTTCGGAGGCAGTGTCATCTCACTGCCCTCCTTTCTGCTTTTAATGGAATAAGGAGGGCGAGGACTGGCTTGGTACTGCTAAGAGTTCCTGTCCCAGCTTGGCTGCATTGGCAGGCACCTCTCCTGCCAGCACGTGAGCCTTACTACGTGCAGGCTAGATAAGAAATGGGGACATGATGGAGCAGAGAGAGGTTGTGCTCCGAGCCTTGCGAGGTGACATTTCCAGCCTGTGATGCATATGCAAACAACAAGGAGAAAGGCAGTTAATCTGGCTGCTTCCCCTCCCTCTGCTCCCATAACGCCACTCAGCAGGGATGAGGGTGCTGGGTCTCTGCAGGGGACGGGAGAGGTCTCAAAGGTCTTTGCAGCTCAAGGCAGCGGGGGGGTCGCACCCTGGAGGAACTGGGGGATAGTCACCTTGCATGCTGAGAGGTGGAAAGGCTCCTTTATGCCTTCACTTCCAAAGCCAGGTAAAACCAAGCTGCTTCATTCCCCTCTGAACGTCTGGCTAATCAGAGCCGGCACAGGCCTCGCCCTTTCCTCTTGAAGGGCTCTGCTGTCTAGGTATCCCCTCTGCCAGAGCCTGATAAAAACGCTGTATCTTACGTATTGTGCCTCACTGGCAAGCGTGTGCTGCATACAGAATAACAGTACAATCTGGCTGGTACCCGGGGTGGGAGGTTTCCAGGCATTTACGGATCAGTTACAGCTGATGGTGACTGGGGTGGGGCGTGGGTGTGTCTGGAGCACCTTTCAGGAGTGAGTCTAGTTTGATGGGTTTCTATTAAATATACTTTGCAGACAGTCTCGGGGATTCTGTTTGTACAAGGCAGCTGGGTGAGCCACACCGCTGCACGGTTGCTACCGGTAGCTGGACCCTCACCTAGGTGGTGAAACGGACTTTAAAATCACCCTCTCACACAAACGTTAGAAAGAAGAGAGAAGATTTCACCAGCAATTTTTCCATTTCCAGCTTAATCTCCTTGACAGCAGTTTTACAAACTATCTGAGCTGTGATGCTTCATGATCCTGCTTGGCTCTTTAGCTGTAAAAAATAACTGCTAAGGAACATTTAAGCCATGCATCTAAGCCTCCAACATTGACACAAACTCCTTAGAGCTGCCACCTGGAGCCTCAGATACTTCAGTGCTAGTCAGGGCAGATCAGACAATATTTGCAGTGCTGCAGCTGCCATCCAGCTAAGAGGTATTTCTTAAGTCTCCTCCTCACTTTTTTTCCCTTAGGATTATGTAATTCCCAGGAGCATCCCATGCTCCCTTGTAATGGCACAAGAAACGTTGCCAATAACTTACAAATTAATAAATCCTTTAACATTTTCCCAAGGCGCACCCTCTCACCACCTACCGCGCTCACCCCGCCTGCGACGGAGTCTTTCTCCACGTTCCCCTGCAGCTCCCTGACCCGGCGAGCATTTCGGGATGCTGCCTGTTCCCCAGCCACCAGAAAGGGACACGAGGGTGTTCCCACACTGCTGCTGGCAGCAGCTCTGTGCCAGCGGCAGCTTCGGGGGCACTCGGCTGCCTGGGTGATACGGCTGCGACCACCCCATCACCCCGCACGCAGGCAGCTGGGAAAGCCCAGGCCGGGCACCGAGCTCTGCGCTCTCGGCAGACAAACGAACGGAGGGACCCGAACCGCGGGGCAGCAGGCTGCTTGGCTCCCTGCCGCCCGGAGGGAGCTCGCCTGCTCCTACCACGTGAGGACCGGGAACCTTTCCTCTCCCTAGGGCTGCAAAGCCCCAAACGCTCCCCAAGAGCCTGGCAGCATCCCCGGTGCAGGGTGCCAGCACAGCACAGCCCGGGGGGGTGGGGGGGGGCACACAAGGCTCTCCCAACAAAAACGCCTTTCAGCAGAACTCTCTTTTGCAGAAAATGAGCAAGTAATTCTTTACTGCCCTCCTTTGTGCCAAAGAAAAAGGCTGCCCCATGGCTCCCCCCAACAGACTTGGGCAGCTTTGCCTTCGAACAAAGCGCAGCACTGGAAAATTCAGCTCTTGCTCCATACCAGCGCTCCGCCAGGCGCTCAGGAATGTGTTTACTGGCCCTGAGCTGGGCTAACTTTGGAGCAACCTGAAATGCATCAAAACACAGATCTGTAAAGCAGCGGCTGTGATTGATTAATCACAGCAGTGAAGCTGAAGGGTTTGATCATTTTCAAAAGCTCTTTAACATCTTATTCTCCAAAGAAGGAGAGGTTACCACAGCCACAGAACAAAGCAGAGCACAAACCGGAGCCGTTTCCTCCGGGGAAAGGCTCTGGACAGGCTGTGCTGCCTCGTATGGTGCCTCCGGGAAGCAGGAGCTCAGGACGGAGGCGTGCGGTCACCAAGCTGCCACTGCCTGGGAAGAAAAGGGTCTGACTGACATCTGGGGACAGGTTCTCGAGACGTTCACATGCCACCTGCACAAGGACACTGTTCACCAGCACTCACAGCCCAATTCTGCACAGCAAGCCCTCAGCAGCTGTTTGACGGACGCTAATCCCGACAGACGCAGCGTTGCATGAGCCAGCAAGGGCGTTTTGCCCCCTCAGAGTAGCCCCATCAGGCCAGGTCCAGCCCGTTTCCATCGGTGGGCACTGTCTGGGAGAACCCACACCTCATCACTGCACATCCTCGCTGCCAGAGAGCTGCCCGGGACCGGAGCGGGCGCAGCCCTTGCTCAAAATCCCAACCTGCAAAGGGCATCAGTTACTCTCTGCCCCGAGAGGGAGGCACAAACCTGCCTTTGCTTGCAGGTAGATGCCAACAGCCCTGCAGCTGAGTAATTGAATTTCCCATCCAACCTCCTCACCCAGAGGAAGCCTACCCTTCCTCTCACATACGTAACAGCTATGAAATATTTCACATTCTTTGGATTTTTATGGGAACACTACATTTTTTTTCCTTCCAAAAAGAAAAAAAATCCATTTCTCCCTAATTTGACTCTGGTGGGCAGTTACATTGATTAATCTGCCTTTTTCCCCAGCCCTGCTTCCTCCCAAAGGCCATGCTAAGTGCTGTCCATAGCAAGCACGTTTGTACAGCAACCATCACCCCACAGGGCGGTGCGGCAAAATATTTTTTAACCACCAGTTAAATACAGAACCGTTACCTGGTCAGCAATTAATTGGCATAAACGTCAGCGCGCGCAGCAAGCCGAGCCCCCACAGCGGTGCGACAGGAACAGCCCTCGCACGGGTGCATCTGCACGGGGAGCCCCCAGCCCTGCGGCAACAGACCGACGCACACTCCAAATCGGGGACCCTGCTGTGCGCGGACAGCGGCAAGGACAGCTAAACACACGTGCCCTGGTACCCAGGGCTTTCAGCTTGCATCCTTCCCTTTACCTCTGTGCTGGCAACAGGCACGCCTCCCCCGAGGTGGGTGCCTCTCCACATCAGTGCACTCGAGATACAAGAACCAGTCACTCAACTCTTGAATGCTCTCACTTGATTAGGCATGCCAAACGTGGTCATGCTGGTCCAACTTAGAGCATGCTTAATGAACACTTGGCATTTGCACGGCATTTCATGCTTCCAGACTGGTGGAACTCACCAGAGCCCTGCAGCAACCTTCGGCACAGCCTAAAGAGACGGACAACGCGAACGCAGAGACCCCAGAGGGGCGCGGTGCAGCCTTGAGGAGCCTGGATAAACCCCGCACCCCCCCAACCTTCCCTCTCACCAGAGAGGACGGGCCCCTCGCCCTTCCAAACACCTCCCAGCAGACCTCACTCAGCAGCCAGGGCACAAGGGGCAGCCCCGTGCAGGAGGGGGGTGACCCCAAAGCCCGGTGCCACGAGGCGGGCTGCCTTCTGCACCGACACGAGCGCGCGGGGCTGGCGGGCTGGGCGCCCGGGATGCTCTGCCAAAACCAGAATCACAGATTTTCTCCAACAAAGCCGCGGGTCTGACTGTCTGCTACTAATCTACCGCTTTGCTGCGACATCCAGTTCCTGAGGCACTACATAGCTCAGTGAATAATTACAAAAATCTCCAGAAATAAACAAGATCTTCGTCTCAGCTGTAAGCACAGCTCCGTGTTGCTCTGCTGCCCAGGAGAACCAACCATGGCTCTGGTTCTCCTTTGTGCCGAGGCCACACGTCAGCACTATGGCAAGCGTGGAAGTGTAACTTGTGGCATGATGCGGCCAGAGGATAAATGAGAACCAGGCCCCGCAGAACGATTGATCGGCCCTTGGTATAAAAGCTCAGTTCACCCCCCTTCCCCCAAGGCAGGGGGGAAAAAAAAGAAACTCGCTGTCTTCAAAGCCATTTTCTTAATTAGCAGTCACCGCACAGGCCAAAGGGCGCGGCAAAGGCACTGGGTGGAAGGGAAATAAAGTAAAATCAGTTCAGGGAGGCACAGGCAGGACCAGCTCCCGCGCGCATTCACAGCTCGGTGCCTGCACATCAGACCACCACTGCAAAATCTGCCCAAGCACATCACAACCAGGACTAGCTAGGTACAGGTCACCTGGCCGGACATTGCTGGAAGGAGCTGCATTCTGCACCTTCAGGGTCTGTTTCCTACCTCACGCCAGTAAAACAATCAACACGTGGCAAATGCCGTGCTGTCCAGGGGACAGCAAAGGGCATCCTTCCAGTCTCCCCCTGGAACACCACTGATGGGATATCAGCCTGTGGACTCAGAGTGAATTCTGGAGAGAGGATGGATGATCCTCTACAGTGCAATGCAGCAACATCTGCTGTTCCTCTCGGCACTTGCTATTTCCTTTCCCTCCCTTGGGCTGCACTGTGCTATCCACGTTCCATTTTCTGAGCTGGCAGGCGTGGGGGAGTGGAGAGGAGAGGAAACCGTAGGCAAAGGCACAGTCACCCACGCATTGTTTATGAGCCATCTTTGCAGCAAACTCTGCCCGAACTGGGACCTCATTTCAATGAGACGTGGGACAAGCAGAGCTGCTGGCGCTGCCCCCTCCCTGCTGCGCCACCAGCGCAGGAGGCTGCGGGCAGGTGAAAGCTGCCAGAGCAGCCTCTGGCTCTGCTGCCACTCCTCTCCCAAACCTAATTCCCATTTCCCATTAAATTGGAGGTCGCAGATTGAGGTGGAGCACAAAGCAGCACCGGCTCAGGGAGCGGCAGCTGCTCAACGTATCTGGAGAGAGGAGACATTGGCTTGAGCAAAGCTTCACGTCGGAGTTCACAGACCCTGCGGCCACGTGCACGCAGCACCAGGCCGTTCTTTCAGCAGGGCCAGGGTGCAAAGCTAAAGCCGTGACAACCGCTACCCTAATTGTGCTGCCCCGGCTGTCCATCTCCTTCAGCAGCAGGCGGTCTGCCCTGGGAGAAGGTACTGTTGGGCATGACAGTAAGAGGCTCGGGCTCCGAGACCCGCACGCTCAGGCTCTCCAGACGATCCTCTGCAGTTCCCATCAGAAAGGGATGCTCTGCCCTGCCGGGACCAGATGCTTCCCGCTTGCCCTGCCCAAGGCTCCTTCTGCCCTGCCCTGCCTCCAGTGCCACTCCACAGCCGCCTGCAGACGCTCCCCGGCTTTAGCCCGGCGGAGCAGCACTGCTGCAGCCCGGGGTCTCACCCGGCTGCCTCGGGCACAGCGAGGAGCCCACCCAATGACCTCCTTGGACCTGGGCAGTCCCTATTCCTTTGGGACAGTTACAGCTCAGTCTCTTGTGTGGCATGACGCCCTTCAGGCTTCTCCTTTCCTGACATTCGACAGTGAAATTAGAGCAGGCAGCAGCAGTTTTTTTGAAAAACAAAGTTTGCCAAGTGTGTTTAAAGTACTACGTGCTGCTTCATTGAGGTTTGTGGGCCCTTCTGCCAGCTCGTGCCGTTTGAAACGACCTGAACTAGTGGCTGACCCTGGCTCCATCACACTGTTAAACATGCCTGCGGGATGTCCCTAGACAGGTTGCTTTGATTTCCTTAGCTCATCCTCAACTGCAGTTTTTAATCCTCCGGATAACAAAAGGCTGGACTGTAGCCGCCTTCAAGGATCTCAGACTCTGGCAGAGCATCTTTAGCCCTGTGCATAAGAATTGCATCACCCAGGGAGCTTAAACAAAGAGCCCCAGGCAGTCCCAGCCTGAAACACCGGGAACAATGCCATCGCTCACAGATAGGGGAAGATGTCTGGAAATGCAATTTCCGAGGTCACCTTTTATCATCCAGGCAAACCATGGGCACAGAGCAGAGCCCGAGCTCCGCTTTTGTCAGCCAAAGCCAGCACTGGGGACTTCCCGCAATTACAGAACAGCGGTGGCCACACTTCCAACAGGTCCCTTCCCACCTCCCCAGCGCACACCCCGGCAGCTGAACCCCAGACCAGGCGGAGGGAAGCCAGCTGCCCACCAGGACCCTTTGCAAGGGATTTCAGTCCTCTCCCTGAGGACAGGGCGGCTTGGTCCACTAATCTCAGAGGCTAAAATAATTTTACGCTTTCTTCTGAGAAATCCTCACAGCAAAGCCTGGAAGAGGCAGCGAGCCCAGGCAGAAACATATTTCCCCTGTGGTTACCCTGATGCCTGGCTGGCAGCACACAGACATGCAATTTGTGCCTCGCTAGGCAAAACCCAGTGAAGTGTTTAACCTGACAATAGGAGCGTTTCTCTGAACACTGCCACCTCAGCTGACCCCAGCACAACATCAAGGCTCCCCCAGCACTCCCCAACACCCACTCCTGCAGTTGCCTGCAACACTCCACTTACCAGCAAGTGCTACCTCTGCGCCAGTCCTGCGGGCTCCCTGTGCACTATTTAAGGTCCAGCAGCCCTCCATTGCACCCTCTTCCTGCTGCTTCGTGAAGTTTGAGTTTCTCCCACCCCCCTACAGCTGATGGCACAAAAGCTGCCCTTGTGCAGGGAGCAGGCAGCCGAGGTCTGGCACAGAGGGCAAAGCCCAGGAGCTGGGAGACAGCCTGGAGATGGACTCCCTCAAGCGGAAAGCCTGGCAGAGAGATTGGCTCTTGCACAGGCGAAACGTGGACCTTAGCCCAGGCTGAGCTGCGTCTCGGAAGCTTGTAAATAACAGCCTTGCTTGGCCCATAGCGCACTGAGCATTGCTAGCGCCCTGGTTTTTCCTCTTAGAGACATGGGGACCAATCCCTCTGCCCACACCACCAGCATTAATCTGGAGTTAGAGAGTGGTAACGCACAGAGTGGAACAGATACAGCTGTCACAGGAATCCCCGAGTGGGAAGGGAAGTGAGTAACAAACCCTTACCTGCCAAAGCATCCTGAAAACTCCCCGATGGCTGAGACCAGGCATGAGGAGACGGTGGGTGGAAGCTGGGCACCAGCTCCCAGCCCTGAGCACAGACATCGAAGTGCACTCCCAGCTCGCACTCCCTGCTCTGCCTTCTCCTGCCCTCCGCTGCTGCAGCATCACAAGGAGCAGCTGGGGCTGGGTGGAATCGGGCCAGTGGCTATCACTGCTCTGCCAGCACAGCCCACGGTGAGAGGAGATGCAGGGCAGCTGGGCAGGAGCCCACATGAGCCTTCCTCCCCAGAAAGCCCAGCAGACAGCACGCCTGTGCTGGTCATCCTGGCCGCACCTGGGTGCTCAGCACTGCACAGGAGAGGAAAGCCTGGGTGCTGATTGCCTGAGCAGATCCCAGTTAGCCGGTAACTGGTCACTCTACGCAGGCTGCATCCCCACAAACGTTTGCTCCACCACCCTCCCCAGGCAGGCTCAAGCATTTACCAGGTTTGCGTGCTGTGTATCGGGTGCTAAGGGTGCTGGCTGCCGTGTTCAAACCAGTGGACCAGCACTCTCCAGCTCTGTGGACAAGAGACGAACACACATCAGCAGTCAGCCAGCCCAGTCCCAAGGCGTAAGAATTAACAACAGGCTGTCAGGTATTGTTTGTCACTGCTAATTCATCAGAAGGGCCATTCTGATTGCTTTCAGTGCCTTTCCCTGGGGACACTGGTGAAAAGGAGAGCCGAGTCGATTTATTAGCGTTCCTTGACGGGGACCTGCTCCAGCCCTGTGCTCCGCGTCGGCTGCTGGTGGTCCCAGTGGCAGAGAGGCCCTGCGGACGCGGGCGGGGCAGGACTTCTGCCAGGACATCACCAGCCTACGGGGGATGTCCAAGTCGGTCCTCTGTGGCAAGTCCAGAGGGTGATACCTTGGTCAGAGTAGACAGTTTGCACCCGTCTGCGTACGGCCGGAGAGGGAATTCCCCTCCCAGAAACAAGCTGCTTTCTCTGGTTTGCACCCCACAATACATACGGCACCACGGGTAACATCCATACCCACCCTAGCCTATTATGTAGGGTACTGTTTGTCTGCCTTGCTATAAATAGTTTCTAGCACTGCTGAGCAAGGATTAATGACTTTTCTAATTATACCACCATCAGCTGGTGACAGGGGAATGACACCGTGCAGATGTCTGAGCCCACTCACCCAGCGCAGGGCTGGATTGCCGGGTGCAGAGCACACCCGGGCGGCATTTCGCAGTTCCAAGGAATGCCTCTCCATTTTCCGAAAGGGTGGTGGCTATGGCAAAAAGCGTTTTCTCCTGAGGACATGGCAGGTGGGAAAAATCACTAGAAAACTTAACAGCCAAGGAGCACTTCGTTCAGCAACTGCGGCACTGAGAGCTTCAGCCCGCAGGTCCCCAGCGATGTGGCAGAGGTGGACAAGCCCAACAGCGAGATTTTCTACCCACTGTGCGAGTGCCTAAGCACCGCTCAGCAGACTCTGCTGGCTTCGGAAACGGCGTTTCTCTGCAAAAGCCATCAGAAGGGAAGGGATCAGGCAAGTTATCTTGCCCAGTCATCTGGAAACAAGTCAAGACACTCCTTGCTGCAGAGATCCTGCCCTTTGTCGGGTCTAATTTAAGGCAATAACAATTCTATCAGTCCCACAAGGCAACACCTCAGGCCCTGCAGCTCAGGTTAAAGGAATTGCTGTGGGTTCCGGATGTCAGCACAGGGAAGCGGTCCCTGCGGTCCCCACACCTGGCTCCTGCAGGGCATCGCCCTGCCAGCACCCTCTGGGTGACACTGCCGGCTCAGAGCAGCCTGACGTGATGCTGGGGAGGGCCAGCACGGCCTGGGAGGGCTGTGCTGCTCAGGCTTCAAGGCAAGCGAGCGCAAGGGCGGCCACCCCACAGCCTGGCACCGCCGCGCTTCTCGTGCGACGCACGGCCGCCAGCCCCGCTGCCGCCGAGAGGGACTCGTTTCTGTTCCACCGCCAAAGAGTGCCCCAGAAACCACTGCCGCTATTTTTAGAGGGTTGACAAATACCTCGAGGACAAAATAACCCGCTGGTACCCGGCTCCCTTGCAGCACAACGCCCCAACGGCCGCAGCACCAGCCCGGCAGCTGTAAGGATGAGATGCCAACGGATGAACTCCCTCTCCCCTCACCCACCTGCCCACAGTGCACGAACAGGAGAAAACAACTAACCTTCTATTTGGTTGCCAAGGTTTCTCATTTTTATGTATAACTATGTATATTTATAGTGCCCCTCACTATCAAAATCGAGCAAAGGGAACAGCAGATAAGACAGCCCGGCAGAATTGTTTCTCAACAGAATGTTTTCCAGTTTTCCACGAGGCGTCAGCAGCTCTTCAAAGTCTTTTTATTACATTCCGCGTTAGACGCAAAATCGTATTTCAAAGACACTTTAACTTTGAGAACGCAAAGCGCCGATTCTGCACTGTGCCACCTCCAAGCTGCAGAGGCACGACCCGCGTTGGAGGGGAACTTCCAACGCGGGGACGGAGCTCTGCGGGCAGGACTGGGCCGTTTAACACACCTTAAAAATAAGAGGTCACGGGGAAATCGCTGCCTTCCTAATGACGGCATTCACGCCAGCGTTGCCGTGCCACAACTCAGGTTCCTAATTTAAATTGTCATTAAGCCTTGCTGCAGGCCCCACAACCTAAGGACTTCTGGTATGACAGCCTGTTCTCCACCAAGGAGATGAAGAGCGTGTTCGTGTCGGAGACGGGGTGAGGAGGAACAACACGCGGATCTAAATAAGGATCAAAATCTCAGCACGGCTCAGGGGCTGCCCGCCCTTTTTCACAGGGTCTTTGCTGGATGTACTACGCCCACGCGACAAGCTTTTTCCCTTGTCTGTGCTCACGGCTGCCCCGAGGGATGTCGGAAGAACACGGATGTTCAAGCGTGTTACCCCAGCGACACGTCAAGCTGCATGGGGACGGATGGCCTGATCCTGCCTGGCTTTGGGGACGTGCCAGAGACCGCTCCGAAGCGGGCCGGCAGCCGCGGCGGTGCGGTGGCCTCGGGCACCGACTGTGATTTTCCTTATGCCACAGGAAAAGGCAAGAGACTCCAGGGAAGCCGGACGCTCGACTCGCCCCGCAGCACATGAGCTCAGCAGACTGTTCGCCGCCCGCCTGCTGCCCGGCCGCGGGACCCCCGGCCGTCCTCTGCCCATCCCGGCGCAGGCAGTGCCGTGGCAGGCTGCTGCCAGAGCCCCGGCGGGCCGGGCGTTCGCAGACACAGCCCCGTTCCCAGCTCAGACGTTAAATAAAACCAGCAAATCTTCCATTACTTTTGTTCCTTCCTAATTATCTTATTAGACCACAAATTACAAATCAAGCCTTCTCATCTCCGTTCCTTCCAGCATACTGTTATCAATTCCTGAATTTTCTGGGGATTGACTTCTACATTTTATTCTTTTTTTAAAGTAGGAAAAGCTTTAACGGTCTCAAGCAATTAGTGACATGAATAAAGAAGCAGCTTTTACGTCCAGACGGGTTATGCCATAAAGAAACGCCATCCGAATTGGACCGGAATGGAAACTTTTGACTGCTGCACCCGATACCGCGGAACAGGAGCCGTGAAAAATTCAGAAGCAATTTCTCACCGGCATCGTGATGCTCTGAGCATAAATCATTTTGCACAGTATTACCTGGGCAGAGGCCACGCAAAGAGCCGCTTCTAGCGTTTTGACTTATTCTTTAAAAAACCGCGCGATTCTGGGGCAAAATAACCTTGAGATTCTTTCCAGAGCTGCAATTGCGAATAATCATAATAAATCACAAAGGGCCCAAGCTGAGGGCAGAGGGCGCAGAGTCCCCGCGCAGGAGGGCGCCAGGCGGGC
>VWZZ01000820.1:6308-17204 GCA_013399095.1 Psophia crepitans | reverse complement strand
TGCCTTCGCCCCCAGGACCTCCACCCACTCCCACAGGAGCGGCTTGGAAAATTGGGAACGGCCTCTGCAGCGAGGCTGGCATCAGCGCCGGGCGGTTCAGGGCGCCGAGGGACAGCCTTGCAGGGTGACCCCCCCATTTAATAAAAGCTGCAGACCGAGGCTCCAGCCTCTCTGCCTCAGTCCCTAAGCGTTCCTCAGTCCCTAAAAGTTCCTGGTGGGACCCGTGGGAGTCAGGGGTGCTGGCCGGCGGTGCGAGCATCAGCGTCCCAACTGCACGAGGCACCCCAATCGCAAGCTGCAGTGTAATGCAGGGCAAGCCACACTTGGTGGCTCGTATGCTTTCCTGCTGCTAAAGAATTCTTCCTCCTACATGCCTTACACAGGGAAAACTGCATTTTGCAGGGTCACGCATAAATCCGAGGAGTTTGGGACACTGGGCTTTAGCGCAGTTTACCAGCTGCACGCTTCCCGTTCCCCTCGCAGCGTCTGCTCCCTGCCAGGCTGCGAGAAGCATCTCTGAGCTCCAGGATCACCCTCAGGCCCGCCGTGCAGCTCCAGCAGCTTTCCCACCGGGTTTTTCTCAGCACAGGTACTGCAGGAGGAGCTCCTCTCACTCATAAAGTAAGGTGATCTGCAGAGAATTAATTCTGGACTCTATCCCAAAGCTGAAAGCCGGAGCAGATCAAATTTTGTAGCACTCTGGAAGACACAACAGTGCTTTTCTGAGACAGAACTGGAGAAATTTTAATATCTGCAGGCTAACAATGAACTTCGTTCATATTTTACGTGCTGCTCTCTGTCTACCCTTTAATACAGTCGTGTAATTAGAGACAATTTGGTTTCTAGACTGTAATCGGATATTTGCACAAAAGTGACACAAGTATCCTGCCATTAAGTCCCTTTTACTTTCAGGAAACAGTTCAGGTACTATGAAATGCTTGTCGAAGAGCAGGACCTCAGGGTTCCCAGCCAGAGCTGAGTTGTTCTGCCTGAAGGAGCAAGGACCTTGTTCAGATGGGGAGGGGCATTTGTGTACCTGCCTGTGTACCTGGAGAAGCAGATGATGCCCTTCTCCTTTCCAGAAGCATCTCAACCTGCACCAAACACGCAGCCGGAGCCAGAAGAGCCGTACAAGGGCACTTAGGAGAAGCCCCAGGTAAGACAGGATGACTGCAGACAACAGGGAAGGTAAAACCACAGAGAATGAGGCGCCTCACTGATCAGAGTGGCTTGGGAAATACAGGGATGTTGGAAGCGACTCAAGTTCTCAGTTGGACCAATCTGTCTGCTCCTGCTCTGTATCCGTTATCAGATTTACTATTACTGAGCGGAACAGAAGGACCACTGAAGAAAAACAGGCTGGAAAAATGAAACTGGGTTTCGCTTCTCCCATTATACAGCCTTCTCAACTTTCTGAGAAGCCAAGCACCAGCCTCACGAGAGTGAAAAAGTATTTTGAGCACAGAGGTCAGCAGAAACAATGCAAAACTTTACAGTCATAAACAGAACAAGAAAATCCCTAGCCCATGCTGTGCTGGGACTCGCACAGCCATGCTGTCAAGGCGAGAAACAATAGCTTGTAGCTTGCCAGCACCGTACGGATTCCAGGCTGCCACCTGGGAACGGTCACTGTGCCGCCGTCGCAAACAGCTACAGAGCCAGGCTTGTCTGCTGCAAACCTTCACCAGCCATCTGGGAGAACCAGCACGAGGCAGAGCTGCTTCCTGCGCCAGGGGAGGAGCAGAGACCGAGTCTGCTTCCATTCGCCTTGTCATTCAGCCGCCTCCAGTCATTTGTTCCAGGTTGCAGGAACTTTACTGGGACAGAATGAGAATTCCTCCTCGGCTAAACCCTGCGTCCTTACCTCTGCCATCCTTACTGCAGCGGACGCTGCTATCCAGAAACAAGGCATGGTTTCACTGTCCTGGCTCAGTACAGGAACACCCCTGTCCTGGGGACCTTGCACGCGACAGGGACACGTCAAAGGGCGTGAGGAAGGTGCATTCACAGCGGGGTTAGGACAGGAAGGAAGCGCTTAGCAGAACTGGAGCTAAGCACAGCTCCTGCTTACATCCGAGACCAAGGGCAGAGCCACCACTGAATGTTTAGAGGTGATGCTGCGCTGTGCTTTCAGACACGAGACAATCCTGCCCCAAAACACCCCGTAACGGGTGAACTTAACCGAGCCCCGACCCGCAGCACTGCTGCACCAGCCTTGCGTAGGATGTGCTTGCCGGGGCCTTTGTGAGCTGCGGGAAAGCTGCAGGCACACGCCCCGGCCATGCTTCTATGAAGAAAAGCACACTGCCTGCTCCTCCGGCCCCTCCTGTTGCTTGACCCCAATTTTACCACCAGCTGGAAGTCAGTTTGTCATCCCAGCCTTGCAGGGGGGGGATTTCAGGCCTCGGCACAAAGGTGATAAATAGGGTTCTGTGCCAGGCACGTTGGGTTTGGTTATTGATGATGCACATTCCTGCTCTGGGAAGTCCTTGGAAGCCTGGTGTTCATATTTCAGTTGAGATTTATATCCAGGAGAACAATGCTCTGCTACAGGAGGGCTTCTCTCTCCCAGCCACGCCAGTAATTCTCAGCAGCTTTTCCCTGAGCTCTTTTCTGGCTCCCCACTTCGACTCATTGTCTATTGTTGCGCATCTGTGAAGCGTAACAAGGAAAGCTGTGCACACGCCTCACCCACTGCAAGGGAGTTTCTTTATGCACTGAAATTCCAGTGCTCTGCTCTCTTAACCCCTGCAGTGCCACGCACACACACAGGAAAACAGTGGCGAGAACTGAAGTAGGGCAAGTAGGCTTGACTTTGCTTCCTTTTCACAGTAGAGGTAAAATCCCTTGAAAGGCATTACTGTGCTCACACGCCACAGTGCTAGCTTAACCAGAACAAGGTGACAGAGTGCAGCACATCTGCAGGGACAGACTCCCACCGGTGTCCCTCCAAGCAGAGACCTCTGTGTGGTCTGTTCCCATACTCCTTACTCACCGAACACAGCACCTCCTGCATCCTGCCACACCTTTTACTGATCCCAGCCAGAGTTTGCTTTGACATTTGATTAACACCAACTTGCTCCTTCAGTTTTAGAAACAAGCTAGGGACCTCAGTGGATCTATTAGTACCATTTACAGGCATGGTTCATGTAATGATCATAGCAGATTTCTCACGATTGTTTCTTTGTACCTCTCAGAAACAGTTTGTCACTAGCTCTAGATGGTTCCCTTTAATACCCACCCTGTCAGGCCTTGGCTGCATTCTTCCCCTGCCCTGCACTTTCAGTCCTACCTGGGAAGGACAGCACGGTGTGAGCTGTAAAGCCTCAGGCTTCAGCAGCGTCTGGCTTCAGCAAGGCTTTCACGGAGCAGCCTCCCCAGGAACAGGGCTCAGTGCTGGTGCTGTATCTTTGGAGCCCTCTGCCCCCGAGTTTCCTTCAGAAACAGGTCTCTTACAGGGTGTCGCGGCCCTGTTGAGCTTGTGGTCTCAGTCTGTGCAGGCAAACTGGGCTCTTTCCACTATGGTATGTGCAGTGCACAAAGAGCCTTGGCATTCCTCTCCTTCAGAATAGAATAGAATAGAATAGAATAGAATCATTAAGGTTGGAAGTGACCTCAAGGATCATCTAGCCCAACCATCCCCCCACCACCTATTACCCACTAAACCACGTCCCTAAGTGCCACATCCAACCTTTCCTTAAACACCCTCAGGGACGGTGACTCCACCACCTCCCTGGGCAACCCGTTCCAATGCCCGACCACCCTTTCAGAGAAGAAATTTCTCCTCATCTCCAACCTGAACCTCCCCTGGTGCAACTTGCAGCCGTTCCCCCTTGTCCTGTCACTAGTTATCTGCGAGAAGAGGCCAACCCCCAGCTCACCACAACTCCCTTTCAGGTAGTTGTAGAGGGCAATAAGGTCTGCCCTTACAGCACGCAGTTCTTTCCCATGCTCACGTAACAAATCCCAAATTAAGCTAGAGTAACCAAGGCCCAGTCCCACAGGACCATCCTCCGTAGCTAGTTCACCTCCCAGTCACTTTGCTTATACGAGGTTTTATGTGTCAAGCTGGTAACTGCACCATTCCCCAGCAGCACTCCAGGAGATGCTCATACAGTACCTGTGTCTTCTGACAACTACCAAGCATAATTTCACCGCTGCTGACTTCCTGCCACTTGCACCATGAGAAGTAGGAGCCACCTGCTCCTCGAAGCTCGCTGACCTTGCCTCCCACCAAACCCAGACCCCATTGCAAGGATCCCGTCCCCAAAAGAGGGGATCTGGCTGCTTGTCTGCAGAGAGGTGACGGTAGACGTGGAGTCCAAAGCAGTTGCTCGGCTGTGGAAGGCTGCGGCAAACATTGCAGCTCCACAACCCAAAAAATCTATTTTCAGGCCTTTCTGAAGATACTGTATTTCAGGAGCTGAAAACAGGTTTAGTTACTGGCTGTAACGTAGCTGCTGACGTTGGTGCATGGGAGGTGACTGCACTTTAGAGAGCAATTTGTCTCCCATCTTCGCACGGAATCAATCTGAAATTTGTCCAGAGCGTTTGCCTTGTCGCAAACAATGCTCCAAACCCAACTGCTTCTCCTTTTCAACGTGCTCATTTCCATCTCCCATTTACCTTGTCAAAAAGAAACCAGACGTTCAGGCATTATACCTCTGGCGTTCATGTTGTGCAGAGCGGTTTTCTTCCTCCTCCAGAGTCCAGCTCTACGCCCTGCTTCTGCTGCCCAAACGGGTGGGGACCTTTGGTGGCTCAAAAAGAAGTTTTCCAAGATGCCAGTTTGCAAGGAGACCCAGTAAAGTGCTCGCCAGGAAACACCAGCTGCTGTTCAGGGAGCGGAGCGGGTCTTTGACAAGTCTCCCACCGCAGGGAGTTCCCTCCAGCCAGCCCCGGGCTCAGCCTGGGGTCTAACCGCCGTGTCCCCAGGCCCCTGCAAGTCACCGCAATGCCAGAGACGAGCTGGTGCGATCGGCTGCTCCGGCTCAGAAGGAGCTGGGGGAGTCTGTTTCATCTATAATAAGCGGTTTTCCAGGAGGGAATTACACACAAGCAGTAGGACTTCAGCACTGAGTGAAACCCTAACAGAAGTTCACGAGAGCCACGGCAAGCGCCAAGCCGTTTCAGACCAAGCCAGCGCTGCTTTCCAAAGGGCACCGTCGGTTTTCCTAACTCAAGGGGGCCTTTCATTTCAGCCACTTAAAACAAGGAGGTGCAAATCCATCACCAGCAGAACTTCAGCCACCAGAACACTTTCACCATCCCTGCCACGGACGCTAACGGAGCAGAGTCCCAGGGGAGCGCGCAGGGTCCCCAGCCCCGCACCAGCAGCGCCGCTGACGGCAGCGGGAGTCCGTGCTGCTTTTAGTAATGACGGACCACAACAGAGTTTAATTATTCCAAAGCTGAGACTGTTTTACAGCAAGCAAAAAGGATCCAGGAAAATGTTTCCGGGTGAGTAAACGGCTGTGAGAAGCTGGCTGTAAACACGGCGCTCGGAGTGCAAACAAGACAACGCCGAATGTTACCTGTCACGATAAACGGTCAGCCTCAGCCTGCACGTTCTGGCTGGGGGGGCAGGCACCTGGCTCGCTCTTTGGGCAGCACAGCCACGTTAATCCTCTGAAGGAGGGGAGGGACGGCGGCTCTCTGCTATTTGGAAAGAATAACATGCAGACAAATCACAGAGCTTTTCTTAATGCTGCCATGATATACAAATAAGAGGCTTAAGTATGATTATAGGTTGTATAATCAGTGTGAATAAAGAAATATGTAGTAATTGATGCCATATTTTATAAATATCCTAACTGTTTGAGAAACTGAAAATGTTTTCAAAAGAAATACTTTAGCATAATGATTATAAAGCCCTTTAATGTGAGTGAGCTGCTTTCTGAAGCCAGTTTTAGATTCAGTCTCATGAACATAAATAGAGGTAATTGCCCTTCTGTGCGAGCTGGATGTTAGCACATTCCAGCAGAGTGTGCATTTTCCAAAGTGCCAATTCCAACACATTCCACCCCGCGCAATCTCTGCCTTTTTATGCGCAGCACATAAAACGCAGGCACATCTGGGCAAGGGTAAAGTTAAGTGCTTATAGGAGCGAGCCTTGGAAAGGGATTGAGACATCAACTGCTCGGCCATGTGCTGTTTGGATATTCAAGCGCAAATGTGGATTTTCTGAATTCATCCCCAAGGGAAAGGACATTGATGTGCAAATCGGGACAGTGGGGAGAAGGGATGCGGGGTGGCTCCAAGGGTGCAAAGGGTTCGCTCCTCTTCCTTCTGGAGAACAAGCGGCTGCAGCGGAGGGGCAGGGCAAGGAAAGGATGCTCGCTGGTGGAAAGGGGAAATTCCTTATTACCAGAGGCACCTCCTCAGCGCGCCTGCGTGTGCAGGATGCTGACACTGCTAGGAGAGGGTGCTCGGGGCAAACTGCCAGGTGCCCGCTCTGCCTTTTCCCTGGTGATCCTCCGGCCCCATCCTGGCAGTGCCCTCTGCCAGGTCGGTTCTCCATGGAGCTGCCAGTCCCACTCTGACCCCATCCAAGCCACAGTAATATCAGCAAGGGACATTCTTCCCCCCGGGCCATGCGCACTCTCCAGCACAAAGCTCATTTTCTCTCTCTGACTCACACACCAAGTTATATATGAAAAATGCAAATGAAAATACAACACAACTCTACCAAGAGACCCTGCAGAAACAAAGCCTTTCCGTCTCCAAAAGTAAACACCACCTCAGATTTGGTCCTGCGGGATGAAAACAGGGGATACTTTGAAAGTAATGCTAAAAATAATAAAAACATCCCAGTTTGGAGATGGCTCCGGGGCACAGAACAACGCGCGTTCACAACTGCAGAGGAGTTTGTGCAGATGACCCCTTGCCAAAGGCTGGCTCTGAGCGCGGCGCTCCCCGGGGTTTTGGGTTTCTGCCTTTAATGAGCTGGTGATGAGTGACCCCTCCCTCGGCCCTCCTTCACTCCTGGGCCTTCTCCTGAGAGTCAGGCAGAACAATTTTAAATCCAATTTCCTCTTACAGATTTTTCTGAGGCTGGGGGTGAAGCGCACTGCTGAGCAAGCACAAGTCCTGGCTCCGCGCCCCAGCCTCGCCGCCTAATCCAGGTGCCTGTCAGCACGTAGGATGGCCACGCACAGCAGCATTTCTGCCCCCACTTCGAATGCCAACCCCAGTGCCAACCCAGGGCCTCATGAAGGTCACGTTTTCCCAGGGCACGCAGGCTCAGGGCTCTAACGTCAGGCTCTTTAGCAAGGAGCGGGGACGGCCACCCCCACCGGGCTCTCTGCGGGGCTCCGTTTCAGCCCAAGGCTTCCACCGCCAGACCCAACACAACCTGCTGCAATCCCCTTTGCTCTTGCAAATGAGTTTTACTGGCGTTCAGGCACCTCCCTCCCAATCAACACCGCATCTCCCTCGCACGCTTGCCACAGTCAGGGACACGCTGGGAACAGCCTCGTGCCCACTAATGGCTTTGGCATGTGGGCAGTGGGAAAACAGCCAGGCCCTGCGTTGAATTAAACTATTACTCCACGCTCCTCGGAGTCACTCTCCTGTCTCTGTGCCTTCACAACGGCCTTTCTAGCAACGCCTGAAGGATTCATTGCTGCACGGTGTGTCCCAAGCGCGATGTCTGGTGCTCATCAAAACACCAGAGCAGTTTTCTCGGCCTTTTCAAACAGACACGACACAGTCGGCCTTTTCCTGGCCCTGCAAAAGCCTGCGATGCCCGTTGGCAGGCTGCTGAAACTGCACCACCCCTTCTGCTCCCTTCCGTTTGCAAGGACCTGGGGGTGCTGATTGATGCTCGCCTGGACATGAGCCGGCAGTGTGCCCAGGTGGCCAAGAAGGCCAACGGCATCCTGGCCTGTATCAGGAATAGTGTAGTCAGCAGGAACAGGGAGGTGATCGTCCCCCTGTACTCAGCCCTGGTGAGGCCACACCTCGAGTACTGTGTCCAGTTTTGGGCCCCTCACCACAAGAAAGACATCGAGGCCCTGGAGCGTGTCCAGAGAAGGGCAACNGTCTCTGTGCCTTCACAACGGCCTTTCTAGCAACGCCTGAAGGATTCATTGCTGCACGGTGTGTCCCAAGCGCGATGTCTGGTGCTCATCAAAACACCAGAGCAGTTTTCTCGGTCTTTTCAAACAGACACGACACAGTCGGCCTTTTCCTGGCCCTGCAAAAGCCTGCGATGCCCGTTGGCAGGCTGCTGAAACTGCACCACCCCTTCTGCTCCCTTCCATCTGCAAAGTCCACCAGCAGCTTTCAGCTCGGGTGCCTGTAAATACAGGAGGCTGCATCTGGAGAGCCAGGCCATGGCAGCCTCCGGAAAGCCACAGCTCAGCTCCCAGCGAGCCCTCCCGAGCTGAACAGCAGGAATGCCTCCCATCCCAGGAGGTGACAGATCTTCTGGAGACACATTGGTTCTTCTGACCACAAGAGCCAGCTCTAGCTCCAGTGCTGGAGGCACATCCCGAGCCTGAGGGAGACAACAGCACCATCCTCCGTCCACCTCTTGACCCCGCTGCCAAGGAGGGTGCTTTGCCGGTGCCTGGGGCTGCAGTGGGTCTTGGCTAAAGGAAGACAAAGCGGGTGCCTCCACTGCCACCAGACCACCCAGTGCTGCTACTGAGAGCTCACCGTGGGCCAGTGACCCAGACTTGTCTTGGGGGGCACCCTACAGAGCACAGCAGCCTACAGTGAGCCACAGTGCCATAACTGGGCAGCTACAACACCCTCAGACAGGCCAGCACGAGCTGCTACCACTTGACTGTGGTGTAAATACACGTTAAAAGCCTGCGCTATGAAACGATGCTGCAGCAGAGCTGAAATGCAAAGATGCAGCATGCACCCCAGCTAGGTCATACCCTGTTTATAGCCAGGCTCTTCTGGACCTGAACAAGGGTTTGTGTTCTCGGTCATCAGCAGCCCTACAGTTTGGGAAGGACAACATTACATTTGGCTCCGTGCCCGAGCTAAACATCCATCAGCAGTTTGGCTTCTCATTCACATGATGGGCTTGATCTTGAAACCATCTGTTTTCCCTCAGCTTGCATCCAGCTTTCACTTGGACAGCAGAGCCCTTTCCCGCTACAGCCCCTGGGCATGGAGGGGGGAAAGCCAATTCGCTTGCTGCTCTCTGCAGCTAAAACACAAGTTTGACTGGAGACACACACCAATGGCCCTCCTTTTGTGGGCAGAGGCTGGCAAGACTTGCTAGTGAGTAAGACCAGAGAAGTAGCCCTGGGACAGAGCTCAGAGGATGCAGTTGGGGCTTCTTGGGCCAGATCCTTGCAACAGGGCAGATCCCGTTGCACGGGGCCCACGCTGGCCCTGCAATGCATGGAGAAGGTCTCCAGGAAAGAGGTGCTTGGTCCAGCTGAGGAAAAGAAAGATGCTCTCACCAGTGGGAAGAAACGTTCAACAGTCGCACAGCCTGTGGTCAGTAGTTTCTTTCCTGCAATATTTGTTTTAACCTGTCAGTGTGTTTTCTGCTCCCAAACAAA
This sequence comes from Psophia crepitans, assembly GCA_013399095.1. Taxonomy (NCBI): domain Eukaryota; kingdom Metazoa; phylum Chordata; class Aves; order Gruiformes; family Psophiidae; genus Psophia; species Psophia crepitans. The sequence goes on along the minus strand of VWZZ01000820.1, from coordinate 7,677 downwards.
TGTGGTCTGTGTTCTGTCAGAGAGGCTCCGAGTGCGCTGGTTGTGGCTTGGGGCTTTGTTTCTTCTCCAGGGAGTGGAACCAACATGAACTGCACTGAATTGGTTCTTCCTTTCCTCTCCTTGGGATGCTTTTGCTTTCTTTCAAGCCTATTATTGACTGACAGGTTGGTGTAAACACATATTTTGAAAGGTGCCAGCAGACAGCAGTGCCTCTCCGCACTGCCCACACAGCACTTGCACATCTCCGCAGCAGAGATCAGTGATGATTCGTCACGTGCCCGGGTCAGCAGCTCACAGCTCCAGCATCCAGGCAGGGAGGAAGGAGCAGGGCTCTGGACTGCACCTCTCGCGTGGACTCACCTGAAAAACAAGTGGTCTCTGGGCCTGCAAAATGGGCCACGGGGAGCTTTGCCTTCTGACCACTGCCCTGTGGTCCCCACCTCCCTGGCTGGGTCCAACCTCAGTGGTGGCTGCAGCACTGGAAAGGCTTCTGGCACCACGGAAAGGGCTGATCCACAGGTCCTGGGGAATGCCCACGAGCAGGGGGCCTGGCACGCCTGGCACTGCTTGGTTAAGGGCCCTCTCCTCCAGGTTGGAGCTTACGCTGAGACTCGGCTCCCGAAAGCCCTGCGGCGAACGGGGCAGAGGGAAGGAGCTGTGCATGGACCAAGCGGAGTCCTGCCGGCCGAGCTGCACAAGCCAGCTCTAAAATCCACAGAAACGAACTGCCCAACCCTGTGCACCTCTGGTGCGGCAGGAGGGGAAAGAAGAAGCATTTCCTACAGATGTTTCCCATTCACTGGGCCAAATCTAGACCTGGCATAAGCCAGAGCAAAGCCCAGAGGAGCTGTTTAGGGAGCGCCTCCCATGCTGACAGCCAGTGCAATAACTCCCGTCCAGCCTGGTGGGGACACCACGCGATACTCCTTCAATCTCTCAGTAGCTCGTGGTGCCAAGTTTGCAAGAGCAGGTGAGGTTTTGATGACCACATAGGGACAACAATGAAAACCAGCTGCCGAGGAAGTGCCTGGAGACAGCAGCGAGCTGTCAGGCTCAGGGTAAGGGGTGTCTCCTGGAGCAGGGAGACAAGATAGCTGCATCTCTGGGAGGGCCCTGCAGAGGTCACTTCGCAGGAATGGATACGGGGGAGATTTTCATACTAACCCTTCAGCTGACTCGAAGCTTTGCATGGCTGAAGGCCTGACTGGTGCTGCTGAGGCTTTTAGAAGTTCAGCTGCCAAACAGCGCTGTCCATCCAAGCCCTCTTCCCACGGGAAGATTCACTGGGGATTGCATCTGCAGCGATCCCCCGACACATCCTGGGGCGCATCCCCATCCTGAGGGACAGCGCAACCCTTAACGCAGAGCT
>VWZZ01000819.1:216131-288864 GCA_013399095.1 Psophia crepitans | reverse complement strand
CCTGCCCTCGTAGGAGAGGTGCTTCAGGAGAAGTCTTCTCTTGCAGCGGGTGGTTCTTAATTTTCCCAGTCCCTGTCTTTGCCTTCTGTGACCTGGCCCATGCGACTGGAGCAGTTGCTGGTGAAGACTGAGGCAAAAGAGTCATTGAGTACCTCAGCCTTCTGCCTGTCCTGTGTAACCAGGTCTCCATTTCCTTCCAGAGAGGACCCACATTTTCCCTAGTTTTTCTTTTATCACTGATGTCCCTATAAAAGCTTTTCTTGTTGCCCTTGGTGTCCCTGGCCAGATTTAATTCTATCAGGGTTTTAGTTTCCCTAACCGGATCCCTGGCTGCTTGATCAGTTTCTCTGTATTCCTCCCAGGCTATCTGTCCTTGCTTCCACACTCTGTAGGCTTCCTTTTTGTGTTTGTCCAGGAGGTCCTTGCTCATCCATGGAGACCACCTGGCATTTTTGCCTGTCTTTGTTGAGATACATCGCTCCTGAGCTTGAAGAACGTGATCCTTGAACCCTAACCAGCTTTCTTAGGCTCCTCTTCCCGCCAGGACTTTGTCCCGTGGTACTCTACAAGCAGATCCCTGAAGAAGCCAAAGTCTGCTCTCCTGAAATCCAGGGCAGTGAGCTTGCTGTGTGCCCTGCTCACTGCTGTAAGGATCTTGAACTCTACCATTTCACGGTCACTGCAGCCAAGGCTGCCCTTGAGCTTCACATTCCCCTCCTTGTTGGTAAGAACAAGGTCCAGCATAGCACCTCTTCTTGTTGGCTCCTCTGTTACTTGGAGAAGGAAGTTATCATCAACGCATTCCAGGAACCTTCTGGATTGCTTATGCCCTGCTGTGTTGTTCCTCCAACAGATATCAGTGTAGTTGAAGTCCCCCATGAGGACCAGGGCTTGTGAACGTGAGGCTGCTGCTATTTGTGTATAGAGAGCCTCATCTGCTCGGTCTTCCAGGTTGGGTGGTCTGTAGCATACGTCTACTATAGTGTCATCTGTCCCTGTCCTCCCTTTAATCTTGACCCATAAGCTCTTCGTTGGCTCCTCATCCATCCCCAGGTGGAGCTCCATGCACTCCAGCTGGTCATTGACATGGAGGGTGATGCCCCTCCTCCTCATGTCCCCTGCCTGTCCTTCCTAAAGATCATGTATCCTTCAATCCTGACACTCCAGTCATAGGACCCATCCCACCACATCTCCAAGATGCCAATGAGATCACAGCCCTTCAGTGATCTCCTCTTGTTTGTTCTCCGTGCTACGTGCATTTGCACAGAGGCATTTCAGCTGTGCTCTGATGCTGACTGACTGGCTGGAGCGGCTGGAATTCCTTCGTGCTGCACTTAAGGTGCTCTCTTGCTGACCTGTGATCCTTCTCCCAGCTCTGGCCATCTGTTGCTGGAACTGGCCTCAAACTGGTAGGACTGGGATGGATTGGGGTTCCCCTCCACCAGCAACTTTAGTTTAAAGCCCTCTTCAGCAGCTTGGCAAGTCTGTGCCTGAAGATGCTCTTCCCCTTCTCTGACAGATGGACCCCATCAGCCCCCAGCAGACCAGGTTTCTCAAAGCAAGTCCCATGATCTAAGTAGCTGAACCCCTGACTGCGGCACCAGTCCTGCAGCCATTTGTTGACTCACCAGATTCAACTGGCGTTTTCAAACACCTTCCCTTTACCTGGGAGAAAGATGAAAAACTACCCGTGCTCCAGAGGGCTGCTCTGAGAGCTCTGTAATCCCTCTTGATACTCCTCAGGCTGCTTCTGGCTATATCACTGGTTCCCACATGAAACAACAGCAGCGGATAATAGTCAGTGGACGTATGAGCCTTGGTAGTCTTTTGGTGACATCCCTGATCTGAGGGACCTCTCTAGAGAGTATGTCAGGTCAGCACATGAGTGCCCCTGTACCTCTCAGAAGAGAGTTGCCTACTACCATCACCCTACACCTTTTCTTGGTTGTGCTGGTTGCTACACAGAGAGCAGACCAGGCTGCCTTACTCAGCTCCACCATCTCTCCTGATGTGGTGGGTCTTTCCTCCTCAGTCTGCAGAGTAGTGAAGTGGTTCTGCAAGGGCACCCCAGGCTTTGGGGGAAGTCCCTTCCTCCTGCCAGTCCTTGCCATTGCAAGTTTCCATTCTTCTGCATTATTGGCCCCCTCCCTTCCCTGTGTGCTGGTGGGGGAGGTTTTGGCTGTTTGGCCGTGGGCTTTGGGTCGTCTGCAGACAGTGCCTGGAACCAGCTATCTAACTCCTCCTCTGCCTCCCTGGTGTTACACAGCCTTCTTACCGCCTGCTGCAGCTCAGCAGTCTGCTGCAGGAGGTCCTCTCCTGGGCACGCCTTGTGCAGGCAGGTCTGCTGCCCATCCCTGCCCCAGGAGAAAGGTCTGGGCTCCTCCTGCAACCTGAGGTCTGCACCACAGCCACTCCTTCAGCAGCTCCATCTGGGTGGAGGCATTGGCCATCGCTGGGGTAGATTGTGCAGACCCTCCAGCTGGAGCTGCAGCCTTTGCTCTCAACCAAGTGCCCACCATTCTGCCTCCAGGGTCAGGTAGGATGGGTGCCCTTGGCCTGTCACAGGACTGTACCAGTTGCTGGGTTATGTGCACTTCAGGTCTCCTGCTGGAACGACCCTCCTTCGAAGTGGCACCCTCCCACGCACACTGCCACGCCAACTGCTGCACCAGGCCGTGGCTGATGTGCTCGCCCTGTTTGCCTGCTCTGGTGGCCGGTGCTCCCTGGGGTGCCTCGTGTGGGTGTGGGGTGGCTGCCATGGCTCTGGCAATGCTCAGGCTGTGCCAGTGGCTGCCATGAGAGCTACTGGCTCCTGGTGGGTCTGTCCACTACCCTGGCATTTTCCTGCCTCAAGAAACTCCTGTGCGCCAAGGTCTGCTGCTTCCCTGCAGGCCGGCCCACTCTGGAGCAGCTCCCCATAGCAACTGATATCTATGAACATATATAATATGACAGTGAACTTGATTGTCATGACTGATATTAGACCAAATCCTTATTTGTTCCAAGATAGCACTAAAAAGAGTTGTGGGGTCAGTATACCTTTGCTTAGTTGGAGATTGTTTGAAAGATGATGAAAGTTACTTCATCAGCAATAATAATAATAAAAGAAAAAGTTACTTCATCTTTCAGCAATAATAAAATTGTAGCTACACAGGAGGGGACAGTGCTTGTGTGAGACATTTGTTTTCCTCCTTTAAGTTGGCAGCATGCTTATATAGCAAAAATTCTTACAGAATTCGTACAGAATCACACTTTAGCATGCTTACACAGTGTATCAGCTACTCTAGTTGCACTGGCACTCTGTGGGACTGCAGATGCCTGCTCTCTCCAGAGACTTGGGGCTTGCTGGCGGTTTGCCTCCACGGATGAGGGGCCAAGGCCAGTGCTGTTCCTGCCATGGGGAGGGAAGAAGTAGGAAGAGCGAAACAGAGAGTTGGGGGAGGACAAGGCCTGCTTCTCCTTTTCCTACTGGGAGAGTAGAAGGGATGGGAATGGCAGTAATAGTAAGTATATTCCAGGTAGGAAAAACACAAGGTTGCTGGGAAGTATTGAAGAAGGACCTCATGAAACCAAATGATTTGGCTCATTAAGATGGCCGATGATGTTCAGTTTAGATAAGTGTAAATAAATGCATGTGGGGAAAACCAATCCAAAATTAATGTGTACAGCAATGGGGGCAGAACTAGTTACTGCCACTGAAGAGAAAGGTTTTGGACTTACAATAGATAGTTCTACCAAAATATGAGCTTTGTACTCAATAACTAGGAAAGATAATGATAAGGCAGTAACATGAAGAAAGGAAGATAAGCGGGCTGAATGTTAGGGGTTAGTACGAAAGGAAAGAAAACAAAGGTCATTAATATGACACTATATAAATCCAAGGTTTGCTGCATGTGGAATACTGTGAGAAGTTTGGGCTCCTTGTCTTGAAAAGGATAAAATAAGCTCAAAGATGTACTGAGATCAAAAGGAACAACTTCCGTTTGAGGAATTAAGAAATTGAACTGGGTTTTCCAGTCTGTAAAAAGATTTCTCAGGGGTATGTGGGAGAGATTCGTGAGATCAGGACCATCATGGAAAGGGCGAATAGGGGATGGATGTTCATTCTTTCTCTTGAAGACAGAAGTTAGGACATCAAGTGAGATTATGAAGAGGCTGGTTCAAACTGAACAAAAGAAGATACTTTTTCACAAAATAGTAAATAAAGCTGAGGGACTCTTTACAGTGGGGCGTACAGGGTATTAAAGTTTACCTGGGTTCAGAAAGTGTCAACTTCACAGAATGAAAATGCTTCAACAGTTATTGAATACCAAGATATCTGACTCACAGTTTGCCAGAGGTTGAGAGAATATACCTGTGTATATTCCTGCAGAATATCACTATATCCTGTTGGTATTTTGTGCACCTCCTTAGGGATTCCTTATTGGCTGAAGTTTGGGACAGACTCCGGGGTTAGATGGACCTTTGGTCTGACCTGGTATGGCCGTTTTTATGTTTCAAGGGCTGTGGCAGTCGCATAGTACTTAGCAGTGTTGCAAGAAAGGCCTTGAGAAGTTTCAAAATAAGAGACCCAGAAATGCACGATGGAATTATGATTAGTGGCTATATAACCAGAGCTTTATTTTGTTCTTTGCAACGTTTGCTCCTTCATGTCAACCCTAGGGGGAAATCTGTGTGCCAGTTCACCCAGGTCTTGCAACAACCTGAGACAACCTGTTTATTAAACTTACGCTTTGGACGCTATACAGAGGAAATGGCACGATCCAGACTGGTAATGCAGAGACTTGCATTTAGTTTCTGCCTACACCGTTGACTTTCTGTACATTTCCAGCCAAGTCCTGTACCTTATTGTCCCTCGGTTTCCCTATGCAAAGAATAGATAAAATCCTTCATATCTCTCCTTGAAGAGCAGTTTGAGTGCTAAAAAAGTGCTAAAAGTTGTGAGTGAATGTGAAGTTTGTTTGATGCTGATTTGTTTAATGGACGTTGCAGTCAGGAAACGTGCAATCTTCAATGTCTGTTCATAGGCCTCTCCTTCAGCCTCGGTAAGAAGTAAAACCTATATTCAGATTCATTCTAGAGGGATAAAAGTCGGAATTGGTTGTTTCTATACTTATTAGTTATTCATTAGTTTGGGGTGTGTATGTCAGAACTGGCAGGGTGAACCCCTGGGAAATCTGCAGTGGTCTGATCTGACTAGAGGAAGTGTTATTTTTTTGTCCTTTCTGTCCTGTTGCGCAGTTTCTTTTTGTTTCTGTGCTCTCACTAGGTCGCTGTTTGTGAGATGAATTTTCTAGTCATGTCTCAGATTCACAGTCATAGATGACCTTTGCTCTTCCATGTGGCTCTCTTTCTGCTCCTGTGACCATTTGCAGACGTGTCTTCTAAGTTATTATTTATAATGAAAGGCAGCTGATGGCACTTGCACATGAGGTGGTTGTCCTCTCCTCATGCTGTGCAGTAGCATACCTGAATCCTGATGAGAAGACAAAGAGATGCTCTTGTTCAAAATTAAACATATCGGAGGCCCCAGAACTTGCTTTAGCATTTGCAGCTGATCCGGAAGGTATCAAATTTCAGGGAGATAAGGAAAAAATCCTTGGTGTCCAGCTGTTGTGTCCCAGGTACCTGCTACTTGCTTAAATCCCGTTTGAGCAAGGAGCTATGTAGCCGTGAACATAACAAATTCTGTCCTAACCTTCTCTGCACACATTGTAAAAATGGAATGGATTATTTAAGGCTTTACCTCCTTTGGACTGACTAAAATCTGTCAGGAGAGGTGACTTGAATCTGCTTGATTTCTGAATTTCTGCAAAGTGGTTTGTTTGCTGGCTCTTTTAGATATGACATTTCATTGCTGTGATCCTTATGCTGTTCTGGCATAGTTGGGGTATATGGGTATTTCAGCTCCACCTTCACTCTTTCCCCACTCACAAGCCCCGTCTCACTCCCTTTTCTAGGGGAGGAATCCTTCTAATTTGCTGTGTTCCCACATTGGGGAGTGGCTGCTGCTGTAGGTCGGCAGAATGATTAAGTTGCATATTAGGCACTTGATCAGGCATCTATAGATGTTTCCAGGATACTGTACACATTGGGTAAAAGACATGAAAAAAAGTTGGTCTTTTTCAGTGCACTAGCTAGGCGTTAACACACCTTTCTAGAGTCAGGAGGAAGCTCCGAGTTGCTGCTTTTAGATATCAGCATCTCAAAAACATCACGTTTTTGAGAAATGTTTGGAGATGAAACACAAACTACGGCAGCATGACCAAGAGGACCTACATGATTGCCTTTACTACTAGCATTTAAGTGCTGGGATTGCATCAGTCCTCTGCCTCAAAGCTGTTACGGGTCAGGAAGTGTTAAGTTTCATTAATAAAGTTCCAAACACTTTTCAAATGAAACAGCTGAGACTGTGAGGTTCCTATGGAGAACCTCGCTGCAGCAGAAGAAATTGGCAGCTGCCCTACAGTCCTTGTACGTGGAATATGTACAGTAGTACATAGGTGGGTGTGGGGATTGTCACAATGTGAATGCAATTCTCCATCCCGAATGTGAAGGCAAAAGATGTGCAATTGCTTCTTTCTATTAATGCACGTTTCCAGTGCTTGCGGATGAGTTCACAGGTGGCTGCTAGGAAGTGCGGCGCTTGTGAGGGGAGGGCTGCAGTCGAAGAAGAAACGGCATCCACCAGTTGGGATAGGACTGTCTGCAGGGTCATACTGAGTGACGTGGCATGGAGCACAGATGCCACACTGAGTGTTGTTAATTGGCAGTCCCTAAATGCCATTCTTTCCCCCAGTAAACTCTGCCCATGTGAAGGTAATGCTCGAGTGAATTCTGCTAGTGTTCTGCACCTAAGATTGTAATAGTAAGCTGTTCAGATTTAATACAGCACCTTACCTCATAGTTTTTATTTCATTCATGCAATTCACCCTGGAATTTGTTTCCACTTATGCTCTAAGCCACTTGTGTGCCAATTGTAGCTACTTTATGATTTGGAAGAAAATGGTTATTTGAATGGCAACTGTCTCTCACTCAATATTACGTAGTTGCCCTCTCCCCACATGTAAATTCTGCGTGAAGGCCACCATGCCCTTTTGCTCCTTGCGTAAGTATAGAGAGGTACCTAAACATGACTTAGCAAACAGTTATTCTATGCTATGCAAACAGTAACTCTGTGCAAAGGGCATCCACCCCAGCCTGTGCTGCCAGCAGTGATGCTCAGAGGGTGGTCCTGTCTCAGGCTTTCCTTGCTAACTTGACTTCTGATTGTCTGTGTACATTGCACTGCTGCGCTATCTGCCCACTGACCAGGGGCATCTGGTTATGAAATAGAATAAGTGATTAAACAAAAACCACACAAGAAAACACCCAATATAATTTAAGATATGCCACTCTTTGAGCCCCGTACTGAGGGGTGTAATCGACACTTGAAACACCCATGAAAATGGAACAAAATAGAAATCCAAACTCTAATTCAGTAGCAATATTTTGGTTTATGGGAGTGTTGTACCTTAGTTTCACTTTCTACCTTTCGCTCTGTGTAATCCCAGTTCTGGGTTTAGTTAAAGATTTTCTCTACCTTTTGGGTGTCTGAAAACTGTCTTCTGGCAGTTTAAAGGTAGTTGATAACACTGTGATAGTGTTAACTTTACGAGTCCCCTCCTGCAGTTTAACCCTTCTTTTTAAGGGGCCCAGGGACACTCTACAGTGACTTGCCAATTTTCCAAGCTCAATCCTGGTTTTTGCTCAGTTGATGTTATTTTTCGTGGAAGAAAAAAGAAAAAATTCCAGTTGTTAGGATATTCTATTTCTTTAATTTCTGAAAAGGCCAAAGCGAGATGGGGGAAGCTAAGCAAACCCCCAGCAAAGTGAAGTGATGAGTTACCAATGTTGTAGCAGGGCAAGAGATCAGGATTGAGAGGATTGGAAATAAAGTGTGTGGGCGGGTGTGTACATGTGCGTGCTGCTTTCCTTTGAGAATAAGCCAGAGGAAGGGACTGCAGCTATGAAGGCATCTGATGCAGCATTTTGGTTTGAAGAAACTAGTATTCCCATGGGACAGGGGGGATGTATGCAGATTTTTTTCCTCATTAAACTCTTGGCTTCCCTGTAATTGTAATACGGACTCTTCCAAAGTGTAAGTTCGTGTATCAGTGCTCTTCTCATATGGTAAAGAAGAGTAAGGTAGTGCTGGTGGTGGCAATCTTCAAGTCCTGTGGATGGTGTGATAGCAGATCTAAAGGCTGACTACAAAGTGTGGTGACACAAGAAGACTCAGAGAGGACCACTGCCTGGATTCTACAGCAGAAGTGTTTTACTGGAGGAGGGCTGATAGGGAAGGCTCTGCACGGAGAAGTGACTGGCAAAAGGGCATTGGGGAATGAATAAGAAACATGGTAGAGACATGGTAAGGTAGGAAAAGAGGTTTTATAGGCCAGAAGGGAAATGAAGACACAAAAAGACAGACTGTAATACCAATTAAAAATGTTTCCTTTAATTAATTCCTTTAAAAATTATTATTAACTAGAAATCAGTATTGTAAGTAGCTCCCACTAGGCTGTGATTTCATTGAACTAACTGAGCAGTTTCTGACCCAAAGAACTTAGAGCTGGCGGTTACCACTGGTCTTGGTCCCTGCCACGTAACGGGATGGGCATATGTTAGCAAATGAAGCAATTAGGTACCCACAGTGTTCCTTGGGGAGGATAGCTTGTGCAACCTGGTGTGATATCCTTGGGCGTAATGTTGGGATTTTGGATGAGAAGGCTCAGATCTGGAAGAACAGCAGCAAGAGCTCTTTTCCAGGCCCAGTATGAAGGAGTGGCAAAGGAGAGTTTGGGAAGGGTTGCATCAGGAAGAGTGGGAGGGCACTCATGGCAAAGGGGAGTAAAACATAGCTTTGGCATTAGGTGCCAAAGCTGGTGACAATTGTATTCTTGTTCCTGAGGGGAGGTGTGAGGTGGAGACCTCTCTCTGCATTTGGGATTTTAGAGACTAAATGTGCACCCCAGCTCAAGGGATCTGATCAATTGCCTCCCATTGTTAATAGAAGGATATCCCTTTTCTTCCTACTCCTCCCACTGAAAAGTGGAGGCAGCAAATGCAGTGGCACCTTGCTGGAAAGGACAAGAAACAATGTCATGGATACCTCTGCACCAGTGCATTGCAACGTGAAAAAAACTGCACAGCTGTCACATTGAATCTTGTGGGTTAAAGTTCTGGGAGGAAGCAGAAGCAAGGATGCTTTTGCTCTGGTTCATAGACTTAACCCTTTGGTTGCTAAGCAGGATTTGGCATGCCAGATCAGACCTATTATCTGCTTCATACAGACTCCTATTCTGCCAAGAGTTTTTGAAGCTGGATTTTTAGTGTCTTCAAGGGGTCTTCAGTGAAAGCTTTATCATGAGAGCCCAACTGCTGTCTTCAGAGGTGCTGTTTGCTTCAACAGATTGCCTCTCCAGAGCCATTCCCACCCACACTTCCTTCTCTTGAGAATCTGTAGGGACTGAGAAATGTAATCCCATTATTTATTTTGCTCAGGGTTACAGAGTGGATTCTGTGCCCACTGAATTTGGGAAGGAGGTCCCGAGGGGAAACCTGTAGGGTAAGGCCCCTGGACCTGCCTGCATGTGAGCGGCTAAACTGATCTGACTACCTCTTCTCCCTCCCTGCTCCTCTTGGACAGACTTTCTCCTCAAGTTGCTGCAGCCCTTATGTGGCCTGAAAGCATTTAGTCATAACTGCCCAACAACAGCTCTCAATGCATTGCATCACCAAATACAACGAAAGCAGTTTCCCACTCTTGCCGTAAATCTGTCTACACTAGAGTAATTTGAGTAGTTCCCTATTTTGTGCTATTTTCCCCTGAACTGATCAGTATAAATGAGGACTTGGTAAGTGAGCTTCAGCCTCTGTTGTTTTCCTGATATAGTGGTTTGTCCGCTGAGAAAGCACGTAAAATACCAGCACTCGTTGTGCCAGGAGAGGTGAGATGGGCCTCGAGCTCCATTGGTATATAAAATATTGTCTTAAGAATCAACTCTTTCATGTTGTCCTAAATGACTATTTCACCCTGCGTTCTCAGTCTTGTGGCAGTGAGTAGCACATACAAGACTAACGTATCTTCTTCTTTCATATCACAGATACGAGATAAAGCGATACAAAAGCCCAGCCCGTGACTCACAAGTGCATAAAAATGGAGTGTAGGCATCACACCATTCATCTTCAGGGGAAGAATAAAAGCAATTCAGTGTCAGGAAAGGTCACTGTTTGCAATCAGTGTTACAGTGGTCCTAAGGACATCCTCTTCCAGTTATGGTTTGGAGTGGTGCTCATCTATTGTGGGGAAAAAAACCAGACAAGAAGATGCTATGTAGTTTCTTGTAGAAAAGAATGGTAGATGACTTTGCTGCCCCTTGTTCTGTCCTCTGTCCAGGACAGGGCTTCAAAACTGGCACTGGACATTGTGCTGAAGGCCAGGGCAGTTCTGCAGCAGGAGACCTCTGTATCCTGTGCCATGTGCCTCAGAGACTCCTTCCTCTGCTGCCCCTGTCCTAACATACCTCCGTAAGGAAGGGGCCACAACCTACCCTATATTTGCTCCTGTCCATTACAGACTTGGTGGTAAGGAAACACACCTTCTTACAGTCACCTCCTAAATACTACTGGGAGTTTCACTGCACTGGAACTACAGGTGGGAGAGTAGTTTCATGAAAGCAGCTCTATTTTCAAGAACTGTGCTGAGGAATTTTGTGCAGCCAGTGAAGAGACTTACCAGGCTTTATACTGAAGCCAGTGCATGCTGGACAGGATTTTGCATGTTTAATCACTGCTGTGTGACTGTACGTGTAGTGCAGAAATAGTCAAAAAAGTATGTAGTTATGATACACCTCATTGCTCACTCTTCATGCCTTGAATTAAGGTGCTCAGCATAGCAGTTCACATCTTCAAAGCACCGCACCAGTTCTAATACTGGAAATTCCTGTGATGGAACCAAGTGATGTTATTCCCATTTTTAAAATTAGAGTATTGAAAGAGAGAGAGGAGGGAGAGAGAGGTGAAGTCACAGGCCTGGGACTTTAGAAAGATTTAAGTAACATTTGGGAGTTGCTGGCCTCTATGCTTGTGCTAAGCTTGACAAAACATGCCTCTGTCTGGACATTATTTATGTAATCTTTTATATATTTGTACATTGCAATTCCTCATGACTGTCAGTCGTCTTGGAGCCAGAGCTTGTTAAAAGCCATGCTGAGGTGTTCCTGATACACATTCACCTGCTGCATCATTTCATCAGACCCTTTCTGTGCCCCTTGTCATAGGTGGCTGCTCCCCATTCATGTGCAACCTAGGAAATACAAGAGTTTATTACAGTCTGAAAGGTGGCGTTATTGATGTTCCATCTTTTCAGTGTCTTTTACATAACAAAATTGAAGATGAGAAACAATTAAAATAACTTTTTCATAATGTTCTGAGAAATCAAAATCTAATGTCTTTAGACTGGAGAGATGAAGCCCTTCTCCTGTGAGGAGCAGCTGAGGGAACTGGGCACGTTTAGGCTGGAGAAGAGACAGCTTTGTGGGAACCTAGCAGCAGCCTTCCAATACTTACAAAGAAGTCATCAAGGAGATGGAGCCATCTTCACAATGCTGCATGGTTGGAGGATGAGAGGCAGTGAGTATAAGCTGAAACAAGAGAATCAGAATGGGTGTAAGGAAAAGCTTTTTCACCCTGAGGACAGTCAAGCAGTGAGAAAGGCTGCCCAGACAGGTTGTGCAACGTCTATCCTTTGAGTTTTTCCAAGATCGAGCTGGAAAAAACTCTGAGAAACCTCATCTGACCTCACAGCTGACCCTGGTTTTAGCAGGAGGCTGGACTGGAGACCTTTGGAGGTTTCTTCCAACCTGAATTATCCTTGGATTATTATGCAATATTTTGCCTCATGTGCTGCAAATCAGTGTTCATACTGAATTTCTAGAAGGCTATGTATGCTATGAAAAGGAAGCTGAAAAGAACAAGGATGACAGCGGGGATGGTAGAATAAAATATTTCCCATTTCTGAAAAGTTTCTGGGTCTCTTCTGTTTTAATGGAGGTACACACTTAAATAACACATGAACATGATGGAAAGGATTGGTGACAGTCTTGTACCATGGAACTAGCAGTGTGAAGAGCTCCTTTCAGCTTTCCAGAGCTATAAAGAAGTCATCTCTTTCAGATGGTACACATGATTCCTGATAACATTAAAGGGATGCTCATTCTTCTCCCCTTCTCTCTCTTTCCCACCAAAAGCATTGCCTTGGGGTGGAAGAGGTGGGGGAAAGTCCTAACAGCTCCTTTCTCTGGGTGGAGCACCACAGCTTTACTTACAACCCATGTTACCTCCAGTGACCATTGTTTGTGGTGTATGACATACACATTTTCATGAAATAATTTCTTTTCTAAACTGTATTTTTGACTAGAGTAAATGAAGACTGTCTAGGCCACAAGTGTTTGGTTTGGGGAATTTATAATACACTCTGGAGAGAGAGTTAATGGGAAAAATAATGGAGTTTTTGCAAATCTTACATTTTGGGAACAGACTAATATTAATCGCCTAATACCCTTTCCTTAGAAATAACACATGCAGTGTGTTTAACTTTGTTAGATTTTCTTTGCTTAGAACTGTAGACTCCACTTTTGTTGATTTATTGGCACTATACTGTGTCAATAGAGCTACTTTAGGTAAGTGCTGGAAGCAGTAGGTTTTGCGTGGGATAAGATACTGTATTTTTCATTTTTGATCATATATTCTGAAGTGCCAAGACTTGAGTTTGAAACAGTTGAACTTGGAAAAACTGCACTGTATGGAGAAATAAAAAGTCATAATCTAAAAAATCATAAGCCAGAAAAAAAGGGTACAGCTACAGAGTAATAACAGTTGAGCAGGGTAAACTGTAAGTAGCAATGCAATGATGGTTTCTGCCTGGAGCTCCTAATTTGAAAAGAACTTTATGAAGTCCTTACCACACTTCCCTTCACCCTTCTCTACCCCACTAGGCGTCCCGTTTTGAATACATTGCCTAACCGTTCCCATTTTCTCTGAAAGCAAGACTTTCAAAATGGAACAGAATCTCTGACCTTCTCACCTGACACCTAGTAAAGATAGATAGCATGAGACTCCACTTACCACTGAACACCTGAAGCTGTAAGAGGACACCTCTCCTTTCCTAAGTTGAGGCTCGAAAAGCTTAGCAACCTGTCTCTCTTTCCTTGAACTCAGAGAATACCATTAGGACAGGAAAATTGAGGCTGAAATGTAAGTATATAAAAGAAGAGCCTCCTTCCTCTTCTCTGTCTAGTCAAGTTGGGCAGGAAAATCCTTTTGACAATTCAGATTATGTGTTTCCTGAAAATGTTAATGAACTCTGTAAGCAGCCTGGAGAAACTAGCATGAGAAGCATGCCTAGGAGTTAGATTTCAGGCATAATGAGTCAGAACACCCAACTTGTGTTTGTTGCCTCCATAGTGTCCTTGGACAGGTTGTTTAACTACTCAGCGACTCAGTTTCATTTCCTGTATAAGGAGAACAATAAACCTGATGTGCACAAAAGGAGTGCTTAAGCATTAGTTGATGCATACTTGTAAAAAGCCTTAAAAGGGCCTATTGAGAGACAAACTGTAATTATTGTGTGCATCATGATTACCTGAGATGATTGCTTCTATGTGTGTACATGTATGCACACAATTGATTCAGGTGCACAGTCTGCTGAAGGCACCTGACCAGTAGAGGATTCAAAAGGAAGTTCTTAGATTTGGAAGGTGCAGGAGAAGTTTTCTGCTAATGTTAAATTACTTGCTTCAGTGGGAGTTGACATTTACTGAGATATTAAATTTAGGCAAGGATGGGGGGTGATGAAGGAGGAAAATAAGTACTCCTCCTTATATTTTGGTGGTTGCAGGTCCTTTATCTACAGCATGCTTACAGGCAAGATCTTACAAGACTCTCTCATCATGCCCTAAAAAGATCAAGGGATCCTTCATTCAAAGGAATGAGAAGAGATTTTATGCTCCACAACCCTTTTAAGCCTATGGCTTCTCTCCAAGGGAGGTAATTCTAATGGTGTTTCTAGTGGTGTGCCTGCTTGTCCACAGGAAACTAGATTGAAACACCTCTTCCCCTCCAGTTCACAAATGCCATGTGCGCGCATGATGCATGTACGAGTAGGTCACTGTCATGAAAAGCCGTGTGGAAAAGGCAAAGATGAATTTTGGTGTTTGCAGTTTTAAAATAGATGTTTAACAGAGAAATGTGGACTTTGCTTCAGTTCAGTGGTATTACTAATCATGGATGGGAAGACAAGAAGTACAAAGAAATGAATGGTGTGGTTGAAAGTGGAGCCTTTTAGTAGGGAAGCTTCTTCCTTCTCTGGATTTCCTAAGTATTTTTAATTGTCTTGCTTCTGAGACCTTGAAAAGTAGTGGAAGCCCTCAAAGAAATACTGCTTTATTTTTTAACTGAAATTTTTAGATATTCACAGGTCTATAATCAGAGAATGTCTAAGACCCATATAAATGCAGGACTGGCCTTCTAATTGAAGGAAGAGTTATCAGAACTCTTGTTAAGTTGTTGCTCAAGACCAGAATGCTGTGTGCTCAACTTGTGAGTTATGTAGGGGGAGCAGGGAGTTTCTGGGGCAATTACTTGAAAACTAGAGAAGATTAGGGAATTTTTTCACTGTCGGTTTAGGAGTGAAGCATGCCGATTCATCAAAACTAAGCCAGTTCACAGAACACAGTTGATT
The DNA here is from genome assembly GCA_013399095.1 of Psophia crepitans. Classification (NCBI taxonomy): domain Eukaryota; kingdom Metazoa; phylum Chordata; class Aves; order Gruiformes; family Psophiidae; genus Psophia; species Psophia crepitans. The sequence goes on along the minus strand of VWZZ01000819.1, from coordinate 274,082 downwards.
TTTCATTAATTTCCTAAATCAAAGAATTGAAGTTGCTTTTTGGAAAAGTTTTAGAACATGTAGGAACATTCCATTTTGATATTTTCTGATTTATTTCTTTTTAAGTGAAAATTACTTAATAATTCAAAAGGCCCCAAAGGTTGAAATCAAAGTGAAGCACTGTAATTGACTTAAAGACATTCTTTTATGTATTGTCAGTTTATACACTTTTCTGAGATTTTAAATTCTTGTGCTGTTGTGGGAGAGGACAACAGATCTCCTCCAGATCACCAAAGGTGAGAAAATAATTTTGTAATCAGCTTTAGAAAATGAGAGACATGCATCCAAGAAGTTCTAATCGTAGTTCTCTCAATGTCTGTGCCGTGTTGAACAATTCAGAAGCCTGTACTATAACTGGGACTACTGCTGCTTCGGTCTACTGTATAGGGTCGCAGTACGGCTAATCTGAAAATTGTGACATAGGCAGATGCTTTTCTTCTCTTCAGGAAGCTTAAAAATTACGTTTTTTGGTTTTGTTTTTTTTTAATGATGTCTTTTTGCATGCCTGTCTTTACATTTTGGTTTTTCAACTGTTAGGGTACAAGGCCAAGGTATTCTCTGTAAATCTGAGAGTTAGAAACACTTTTATACCTATGAAAGCTATGGCTGTGTAAATCATATGGCTCTGGGGCTGAACTTTGAGGAAGAACACCACATTGCACAAAATGTGAAATCAAACCATGGGAACTGGTAAAAGCTGCTTTACACTTTTTGTCATATTGCAAGTGAGTTAAGAACTAGCGACAGTTTCTGAGAATCAAGATAGGAACTTGACTGTTCCTGATTCCTGTTTATGGACTGACTGACTACACAGCAGGCATGTGAAAATGAATTCTTGCTCATAAAGTTGCCTGAAGTTGCAAAGAGAATGTGATTTGTGCAGATTTTATTAGCTGGCTCTTTTTCCCCTGTGATGACGGCCTATCTCAAACTGGAACAAAGTGAGGCTCTTTCTTGTTTGCCAGAATATATTTAACTTTCCATAACTTATTCACCTGGTTTGGAAGCTAGCTTGTTTGTTTTTTCAGGAAAGGTGCCTGGTTTTGCCCCACTTTATGATGGGTAAACAAAAATGCAAGGAAGATGAGCGGCTGATACAAGGTCACCCACTGAACTATCTGCTTAACTGAGTTTAGCACTATAGACCAGTCTCACTCATGGTCAATGAGTGAGGACCAGCAGCATTTGTTGTCTTCATCCTTCCTTTCCCCATTCCTCATGTGCAAATCAGTCCCCTCCATAGTCAGGGATCTCTTGCTTACATTCTGATGTTTTGTCCAAAATGCATCAGGATGGGGGAATTAATTCATGGGGTGTTTCCGGACATTTGTGGCAGGTCTACTTCCAAACCGAAATGAGTGAATGTACATAATATAAGCGATGAACAGTCAGTCGTAGGGAGACCACAAATGGGCAGAAAAGAACTGTCTTCAGTGAAATCATTAATGAATCAGCAAATCAGTTACATCTTCATCACAGGGTCTGGGCTCATTGAAGCTTTTCAGTAGTCATGGAAGTAAAGCCTTTAGATATGCTTGGCCTGACAGAGGGAGGACCTGCAGGCACCTTGAAGACAGCTCTTTCTCTTTTTCACAGTTGTATCTAAACACAAATTATGAACGTCCCTTTCCTGCTGACAAGGTTCTCTTAAAAACATATATACTCCATTATGCCCAATGTAGTTTATAGAGTGGCTCTTAAAGATTAGGTTCACCATGGAGGCTGAGGTGGGAAACTCCTGTTGATGTAGAGTGAGTAGTGCCCCTGGGCCCTGTGGAGGGACAATTTGGATCTCCTCACTCAGTGCTTTTGCAGCATAGTGTTGGAATGGCACCTACCTGGCTGCTGCTCTCCTAGCCTGATCCCTGCTCCTTCAGCTAGGTCACCATTTCAGCTGGTGTTTTCTGTTGGGCAGATCAAACAGTATCCTGTTTTATCTGCTGTGCTTTATCTCCTGTCATGAAAATCAATTCTCCCATCCCTGTCTGAGAATAGACTATTCCCTTGTGAAATGCCTTGTGTCTTTCTCCCTCAAACTCTTACTTTAACTTTGTTATATTACCACATGTGGTTTATACATCTGGGCCTCTGAGGGGGAAAGAACCCCCCCAAACCTGCAGCTTGCATATCTTTTTCTCCACCTCCTCTTCCTTCTCTCCTCCCTGCCCCCCACACCGGAAAAAAAAATTCAACTAATCAACCGTTGCATCTATTAAAATATTAGTCTGTGGGATACTACATGCAAGAGCAAATCCTACAGAAACTTCTTGCACCTGCAGGGGAAATGTTCCATATACGGTATGGAGGCTGGCAGAGTCTTGATTCGGAATAAAATTTAAATGATTCTGGTCGTTTTGCCACATCCTGTTTCTCTCATTTATGCATGCACTGTTTTGATAACCAGCAAATAGTTCTCAGTTTGCTGAAGCTAAAGATAGCCTTGAATCGTAGCATTAGTATCCTGCTCCTTTAGAAGTGCTTGGGCTCTCTCCCCTGCAGAGATTGGGCCCAGCCTCGAATACTGGGGCCAGCTTTAAGTTTCCTTTCTGGCTTTTCTTTAGGTTTAGCATGATTCCATAATTGCTTTTGAAGCGTTTCAGAGTAACCCAAACATGATGAGCTGCAGAGTCTCATTCTCTGGTTACTCAAATGACCAGCATCATCTCTCTTTTTGTTTCTTATGTTGTGATCCTTTGTTTTGTGCGAGATATGAAGTAGCAGGAGAAAAGCAGTTGGTATGCTTCAATTTCCTGACTCTGCCTGAGGGCCTTCCCTTGTTAACTCCGTTTCTAGCATTAGGGCTTTTTTGGCACATGAACCATTCTGTAGATCTCTTGGTTGTTTTCCGTACGTCTTGTGTTTACGTCCCGTTTTATTCCCCTCAGAGCATAGGTGTTTTAATACCAGAGAGAAAACTTGATCGGAAGAGCACTGTCAGTGGCCACAGGAGCAATCCCTGTGTGGACAGCTTGACTAACATGGTAGCCATTTCCATAATCTTCCTGCTGCTGTCCCTGAGTACTGTGGTGGTTCAGGGTGCTCCTTCAACCTTTGGCCGTGTTTGAATGGCCTCTTCTGTAGACTCCAACGGCAGCTGGATTTAGAATTCCAAGAGCCAAGCCATCTACGTAGGATTGGATAGATCCACCTACATCTTTCAAATTCATAATGAAGAAGGGACAGTGTCAAGAAGATGCATCAAGGCTCATTGCTTGTATGTACTTTTACTTATTTGACTTCCAAAATTGTTTCGTCTGAGTATATTTTGTACTGAAAGAGTGCATGCAGTCTGCTTTGGAAAAGCAATGGTGTTATCTGCACTGGAAAGAGTGACGTAGTTTTACCTTCAGTTAGTAAACCCATGCGGAACTCAAATATGAGGGAAGATTTTCATGAAAACATGTGGTTTTCTAGCCCCTTAGCTGTTTGAGTGAAGTGGTGAGTGGAACTTAGAGTTTACCTTGATCTGATAACATGTGTTAGTAGTGTAAATGCTTCGTATAGAGCTTTGCCTTGGAATAGTCTTTTCCTAATGAAGAAAAGAACTAGAAGATTACAGATCCAGTTGAGTAACTGGTGGGGATTAAAGTGGGAAATAGGTGGCTTAATGGTGCTCCCCTGCTGGAAAATCCCAGACTGGTCCCCACACACCATGCTGTTGATGTGCATGCTCAGGAGCTTACATGTGCCATTGGATCCAGCCTTTATGAACTTGAAACTGAGATGTAGTTAAAATTAATATTTGGCTAGTCTCAAATCTGAAGAATGACCAGGCTGGTATTTTGTGCAGTTCCATCACACTTTTCAAAAACAAAGTTCTTCCTGACATTCAACACTTTCTGGGCCTTTCATATATGTTAAGCTGAATCAGACTTCGGTCTGTGCAGGTTGGTATGCTACCTGAGACAGAGGGAAAAGATGTATATTTTAACTAGATACTTACAGAAAGATTTTCAGAGGACAGAAGTGATAAGCAGCTCCTTCTACAGGCTTATAACTTCATGTTTTGTTTCGTTGGTCTATCTGGAAATGCTAACTGTCCTAATACACTACAGCCATTTAAAATTGCACACAAAAATACTTGGCTGTCCAATGCCCGACAGCACAGAATGCCACAGCCGTGTGGCGTCTGGGAGCCCAGCATGCTAACCATCATCATCGGCTACTTGCTATTTGTCGGTAAGTATCTTCCAGAGTAAGGATGAACTCAGTGAGACTGCTCAGGTGAGCAAGACTGGGGCGTCCCACTCTCGTCAGCAAACCTGGAACTACTCAGCTAAGCGAGGCGAATAGCATTTGGCTGGGTGTATGGAGAGTTGTGTTCTTTCCATTAAACAAAACGTGACCTTTACAGGTTCTCCTTTTCTGGTGTAAACACAATGGCTACCTGAACCGGGGAACCTCTGTACTAGTGCTGCTGATCCCAAATAAAGTAAGGTGACAGGACCCTTCCTGGGAACTTACTCTGCCAAATTCATGATGCAGCAATGCAGAAAATGAACTCATTGGACCAGATCCTCAAACTGTTGTAAATCTTGGTCACCTTATGGACTTTGCTGGAAGTGTGCCAGTGTACACCAGGAAACAAATGGCATTATTCCTCTTTATTCTCTACCACCACCACATATATTTTCTTTTACTTTTAGTATTTATATGCGACTGATACTCTTTCTTGGAGGAAATCCTTTGCTTGCCTATTTTTTCCCTCAGTGGTGCAGCTAACCTTCTGTGAGCAGTTCCGCAGGGTAGAGATATGGTTTATTACCAAGTTTCGCGCGTGTTGCCCATCCCTTCCCCCTCCTTCTGCGCTTCGAGGAGCAGATGGTGCTAATTCCCGTGGTGGCTCTTGATGCAGCTGAGGTCTCTTCCCTGATGCCTCTACTGTATCATGGAAACTCCCTGTGGTTTTTTTGGAGAAGAGAACACACAGATGATTATTGTCTTTTGTTTATGACTTTTAAGATCCTATTAGGATTATATTCCTTTTTGCTGTTCTCTTCCACCTTCCCTTCCAACCTGTCCCAAAGATCTTTGGTCTGAAACTCCCTGCAATTTGGGGAATATTGCTTTTCATTACTGTTGTTAGTTGTATTATTTTGCATTCTACAGACACCCACCCACCACATGTTTACCTTTGTAAATGTTCTCCCATTTTGGTTGTCTTTACTTTTTTTTCCCAGCAGAAATGCTGACTCTTTACATATAACAAAGGTCATTCTATTGTTTTCTGTTTCAATTTAGAGGCTGAAGCACCACCAATTGCCATTTTTAATTTGTGCCTTCTTTAGCACCCCTTTTCTCACCCTTTGGGCATCCCCCTCTCTTGTATTATACAACAGGATGATTGCTAAAAAACATCTTTCTCTCGGCTGGGCCACCAGTGTATCCTGCCCAGAGGATCCTGCCCTCTCAGACTCCCTGCACTGGCTTTTGGTTTCCTTATCTGATTCTCGCACCACGTCCCTGTTTTCAATGCACTTTGCTCTCTCCAGACCTGATTCTTTTTGATCATATTCTCCTCTTTACAATTAAGTCAGTGGTTTCATATTGGTGAAATCAGGAATAGAATTTCACCTCATGTACCTGATGGCTTTATTTCTTCTGCCGGCTTCTCTCTTAACTCAGCTTGATGTGTCACTTCAGCATTCTCCTGCCATAAAAGTGTCTGTGCATTTTTGCATATCATATAGTGATGCCTCCCCAACGCCATGCATTGTGCTACTCAACTGTCCTTCAAACCGCTCACAAAATCCACTCCTTTTAGGCTAGCCTTCCTTTGCTGTTCTCCACCCTTGCCTTTTATGCCAGATAGGAAGCCAAATCCTGATGCTACTTAAGTCATTTGAATTGTTGCCATTTGCTTCACTGAGATGAAGACTGAGTTCACTGTCTACAGATTTAAATATTATGAATGGGGGGGAAGTGGGGAATGAAGTGACACAAGGAAAAGAATCATTAAGTTCGTTACACCCGCTGAGCAGATCCTGTGAGCTCTCACTGTTGTGGTATGTGTCCTCCTGTGCCACTGTTTTTTGTCACCCTTGCTGTGCTGTGCTTAATTTAGACTGTAAATTTCTCACATCAGAATCTTCTGTTTTGTTTCTCCTTAATGTGGCATGCCCACCTATGGCATTGTGCAAATGTGGTAACTCAAGGAGAAGATGGAATCTTCTGAAAATGTTACCTAGTTTAAGCAAATTAAAAATAATAATAATAAATAAATCACCTTTTCATAGGACCAAACAGGAAACCTCTGAGCAGTGGTCAGGATCTCAGTGGAAAGTCTGGCTTCACTGTGTGATGGGACATGCAGTGATCACAGTAAGGGGCAGGACAGAAGCCTGCAGAAGGAACATTTTGTTCATCAGCTTTGTATCTGCGCCAGGTTGAGAGGTATAAATCCTTAAAATTCTTTCTATGGGCAGATGTAGTTTTCTTTTGAAAATATGCACACAGAAGTAACCTCTGTAGGGTCTTCAGCAAGTACTTGCCCTGGTGTTCTGTATTATGAGAGAGGACAAGCAGTGATCCTGTGTGTTTTCTTACGGTACTGTGTACAGTCTTCTATATCCCGTCAGCCTCTCAGGTGAATCCTTAAAGGCCCAAGCTGTCCCAGTGACATAATGTTTTAAAGTGTCTGCTGTTTTGTAGAGAGCACTGGTTTTGGTCCAGGCAGTCCTAATGATGTGCTGAGTGGTGGTTGTGTCCGAAATGAAGCAGGCAAGAAGTGCTCTGTTCAGCTGGAACTCAGGCTGGAGGCGGGGAAGTGAAGCAGGCTGTTCTCTGGGGAGCTGCGTGACTCTGCTCGTCACCCCCTTGTTCTTTAGTAAGTGGCCTGTGGCCTCTGTGAGGTACAGAGTGATGTATTCCAGTTACATCAAACTCTGATACTGCCTGATAGTAGTGGCACAATGGATTTGACTTTGTTTTGCAGATATAACAAGCTAATTTCATTCTTACTGAAGTCACTGGCTAAACAAAGCCAACATTCCTCCCTGCTATGTGTGAGATTACATTTTTCCTGTCCTTTTGCTTTCTCTGCTTAAGGTTCACTTTAAAAGACCAAATACCTGATTCTCCTATTGCTCCTGGATTTCACTGGTTTAATTCTTACAACCTGCACAGTTCTCTTAGTTTAGAGAGGTGATAAAAGAAAAACAGAGTCTCTTTCATGTCATGTGACAAGCCAGTGGTGGCATGGTGCACTGGGAGAGAGCTGCTCTGAGCATCAGCTAGCAGTGAAGGTCTGTCTGTCTGGCTGCATCTGTTTCTTTGATATTTGAACAGGACTCTTCTGAGACAGTCTCTGTCACTCCTTAATTAGCCTGTCACTCCAGGGAGTGAAAAAAAACCTCAACAAAAAAAGTCTGGGACAGGAATCTAATCTGGCTCTCCTGGATGACAGGGCACAGTGCAAGGCTGGCCAAAGAAATACGTATTTAAACAAATTGCTTCGCATTTACACATTAACCCTTGAGTGAATGTCTTGCATTCCTTAAAGAATCTACTTTGTAATTGAGTAATTTCCCATCTTTTGCCAAGGCCAACAAAGGAGCATATCTGGGAGAGTCCAATCAGTCCTATTCGGTGCTAGAAATCCTCCTCTATCCCGCTCCCAGACAAGTCTCTCAGAGTAGAAGCCTTCTGTTCATCAGTTCTTAGACCCTTCTTAGTGTCCTGTAGTCCAAGAAGTGATGATGGGAAGCAGTTTCGGGCAGGAATCTTGGAACATCTCTCATAAGCATAAAGATGCTCAGGAGAAAAGTGGGGGAGGCTGCGGTCAGGGATCTATAGCAGGAAGACCCTCTGCCATATGCTGTCCTCTAAGGATACCAGTGAAAGCATTGGGTGGCTGGTTGGAAATTCATGCATCCCCACATGATGGGCTCACGTGTATCTGAGAAGCAGCTTCACTTACTGTCCTTGGGATCTCCACTGGAACAAAAGGTGTCACAGGAGTAAGTGAAAATATTAAACCAGGCTGGGATGTCCTGCTGTGTGGGAGACAAGAATTTTTAGCAGGAGCCAGTCACAAGCTCCAGAACATGTTTGAGCCAAGGGTAAGAATGGCCATTGTGGGAATTACAGGAAATGCAAAGCAGAGGCTTGGTTATTGTTTCGGTCACTTCTGAACAGTCAGTAGTCCATTCATTTAACTCTTATGAACAGGTGTCTCTTTTTTTGCAAGAGACAAGAATTCCTGTTCTCAAGTACATAGCTCTGTTACAGTGCCTTCACCTAGTATTTTTAGCTAATGCAAGCTCAACAGCTCTGATGTTCTGCAAAACAAGTGCTGAAGTCTTAACATATACCTTGATTTTCTTCCTAAGGTCAGCTGCCACTTTAATTTCTCTACAATTTTGGTTTTCCTGCTAAAAAAGGTACCTGACAGTTACACTGTGTGATATCTCTTTTTGTTCTCTTCCTATAACATGGTATTTTCTTCAAACAATATTTAACTAGAGAATTCATCTCTGGCATAACTGACTTCACTGGAGTTACAGCAGAAACAAATTTTGTGTCTAGAAACCAAGTAATGGATCAAAGATTTATAATTAGAATCTCTTGTACCCTGTGGTTCTGTAAACATTTTCCACATCAGAGGCAAGGTCTTCATTAGGATAAATGAGATAACACACTTCACTTCAGGCTTGTAGTAGCCATGTAGGCTTTTTTCTCTCCCCATTTAAACAAATTTAACTGAAGTTATTTCTTGTTGCTGGATTTCCAGATCTGTTGACTTAAATCTCCTTCTTGATGACCCTGTCCAATATTGTCAGCAGGAATGGAAACTTCCCCACAGGCTATCCTGCTCATCTACACCAATACTACGTATACATACCTTGACTATGTGAGAGAACTGGTAAATTGGTAAGCACTTAATTTAAGGTAAATCAATATATTGCTTATCTAAAGCAAAATAAGGCCATACAGAAAGACACTGAGTTAAACACATACATGCTTTAACCAATGTAGTTAGTCCAGAAATGGACATCTTTTGATGGGTGATGTTGCAATTATAAGCTACTTGTGACTTCCAGAAATTACTGCTGCTCCAGCCTCCTAGCAGAGCAGTTTGTGTGCAACTGCTTTCATTTCAGGTGAAATCAGTTGGTTTCGTTGTGACCACCAATTTAAGCCTTTTAAGCTAACCCAGGTTGGTTTGCTTGATGCAAATTAGGAACCTCTTTCAACAAATCTGAGGCAGTAACTTCTGATATGGTGGTGCTGTAACCATTCCAGATGAGGACTTCTGTGCACAGCAGGAATTAGTATAATTTCCTTAGGTAACTTGCTCTTTAGGAGAATTTTTGTCATATGTGGTCCTGAAGAAAAAGGCTCACTGTGGTACAGGTGCTCATGGTATCATCCTCTGTCTGCTACTGACTGGATTTAGACTCCAAAGACACTATGTGAGCATGCAAGTTTCATGGAATTCTCTCAAGGTATTTCTCTGGTTTCTCCCCTGTCTCCTTTTATTTCAAAACGAGGCTAAACCCCACAAATTTTTTTAGTCCCCACGGCTGATCTAAATGCATCAGAACTGAGGCTGTTTGTACTTCACAAGCATGGCATAACTTGCTAGTAAGTCTTTTCATTGATGGATCTTCATAGTTATCTATGAACCTTGTAGAGAAAATATGATGGTCAAGGTATAGATTGACCTGCCTCAATTGATGGTACTCTAGCATCTAACAGATGAAATATAACTCCATATTTACTCCCCGCTTGCCCCATCAGTATAAAGAACAAAAGTTACATTCAGAGGCAGTTGTACAAATAGTCATTATTGCACTCTACATCAGGAGAACCCTTAGTAAGAACAGTACAAACCAGTTCAGATTTAATAAGAAGCAACTTGAGCCTTTACTAGAATTGAAGCATCTTGGATGACAAATTTCTGAAAAGTTAAAATTTCCTGCTCTATTGCTTTCACATTCCAGCTTGCAAAAAGGAGTAGGAAAGCCAAAACAGAGTGAAAGTGCTCTTGCGGGATAGTGAGCCTGCTGGGAAGGCAGACGTTTCTGCTGTCCCGGAGGAGGGCTGTGCTCAAGTGGAATCTTAGCTCAGTTGTGCCAGACCAGGCAGTTTGTGTCCAAATCACAACTGAACCAATTTGCTAGTGAGATTCCATAGTGGCTGCCTAGAGAGCTGTAATAAAACTTCCCAAAGCAGTGAATTAGTTCTGAAACAATTAGCCAGCTTTGTGTGCCTGCCCCAAATGCAGGTGTTAGAGAGGAGGCTGTTTATTTTAGTTCACAGAGATGTCTATAGACTAAAATTAATTTATGGATTTCCTATATAGGGCTTAGTCAAGCTGGAGTATATGTACATTATGAAATATTTATAAGGATGGTTACAACATGGAAACATGTTGTCTGTTTCTGGCTGTACAAGTTTTGGAGGAATAAGATGGAAAAGTACTCTGAATTGGAGGAATTAAAGGGACTACTAGCATGAAACTGAAATTCAGTAGAAGACTCAGACATTAGATTTGCCTTATACTTGTTTTTTAATTTTTTTTTCTATTTTTCATGTACTTTTTCCTCATCTGCTCTGTATGGGAGGTGTTAAAAGCAGTGAGATATATAAACAGCAAAATACATAAGCAAGGAATAGTCAAAACTGCAGTGTAGGCAAACAGAGGAGCATTAGCTTTTCTCTTTTTTTTTTCCTAGTGTCTTCCTTACAGTGACCTTCAGTATGACTTCTGTTAACAGGAGGTTAAAAACCTTCTGATAGGAATGTGACTTTGAAGTTGGTCGTGTTCCTTTTACTGAAAGCTTTGTTACAAGAGACCCCCAACCATCCCATCCCACTGTAGAGAGGCCTGGCACTGCTGTGAGGTTTTCTCTTGTGGATGGAACAGAAGGTGAGTGCTTTTCCCAGGAGAGTTCACTGCCTCGTGTGAGTATTACAAAATCACCACACATCTCTTTCTTCTCCCCTAGGAATAAGTTTGTCTTTTGTTTTCATGACGTCAAATTCACTGCTGAGTTTTAGTGGAGTGTGGTCTACCCCTGGTGTGTATTTTACTCACATGGTAATTTCTGTAGGATCTCCAGCAATTATGGTGTGTCAGGACCTCCACTTCAGAGCTGATTTGGGCATCCGCACAGTGAGTGTTCCATTAACATCAAGTTTGGGCTTTGATTCAATAGTGACTCACTGAGGGCAGAGCATTGCTTCATGAAGTACCAGCTATGCACTCTGTACTGCCTGGGATTTCAAACCAACTCATAGAAACACAGCCTTCCTTTGAAATATGTGCTTAAGTTGTTCATAATACAGCAGTGTAAGGAGGGCAAATATTGGGGACCAGTAACCATACTGGTGAGAAATCTTTTATAATTGCAGAGCATCCCAGGAGATTTTGGTTTATTTCTGGAGCCAATGAGGCTTTGGCAGACAGGGGCTTGTTCTGAGACCCCTCTCCTGCCAGTGACATACTTGGGACATCACCAATGGTAGTTGGTGGTTGTATCAGATGCAGTGTGAGCTGATCCAGAAGAAGCTAAGGTTCTGTCTGTTTGTTTGTTTTAATGTATCACAGAAGATTATTGAGGCTGCCAAGAGCATTGGAGAGGAATATTTATTTATTTATAGACACACTGTTTACATATCATAGCTTGATGAAAGGCTGAACTCATTACACTTGAACTGAACATGTGACTCTGTAGTTATCTGCATCACGCTGGGTGGCCGTAGGCCAAGGCAATATATGTACGTACTCTGAGCCGCGGTTGTGCGGCTGAAGTGGTTGCTCTCTTTCAGCTTGTCTTTGCCTCTCTGCTGAAAGTTAATGTCCCCTTGGTATGCCAACTAAGCTCCTCCTTTCAGATATCTCTTTAAAAAGTAATTTAGTTTAACTTAAACAAATAATTAAAGCAGTAGATCTCTTTACTTGAGTTTATCTCAACTGGTGAAGGTTAGGCAATGCTTGCACAAGCCCCTTGACTAGCGGCAAGGGAGGTAACGTCTGGTTGAGGCCTTGGGGATTAAGTGGGAAGTAGCAGGCTCTACGTACCATGGTGGCACTCAGAAGACATGTGACAAAGGCATCTCCCTTCATAATTCCTTATTTAAGTCCTGTTTTGCTTAAGTAGTCTCCACTGGCAGCCACATTAATGGAAATGGGATACACTGTTCATAAAGGTTTCGTTCTGAATCACCACTGTGATTTAGTGTAATGGGTTTCTGTAGTATGTGAAGGAGGATAGAGGGGGTAAAAAGTCAAAGCAGATGTATTTCTGCTTCTAAACAGAGTGAAGCTCCATCATATTCTGCTATGATGCATCCAGTGTGAATAATACTACAAGGGTTATACCTGCTGCTTAAGAATGGTTCTTTTTGAAAGAGAGACACTTTTTTGCTGATATGGTATGTTAACAAATGCACAAAAGCAACTGTGCTCCCAGTTAAGAGGGTGGCTTATAAGTAGCATGCAAATAATCCATTTGGAATGACTTTCTGTGCTGTTTCTCAGGTGGTGCTGTCCACTAACCACTGTCTCATTCTTCTTTGGAGGCTTTTCTATTGGTGCACCTTCGCAATATCATCTAGGTGAACGTGGAACCACAGCTGGACTTGTGTCAAAGATGATCTCTGAATGAGACATCTAGCCATGTTTTTTATTATCTTTGTGCTTAAAAGTGTGTTAATGGCTTGCTTGCATACCAAGGAGAGGGACTGGCCAGAGTGGATAGAAGGATGTATGGTTGGTAGCACAGGATGAGAGAAGAAAGTGTCAGTGTAACAGCACTGCAAGAAGAAATATTGGGGAAGTTGAACTTTGTGGCCTTGTGGAAAGCCCAAGGTGGCAGGCACAGTAATATCGACTAGTTTGTTCCTGGGAAAACTGTCTAGTCCTCTTCAGACTGTCTGTATGATCATGATTTGCAGCATGGATGGCAGAAACTTTGAAGGTGCTAACAGTAAAATGAGACTGAAATAACAAGTTCATGACTTCTGATGGTGAGGCTGAAGATTCTTCAGATATGTTGAAACAACAGAGACAGCTCCTATGAGCTCCTATGACCTCCTTGCTTTCATCTCTTTCAAAATATGACAAAAATGACTGGATCAGTGGAGGATGTGTAGGACTCGCTGACTGATGGTGTAGGTCCATAATTGGTTTACGTCAGTCCTGCAGACTTGTCCTCCAGCTGTCCCTGACTACGTGTCGCAACCCCGACACTAGCTTTTCTTGTACCAGTCATGGAGTAGCTCAGGCCAGAGAACCAATTGCACTTAAAACAGTTCGGTTATTTTTTTTACAGCATTGTTTTACGTTTCGTGATTATGTGAGGGCTTGTGCTGGCGTAAGGGAGGGAGCAGTGTGAGGGTGGGAACAGAGGCAAGAGAAGGGTAGAGGACATTTATTTTAAGGTCAGTGCTAGCTATTGCTGGCTTAAACTGATTGTGGGACTATGGCATAGAGTGGCTGTGTAGTAGGCAGGGAAGGAGATAAAGCATGTCTGGTTGATTAAAATAGTGCAGGTGTTGAAGCTAATGTAGCAGGACCTGTGCTTGGAGATGGTTCACGTCCTCCCTGTACCTTTAGCTCCTCTATCAGCAGAAATGCAGATAAGTCCCTCAAGGGGCTTCTGTAGGGTTTAATTCAGTAAAGCCCCCAGGAAGGGAGCTTTATAGAGATAGACAGTGTTTGTAGATTGTAACCAGGTGCCTGTGCTGACCGAGAAAGTTTGCAGCATTTACATTTGGCTGGGAGTGTACAAGTTTCTCTGGCCTGGTGGAGACCTCCCTTCAGAAATGGGGATCCCAGCTTTGTAAGGCTGGGTTTGTGCTGCGTGTTCTGGCCTGCAGCCTTAGACATGGAAAAATAGGGCTACGGCAGTGTGTGTTCAGAGGGACAAAGCTTGCAGGAAAGGAAGCACCACCTTGTCCTCAGTGATGTTCACTGGTTGCAAATTTGTTCCTATGTAAGTGATGGAGTGTCACTTTCACTGAGATTCTACCCTTAAGTAGATTATATCAGGTAACACCTGCACCTGCATGATAGGGGAGATGGTACAAAGCAATTGATCTAACGGCCTCTCAGCTAGGGGAACAAGAGCAGAATGTTGTTTGCAAGGTCTTTAGTAGAGAAATTTGCTACTGGTTGCTTCCTTTTGGTATATACCCGTAGGCCTGGTCTAGTCTCCAGACCCTCCAGAAGGGGAAGAATAAGCCACAGTGACAGCAGGGAAAATTTGTTGATGATCCTAAGGGGTGTGAAGAGGTGGTGCTTAGTTTTATTTTGAATGGGGACTATTGTAACATCAATGAAAGTGCACAGAGGTCTGCTTCTCACTTGCTTCCTTGTAGCTCTGCTAAACAGACATCTTTCTGATTGCTCTTAGCTTTCCCCACTAAAACTTCACAAGTGCAATAATTTTGTTTAAATCTGTTTCTGTTTAAAGAGGGCAAAGAAAGAGAGACCTTTAGGTCCCGTAGAACGTGCTAGGTTAAGAGCAAACGCTGAGGTTTTGGTTTTGAAAGAAGTTTGATTCTTCTGTTTGCTTCTGAGTATTTCCAGTGCTACTGATCAGTTATATGTCTCAACTCATGTGTCATTTAACTATTTTAACATATTCTTAGGTCAAAAACTGCTCTTGAACATAATGTTGATGGTCATAGAATCATTTAGGTTGGAAAAGACCCTTAAGATCATTGAGTCCAACCGTAAACCTAACACTCCCAAGTCCACCACTAAACCATGTCCCTAAACACGACATCTACACATCTTCTAAACACCTCCAGGGGTGGCAACTGAACCACTTCCCTGGGCAGCCTGTTCCAGTGCTTGACAACCCTTTTGGTGAAGAAATTTTTCCTAATACCTAATCTGAACCTCCCCTGGCACAGCTTGAGGCCATTTGCTCTTGTTCTATGACTTGCGACTTGAGAAAAGAGACCGACGCCATGAATCTTCCATGAGGAAGCTAGTTTCTTTTGTCTCCTTTTATCTACCAGTCACATAACAAATGCACTTTTACCTTCCCTTAGTCAAGTAGGCAGGCCATAACAATACTGTAGGCATGAAATTGTGTTACGTTGTAAAAATGCCCTGCTCACTAGTGTAACTTGGGTGAGTCCTGGCATTGTGTCTGCATCTCTCTTGTTCTGGAGATGTTCCCATCTTCCAGCACTACTCATGTGTGAGTGAAGGGGATGTCAAATACATCAGTATTTGACCACACAGTATGTGGTGTACTTTTATTTCTGGCTGTTCTTTGACTTCACATTTTAGTGCTTTGTCTTTAATGTTCTGATTCTTATAAGAACATCAACTCAAGTCATAGTTCTGCCTCAGAACAGCTTGTTACCACTATTTTAAAATAGTTCCCGAGATGGCCTTACCTCAGAAAAAAAATTTTTAGTATTTTCCCCCACAGGTTGTTAACCTAACAGCACTTGACAGCACTTACTCTAATGGCATTCTTTGAGCAAGTTTTGAGTGTGTACAGGAACAGTGGACTAGAAGCAAATGTACAAAAGCTCTTGCAAGAGGAGGTGGGATGAGAAGTGTGGGACATCCTGCATGAGGTGCCTGCCTGGGGCTGTGTTGGACTCCCCATGCCTTGCTGTGCTTCTCAGCCAAACTGCCTGGCCCCCCAGATTAGTAGGAATGCTGAGCAGTTGGTCAGCTGTTTCTGTTGTGGAGGTTTTCCACATAACAAAGCCTGTGGTACTTCTGGGTTGGCTTCCTCTCTGGTTCGCATCTGATTTACGTCAAAAAAGGATATAGGGACAGAGTGATTTCTGCTGAAAAAAATGGAAAGCATGAGAATAAACCTACCAGACATTGCTCTGGCCAAAGCCAGAACAGGGGCAAGAGGAAGGGAAACTGCTACTTCTTCTAGGAAATCAAAAGGCATTCATCAAAAGGCGGTCCTGTGCATCCACCTGGCAGAAACACACAAGTTTATTTTTGTCCTGGGAAGCTGTTTTTGGATCTTTGAAATGCAACCCTTGTTATGGCAAGTTCGAGGAGTTTGCTGAGTATCAGACTGCTGAGGAATTTGCTTTGTTACATTTTTGTATCCTTCCTTCTGCTCCTCTCCAAGGAAGACATCTTTTCAAGCTCCTGCCCCTTCCCAAAATACCATAGTAACCCATTGACTTTGCCAGAAAATGCTTAGCACATTAGCAGGTTTAAGTGTCATAGTTGTAATCACTCAGAAGGCCACAGAGCTGCATAGATTTCATTCCAGTATCCTTTCCAGCTGGTGGCTTTGTGACAACACTGAGTGGGCAGAGTTACAAACTCATGAAGCCCATGGTACAGATGAAATAGGAGTTGCTGCACTGCACGGAGAGGATAGTTGTATATGTGTGGATGTGGCAGAGGGAGGAGGGTTATGAGATCAGCTGGGTGTCTATAGTGAGGGAAGTGTAAGTTTTCCATTACATAGTGTCCAAGTAAAAATGGCTGTTATTATTGAGGTTATCTGTTCTATAGTAAAAAAAAAAAAAAAGGGTCAGCACTGCCCTATCTAGCATTCTCTGTAAATAAGCTGTATTTATGCCCTGTTGTTTTGGCTGTCTTGAATGATTCCTGTCTTCTCTAACTTCTATAATTACCTGTGTGCCAGATTCTGCTCACAGCTTCAGGAACCGTTCTTCCTGAGTCAGTGGAGTTAGGGTGATTTCTTTCTTTTGAACCTGGTGCACCTGAGAGCACTTCTTGGTCACTATGTGTAGTAACACCTGTTAGCAAGAACAGAAGGGCCCCCGTGCTGCTGAATGGAGCCAGACAGCTGCTTATCACTCTTGCAGATGTTCCTGTCTTTTTGTCTGCTCAGTGTGAGGAGGCATGATGGAGCACAGGAATGTGTCATATCCTTTCCATTCCCCTCCCTGCTGTTTTGGGGCAGCCAAAAGTGAGAGGGGGCTAGGGACCCATTAGCAAAGTGACCGGGGAATACTCACTAATCTATTTTCTTGAGCATGAGATCTGACTTTTTGGCTGTGGCTGTGGGCAGTGCTGTGAGTGGGGATGCATGCAGAGAGAACGCATACCTCTACTTTCTTTTCCCAAAATTACTATACTGCAGACTTCTGGTGTTGAAAAGCTGCTTTCAGACTGCCTGCTGGGTTCAGGCAGAGCCCTGTTCTCACCTTCCCCTTGCAGGGCCTTGCAGCAGGCTGGCTCAGGAGCTGCTAGCCGACTGCAGAGGCTCAGTGCTGGTGGTTATGCAGCTGATGTGTGAGGCAGTACCTCATTTCTTCAGAGACAGTAGGCCAGTCCCAAGTTTTTTCCAGCCTGGGAGCTCCTCCCTCCAACAGGACAAATTGAACTTTTGCCTCCATGCAAAGCAGTCTCTTCCAGTTCCCTTTGCCTTTTGAGCTCCGCAGGAACCTGGATTCCATCTCGCACTAAGGTGAGATATTGCTGATCGTTTCCTGCACTCAGCAGTGCCATGCACTTCCTCTAAGTTCAGCTCTCGCCCAGCCTGTAACAGTGGTTTCTGGGCCTACACGAACTTCTTCCACAGAAGTTAAATGCTGCCAACGGGGTGACCAGAGATATCCTGCTTTGTGTACAGTAGGGGCTCCTGTATTCCCTTGCCAACTTCGAACACTAGGTGAGGTCTGAATCCCATTAGGGAACAGCACTCCAAGTGCTGGCCTGCAACATAGCCTGTCACTTCTGGGCCATAAATACCTTTAATAACTCTTCACATTGGCATATCCTAGCTACAGAGCACAACCAGCTTGTAGCTCAGAGGAAGCATGTCTGACCATGCTGTAGGCAGGAAAGCTTGGCTGGGAACACTCAGACTGGAGCGTGGTGGTACACGAGTGATGTGGCAAGATCCTGTAATGGCTGATCTTTGTTTTGTTAGGACTCTTTCAGTCTTTGCTCACCATTTGGAGACACAGTGTGCTGGAGTGGTTGGGCGTTCTCTCTGGAGGAAGCAGGGCTGAACCAGTTGTGTCTACAGGGAGGAGCAGTGTCCACCTAGAGCGAGCAAAGGAAGAGGTGCTTATATTAGTCTGCTTTTTGCATGCTCCCACATGGTCCACACTGTGGACCAAGCGAGATACTTGCTTACA
Organism: Psophia crepitans; assembly: GCA_013399095.1. NCBI lineage: Eukaryota > Metazoa > Chordata > Aves > Gruiformes > Psophiidae > Psophia > Psophia crepitans. The sequence goes on along the minus strand of VWZZ01000819.1, from coordinate 255,980 downwards.
CCAGGTTGTCATAGTTACCTAGTCTTAAAGAAAAAAATAAAATCAAGGAGGAACATTCAGATTTTACAGAATTGATAGGCTACTCCACTCTTTTTGTTACTTTGAGATGAGTGAAGTGTCTAATACAATGTACTGTCTCTTAAAAACAAACAAGCAGCAAAAACCCACAACTCCAGGTCTTTCATCCAGTATTTCCCCAACATTGCATAACACTACAAATGCAAGCAGCGTGTTTTAAACAGGTGTAGAGTTGTGCCTCACTGCTTCCTCTATTTCGGTACCTGCTATCTGATTGGAATTAGAGTGCAGGTATCGAGTGCCTGTGTGCCTGCATCTTGGTAATACTTGATTATGCATTCACTGAATCACCAGCCCTTTGCTTTTCTTTGTCCAGAGCTGGAGCACCTCTCCATCCACCTTTCTCATCTCCCGCTGCTTATACACATGGTGCACTCATGCACGGGGCTGAGCTCCTGCCTGTGCCAAATCCACCATGCTGTCAAAGGAGGATGTTACAGTGCTGGAACCAATTGCAGCATAAAGAAGCCAAGAAATGGGAATTGTGTTTAAATTATCACATCAAATAAAAGAAAAACCCAAATAAATGTGAAGAGAACATGAAATTTCCTCTTTGATGTTCTGTGCTGGGAAGGTTTCACTCTCTTTTTAAAGCTCCTCCTCCACCCCCTTACTTCTTATGGGATTGTATCCAATATTCCAATGTTCATGTAATGCCTTGACTTTGCTATCATTCTTCTCGGGATAATTATAGGTTAGGATAATGTACCTATTGTTCTGTTCCACAAAGCAGCACTGTCATATGGATGGCAGGGGTGGAGTGGGGGGGATCTCTGTGTGTTCTCCTGCATCCACACTGTGTCTTTAATTAGTGTTCTTCCTTGTCTTTCCGTTTTTATTTTAATTTTTTTTCCTTCCCGTGGTGAATGCCGAGCACTTCCCCTTCTCAGACTGTTGGTCTCTTTTTGCAGTTACACTGCTGCCCTGTTTTTTGCTTTTGGCCGAGTTCATTCCCATCATAGCAGGTTTGCCTTTCAGATGAAAAGAACATGAAACCCAAGTAACGAGCTATTGGTATTTACAGAGCAAGCAGATAAACCATTCTTTCCCAAACCTTCTCAGTTGAGACTCTTATATTATCTTGCACGATTTTCCTAAATTCAGAAAGAAGAAAGAAACCTACCCTGTGCCCAGGGGCTCCGCTCTGTGTTTGGGCCCTGCTGCACAAGGCACCGCACAGACATGTACTAACACAGTCCCTGACTCTGAGCGCTCACACGGTTTTCTGTAACAGCATTCGTCTTTACCCTCCAGGTGCAGGTGTGGGAGTGTGTGAAGTGTTTTTGGTGCTGGAGCTTCACATGTGTTCGATAGACAAGGTGCTGAGTATATTACTGGGTGCTTGAGAAATATTAAGGAAAGGCTGAAGAGCCTGGTTAAATCTGTGTTATACACAGGAGATAAATGTTGGTTCATAATTGGTGGAGAAACTGTGTAATCAGTTGCTCACTTTCTATTGTTGCTCCCTCCAAGATAAATAATACTTGGGGCTGGTGCTGTATTTTAGCCAGTAAGGCTGTATAAGCAAATAGGTTAATCTTGATTAGCTGCTGTTTATTTTGCTGTAAACTACTTTTGCCTTTGAGTAAAACAAGTGGTCTGGAGAGATGGTTCCTGACTAGCCCATCAAAGGAAAACAGTCGTGGGGTGTTTTTTTATTTTTCAGGACTTCACACAACTTCCTCCTCTTTGAATGTGAGTTTACCAGAATGATGAAATGGGAAACCTCCGAAGTGTTGCGTTTTTAAAACCTGTTGTTACAAAGGAGGGAATTACAGATTTTGGTAGAATCTGGATCAAAAAATCTCTGCTAGCAATGAGTGTGCCTCAAGTGCTTGCAACTTACCCACTATAAAGGTGGACAAAACCGTGTTCAGAGAACAGAACTTTGTCTCCTCTCCTGCAGTCCCTGGGCTTCCGCTTGCTCCCAGTGCACAAAGCCAAAACACGTAGTTTTCACTTGAATATCTCTTTTAAAACACCTTACATGAACCTTGGAAGAATAGGAAAGTTCATCCAATGATGTCATTTCTAGGTTGTTCTGCCACAGGAAATGAATTCTAGTGCAAAGCCTTTAAAATCGTCCATGTCTCCATACACCTTTGGAGATCTGCAAATCTGAAAAGGCGTAGAGTCCATCTGTGGGTGTGTGGAATGGAGGAAAAGGGGCTTGGTGGATGGAAGTGGACTTCTTCCTGTGCCCTGAGAATGTGATCTTTTTAAAACAAAAATTAAGGTCTTTCATAACGATTATTTGTAGAACTGTGTCTCCAAAACAAAAGAACCAACACAGATGCACAATTTGGCAAGCTGCAGATACTGAACAGCCAGCCTCTTTCTCCCTGGTGTAATTCCATGGACTTCGAGTGATAGTGAATCTGGTCTAAAATGGCTTTGATTAAAATTCATTGGTTTATGTCTGGTGTCCTGAGTAATGCTGAATGAGACTTGATGTTTTAGAAATGGATGAGATCTCGTGTGTTCGGTGCAGTGTGCTGAAAAGCACACCCACATGTGAGCGTGCACACGCCCGCACACGCGTATTGATTGGTTTCTGGGGATGTTCCCAGAACTGAGAGGCGCTTGCCAGGTGTGTTTGCAAGCCAGCTCTGACTGTGTTGTGCGTGTTGGAGAAGCACGGGGATGCTCCTCACAAGTGCTGCTTGCCTTATGCTTGCTTATTGTCTTTCTCCTTTGTATCCTGAAGTGGAAACCACAGGTTGATCCCAGTCAAATCCTGTAAATGATTGCCCCTGTTGGACCAGACCCAAAAAAATTCCTCCCGCTGGCTTAAGCGTATTTACATACCACAGGTCATTACAAGTTGGCGCTCACCTTTGTATTCATTCCCACGTGTCAAAGCAGAGGTATTGGTTCATTTTTCTTTTTCTCCGATATTTCTTCTATTTTCTAGGTTACCTTTTTTTGAAGAAATCAGAAAGCCAAAGGAGTGATCCCCATGGGTCCTGACATCTGCTGCAGTCATTCTTACTGACTCAAAGGAGACCTAGGGAAGGAGAGGGAACAGTCTGGCTGCAGTCTCCTGTTGTTTCTCATTCGTGGGCCCCCACCCTGCACCCTCCTGGGCCTGCAATCCACTAACTAGCTCCTCCTGACTCCAGCTGTCATTTTTCCTTTTTATCTACTCCTCTCTCAAAGAACCAAATGTCATCTCTTCTTGTTCCCTTAGCTGGGGTCAGAGACTCCTTTATGTGCTTAATGCTGATCAAGGATTTTTAACTGGGAATGAGAGCGGTAATCAACTGCATGGTTGGGGAAGGGGAGAGATTAAATCCGAGAATTGCCGGTGATTGCCCCACGTGAAGAACGGCAGCTAGCAAAACACATGCTATCATTATGCTGTTATGATTATTTTATTCCCTTAGTGACAGTAAAATGCTATCTGTAGCAGAAAGGTAGGACAAAGTCCATCTTTGTTTAGCCCTGTGATATTCAATGGATTTTCAGTGGGGTAGAATTGGGAAAATTTAGATTTACAGTGAGGAGTGACTCGTATTTTCTGACCCTCTCCATGGGGGATTTCAAGAAAGGGAGAAGGCAAATCAAAGATATATTTGTGTTGTAAATTGAGGACCCATTTTAGTTGACAAGAGAGCAGCCATTTTTATTTCCAGTCTTGAGACTATAGCTATGGGGAAGTCACTGGAGGGTGTAGTGGGATGTGACTTTCTCCTGTGTCCTGACACTTCATCAGCCAGTTTAGGGGCATGCTGACTGAATAAAAGTGGGGACAGGAAGGGTTCCTGGTGCTACATCAGACTCTGCCCATGGTTTATTTTTCTGGTTTATTCAAGACAGAATCAAGCTCCAGAGACTGCAACAGATTGCAAACTGTTAAGTTTCATAGTCAAGCCTAGGAAGGCAAAACAGTTGATAAACAGGCTAAATGATGAGAATTACCTTTGGGTTGATTAATTACTTTAATTTCAGTAGCCTAAACTGTCTTCTTTAATATGCTCTTTTAAAAGTCTTGTCAGTCCCTCTAAAATGTCTTCTGTTGTTACAGAGCTATAGGAAGAACAGTACAAAGTGTCCTAATTCTCCTTCTGCACTGCTGGAAGTCAAAAGTACTCTGAAGTACGCAGGAACTGAGTCAGCCCTCTTCCAGAAAAGGTTTTTCCTCACAAGAGGAAAACAGGCTGTATTTAGAGTTTGTTTAATTAAGGGAGACCTGGCTGATGGAGAAGGAGGTTTCACTGAGTTTAAATTGGTAACTTTTGCCAAGATGTGTGTTAGGGACTAACACGTTAGTATCATTCTGTGTTTATTCTCTAGGCATTTCACAGTGATGTTGTTCACGCTTTCGAAAGCTGTTACTTTCTTAAGCAACTCCAGCTCCTAGAAACCAGGGACTGCATGAAAGTTTCAGTTTTATAGCTGAAATTTCTGATTCTTCTGGCTATACAAACGTCAATATCTAAAGTGATCTACTAGTTCAGAAACAGGACCCAACTCTTGGTTTTTTTCAGTGGATTTGGATTTTTTGGATTTGGAAATACTGTAAGTACCAGGTGCAGGTGGTTGCTGGTTTACAGGGAGAAAGATGGGAATATCAGGATAAAAAAGAATTCTCTACCATAACTCTGGGGTTAAGCTTCTTGAACTTGGACTTCATCCCCTTCCTGCCTATTTTTCCAGTTAAAATAGAAGATGTGCCTGAATCTCAGGTTTAAGTGGGAACCTATTGGCCAAGTTTCAGTCAAATATTACATTGTGAAGCTCCCAAATCTGGGGAGATGTGGAGTTGTGCCTGACCTGACTTTTTCTGCTTCCCTCTACCATGATATTTCAGCTCTAGCATTTGGGATGGACCTTTATATACAGCTTTGAGGTCTTGTCATCCCTTGTATGCATTGTGATATGAAAAGAAGGATGGATACAAGGAGTCCCTAGTCCTAGAGATGCTCGTCAGCTGTCTTCTTGGTCTCCTCCTTTGTCTTTCTCTGTAGCATGGGATATGGATCACCTCCTGGGACCATCTAAGCCCATTCATCCCACGAATCCTTTGGAATTGTGCATGTCCTAGAACACTAGTGATGCCCTTTTTCTCTTTCTTGGGGCAGATTATAGTACTTGAGAGTCCTGGTATTTTTAACTATAGATCTTAAGGTTTTTTTAGAATACTGAGAATTTGTACCCATTTTTTTGTGTGGACCTCTATGTGCTAAATACATTATTTTCTGGGGTTGCTGGAGAGTGAGCTCCATCTTTCAGTTTGTAATTTCCAGTTCTTTATTGTTCAAAGGCACACAGTCCCTGCTGTGTGCTGTTCCATTTACCACTCCCTTTGCACTCTTTCCTTGCCATCTTTCCTCCCTTATTCAAATTTGTCACTCCCAATGGTATTGCTGTTTCGTTTAGTGAGAGCCATGATTAACAGTTTCCCCATCGGACTGATTTGGATTGACACCTGTCTTTTCAACCCAGCGGTCTTTGAACAGATCTCTCCGTACACAGGCAAATAGCAACACCGAAGCTATGGCCTCATTCTTCTTCCATCTTTTTACCTTAGCAAAGTGAATGTAAAATACTAGGAGAAATCAGAATCGAGTGCTCAGTCTATGCAAGCTTTAATGGCAACCAAGTGTACAAGTGCATGGGAAATGATGTTAGTGAAGTTCAGATTCAGGCCTTAAGTCCAGAGTGAAGTTAAAATGTAATTTGTCATAATTTACCTGTCACTGCAATATTAAATGTTTTAGAAAATGAAATTGTATTTTTTCTGCTTCCACCTTTTTTTTTCCTGTGCTGTTGCTGTACTCAAATGTATTGACAGTTGCAATCACATGGAAAGATATTACTACAGTAGCCAGTCTGATCCTTCAGGACATAACATAAATATGTTCCATGAGTGGCTATAGGACATATGATGCTGAAGGAAGCAGATAATTGCAGAAACAAAGTACTATATTTTTGCTGCCATTTTCAGTATGCTAACAACTCTCTAAAAAGTGGGTATTGCTAGAACTTTGTCCTCTTCTTTCTGCAGAACCGCATGTTCCAGGATTCTTCTCCAGTAGTTTGTCAAGATTTTCTCTTTTATGAAGGTAGAATTAACAGAAAACAGAGAAGCAAACAAACCAAAGAAAAAGCATGCAGCATAAAGATTCTGAAGTGTGTCTGATTTTGAATACTGAAAACAATCTCAAAACCATGTTAGCTTATAGTGAATTATAACCAAACCTGCTATCACCTCAAATCCTCTAGGAATTTTTGCCACAGATGCTTGCCAGATGCTGCAGCAGTTTCCAGCTGTTTCTCCACTTTTGGATGCACCAGACAAAATTGAGAAACTTCATCAGCTGATGGACAAACTTATGAAGGGTAAAAAGGAGTAGGAGCTGCTTAATGGGAACAGGTGAAATTTCATCTAAGATGATGCTGACTGAAGACATAGATGCCAGTTGTTTATCAAATGGTTTCATACTGAAGGGTCATTTTCCTTTAGTGTGCTCTGTATTTTACTTCACCTTCTTCCTTCAGTCTTTTGGCTTGCTAGACCAAAAGAAGGACTGTAAGAAAGAGAGCCATGAACTTATTATTCATACAAGTGTATAATTTTCTTATACTTGAATTTCTTTCTGGCAAGAAGTCACATGGAAAGCAAGAGAAGAGATCCCCCAGCTCTTCATCTGGCAGAGATCTCTTGGAGAGCTGGGTGGGGAAGAACTTAGTGAAATTCAACAAGGGCAAATGTAGAGTCTTGCATCTGGGAAAGAAGAATCCCATGTGTCAGTATAGGTTGGGGACTGACCTGCTGGAGAGCAGCGTAGGGGAAAGGGGCCTGGGGTTCCTGGTGGATGGAGGGGTGACCATGAGCCAGCAATGTGCCCTGGTGGCCAGGAAGGCCAATGGCATCCTGGGGTGCATTAGAAGGGCTGTGGTCAGTCAGTCGAGGGAGGTCCTCCTCCCCCTCTATTGTGCATCGGTGAGGCCGCATCTGGAATATTGCGTCCAGTTCTGGGCTCCTCAGCTCAAGAAGGATAGGGAACTGCTAGAGAGAGTCCAGCCCAGAGCCACAAAGATGATCAAGGGAGTGGAACATCTCCCTTATGAGGAAAAGCTGAGGGAGCTGGGTCTCTTTAGCTTGGAGAAGAGGAGACTGAGGGGTGATCTCATCAATGTTTATAGACACGTAAAGGGTGAGTGTCAGGAAGACGGAGCCAGGCTCTTCTCGGTGTCCTTAAGTGATAGGACAAGGGGCAATGGGTGCAAGCTAGAGCATAGGAGGTTCCGGGTTAATATAAGGAAAAACTTTTTCACCATGAGGGTGAAGCACTGGCACAGGCTGCCCAGAGAGGTTATGGAGTCTCCTTCTCTGGAGACATTCAAAACCTGACTGGACGTGTTCCTGAGTGATGTGCTCTAGGTGGCCCTGCCTTGGCAGGGTGGTTGGACTAGATGATCTTTTGAGGTCCCTTCCAACCTCTAATATTCTGTGAATCTGTGATTCATTGCCCCCACAACAAGAATGATCTGGAAAGGATCATATCTTAACACATAAAATGTCAAATAAACACCGGGCATTCTTTGCTTTCGAAAAACAAAGGTGAATTCCTATAGCTCCTTCAAAGTAAAATATTCAGGACATTCATGGCAGCCTTATAAACACGAATCTCCATGTGGCAGTGATTAATTTGCAAGTATATGCAATCTGTCTCTGTATAGACAACACTTTAGATCAGTGATAATCAAACCTGAAAAGTTTGGTTCTTGAATTGACTGAGAGGAAGCGACATAATCACCAGGGTGTGGTAACCTGATGCTGTGCTGTGATGGGCTGTCTTTGAAGCTTTGTCATCATTGTTGCATATTGATGGTAAGCTGTGAGCAGGTACCTTAGTGCAGTGTCAGATCATCACGCCATGATTAGCTTGTAGAACTCTGCAATTGTGTTTTCTTCCTGACTGGTGGTGAAAAGAGTTGCTTCCCATATCTCCATCTTTCTGCCTCTCTCTTTGAGTACATCAAAGAGTAAAGAACAATCTCAAGTGCTTTGAACTATTGGCTAAGCCTTCTTGTTTGTTGAGCAAAGAAAGGCTCTGATTAAACCTGCAGAATCCTTCAGAACCCACATGTGCTGTTTTAAGGAACTCAAGTTGAACATTGTTGAGCTATGTAATACACTAGATTATTTTCTGACTTCTACAAAAATGTCCCATGTCTAACTGAGTGACACGGTGCTATCACCTAGTCTTTCTTTTTATGCTGAGAAAGATTCAGTGTGTAACTGTTTGGTGTATGTTACACAAAAACACCAAAGAAAGAATATCTGAAGGACTTTTCTCTCATAACTCTCACCAAAGATGATGAATTTTTTTTAGTATTCAGTGCATATGGCTTGTGGTTCTCTTTGGGGAGAAGAGAGGAGAGTGTACTTTTGGAGAGAAAGGAGATAATAATTCTGTTGTGCATGTGATAAGGCCAAAAATGTTTCTGTCAAATAGTAGTGGTTCCTAAGCTAACCACAATGGAGAACCCCCAGTCGAGGACAGAAGAGACATTTTACCTTCCTGCTTTGTGCTCAGTAGCAACTACACCAAGATGATTCATCTGTGTGTGATGGTCTTCAGAAGCAGAAGACTTCCATACCCTCCTTATGCTGTGACCGATTTGCAGATCCTTCCAATGTCTTCCCGTCTCAACTCCTGCGAGGGGAGGGACTCTTCCCTTCCCCCTTCCATTGCCTTGGAAGCTGTTCTGCTTCCCCTGATGAATGTCAAGTGCTTTGGCCTAATGGGTGGGAGCTAAGACTTGGATCTACCCCTGAGACAGAGTGGAGCCAGCAAAGATGGGTTATTTTAAATTGTGTAGTGACAAGCCCTTTTTTCCCCCTCTCTTTTTGTTCCCAGAGGATAGTTGGGGAAGTTGGTTGTGCCAAATGCTTGGGATGTGTTTTTCTCCTCTTCCTCCCCTTCAAAACAGAAAGAGAAAACTTTATGCTGTGAATTGTGTTAATTGGGGAACATAAATCCAAACTGTAATGCAGCATTGTTGGGCCTAGGCACTGACTGAAATTTAATGAAGGAAGAGCAGCTTTCTCTTGCCCTCCCCTCTTAAGTTCTCCTCACATCAAACTCTTTCTTGTGGTACAGTTCTGTTCAGATGGGAGTATGGGAATGCCAGGGAGAGCATGTGCGTCGGTCCAAGGTTCTCACGGGTCTGAAAGCAATATGTCATTCCTTTAAAATAATGCAGCCAGAATGAGGCATGGATGTTCTCCCAGGCCAAAGTTAGTTGCGTTGCCAGAGTAGGAGAAAGAGAGAGATTTCTCTGGGTACCTGTCAGAAGTGGCTGCAAGCCCATTTGAGGCAAATCCACACTGCAACAGAGATGTGATGGTCTGTGTGTGCTGACCACGCATGTCTGGACTGATGACAGGGTCCCAAGTAGGATGTTGTATGACTTTTGACTCCTTGTGTCAGGCCTGATACTTTCTCAGAATTTCAGGATGAAGTATTTCCTTATGATTACTGACTGGCTGAAGAGATGTCTCGTTACATCCAGAACAGAAAATAAAAATCTTTCTCCCTGTCCCAGCCATGGTACTGTGAATAAATCGGTGTCCATCAGCTTGTACAGGATGTAATGGAGTCCCTTACACAAAAAAACAACCTGGCAGGGCCTTGATCAGGCATAAATGGGAGTCTAATAACCCACTGAGTGTGATAACATGTAATTTAGCAGACATGGACAGGTTCATCCGAAATGGCTCTGGAGTGAGTGCCAAAAGTAAAAGCTTCTCTTTGGCATTGATGTTCCAAGAAGAAAAGCAATTCACACAGTGGAAGGAAGGTAGCTTGGGAGGGTAACAGGAAGAGAGCTTAAACAGAGGGCCCTGCGAGTCTCAAAATTGATTACAACCAATACTGACTGGCTCTGTGGTCTGCTGCAATAAAATAATAAAACTTACACTCAGGTGAAAATGCCTCTCATGGCGGTGCAAGACCAGCGTTCCTCCTTCAGTTCTGGATAATATAATGTTACTACAAGAGGTATTTTAACCTGCTGGTAACATTTACTGCTTTTGCCCGCAAGCTCATCAGTGTTTGTGTAGCATTAAGTGTTAAAACTCTTATTTTTATCAACTTCACCAGCCCTTGCTGGTGCAGCACTGGAAGTCTGGGAAGAACCACTTGCTTTTGCTTTGAGAGATGGGATGAAAGGTTAGAGGGGGTGGATGGTGATTGCATGAGCAATGCAGGTCAAGTTACTGGTGGATTCCTCCTGCAAGATAAGTGAGAGCCCTCTGAAAGGTAATTATTGGAAAGCATAAATTCCTGAGATAACCTGTCCAAGAAGAAATACTGACAGGAGCAGAGGCCATGTGTTAAAGGCTAGCCATTACTCCAGGGCAATGGGCTAACCCCTCTCTCTCATTTTTCCTGTAACCTCTCCTTGCTCTGACGTTGAGTCCCTCAGTTCTTTTCCTTCAGCTACTTGTCAATCTTTTCCTGGTCCTCTTTATAGACCACTGCGATGCTTGTTGCCATTCAGTATTAAATGAGGTGCTGACAAATGGGAGACCTAGTACGCAGTTTAGTTCTATGTCCAAATTCTTGTTCAGTTGTCTTTGCTTGTCATTGTCACTGCAGTGTTCAGATAGCTTTTACAGCATGTCTGGAAAAAAGAAAAGTTGCTCCTGTATTTTTTTTAACTGATTTTTGTGTAGAAGAGCTTCAGGAATGGCATGGAGTCAGCTTTGCCTCTAAATAAAGACAACTGCTGGACTGAAGCAGGGAAAGGAAGTCTTGAAGAGTGAGAAAACAAAATTCAGAAGAAAAGAGGGAGCAAAACTGGGAAATAAGAAAAGTACCTTTTCCTTCTCTATAGCTTTGTTACGCAAACTCTGTGTCTCATCTGCAATGTAGTGATAATAATATCTACCCAGCTCCTATTTCCACTGGTTGGTTGATTAATGACTGTCTCATGATCCCCAGATTACACTTTTGTGACCTACAGCTGTAACTACTGCAGTGTGTTATATCCCAGAAAGAAAATGGAAGTAATGTGTTAGCTCCGACTAGTTCCAGCTAGGAAAACATGATAAACTGACCTGAACAGGCTTGCCCACGTGTACCTGCTTCTAAGACCTCATTTTAAAAGTGCACTGAAGCATGTGCTGTCTGTTCAGCTGCCATCTCTGTTCAGCAAGACATTCAAGTACCTGCCTAACTTTGAATTGAAGGGGACCTGCACACTCAATGAGGTGCTTTGCTGAACCGGGACACAGGCAGGGTTTCGTCACGAGCCATTGAAGACCTCAGTGAACACACAGGGCCAAAGGTGGATCTGAGATCTGCCCTAGCATGACTGGGATATGTGTTAAACAACTGGAGTCTTTAAGAATAGCAAAACTTGCCAAAAGAGTAAGTTGTTTGAGCAGAAGAGAGGATCTTCATTGCACAGTGATAATCGCAGCAATACATTTCTGCAAGCTTTGCTAATTGCGAAGTGAATTACAAGGCTTTTCTATTTGCTTTAACTGTTCTACAGTAATAACCACCTCAATCTGATACTTGAGTTAATAAGGTGGTGCTGAGAACAGGAGGCAAGCCAGAAAAACACATGCAAGGGAAGTTGGTGTGTAGGGGAACCACCATCAGATTGTGAGTTTCTGAAAGCTAGTTATGGCAAGTGCTTTTTCTTAACTTTATCAAATGGTTCCTCTTATATGCTGCATAAGGATCTATAGAAACAAGGACACAGGTGTTTGAAACATCACTTCTCAGAGTTCAAGCAGTGTGTTTATTTGCAGTGATGGTTTTCTCTGCTCCCATGGGATGTATTCCAGGTGCAGAAGACCTTGGGCCTAGACCTTTGAGTTAGTTCAAGTGTGCTTTCTATACGGGGCATTCTTTATGCTGAGGGAACTGTGAGATGATGCGTTGGAGGACACAGTGCATGTGTTTCACATCTTACTTCTGACTTCTACTGTTCCTTTTTGAGGAGTAATAATGATACTTCAGCAGAGGAATGCCCGTAATCTGCCCTACTTCCATTTGTGGGTAGAACTGGGGGAAGGAGGTGAGAAAAGGAAATCTAATTCACAGTCCTCTTGGGAATTCCCCTATGTAGCATGAGTCAAGTATATCCCTGCTGTATGTCTGCTGAGGTCAGTAGATTTATACAAGTAAAAGAACAGTAGATTTATACAAGTAACAGAGCAATTGTTCCTGTGTGTTCAGGAGAAATAATAAAAGAAACATAACCTTAATTATTTAGGCTTAAAATAACTTTGTAGAAAACAGAAAATATAATTTCCCATTTTAAGTATTTTGTGTGGTTAATAATTATTGACTGGATAGAGTAGATTTTTGTGTTTTCTTACATGTGTATTCTATTTGTCATACATATCATGACTGAGTAACTGAAAGTGCTACCCATTCAAGATTAGTAACTTTATCTTTAAAGTATTTGCTGTAACTGATTTTTTTCCCAAGGCTGACCTCAGAGGCAAAGTAAACTCTAATAATTAGGTGATTTTATTCTAGATCTGTATAAATCTCTGCTTTGCTACTTGTGTGATCATTTTCACCTGAGCAAAATGGATTGTTTCCTGTAGTGGGATTTCCTTTGCAGCAGGAGATACCAGGTTCCTACAAAAGTGGCAAGTCAGCAGAAAAACGTGAGCTCACTAACTCTTTCTAGTCAAAGGACAGGAAGTAACTAAAATATTAATGTAATTACAGTTCTGTGTGGTGGGGAAACTTGCCTGCCATTTAAGAATATTTCTACTAGTCTTCTACTTGCATGTTTATTTCAATCTCTTCTATATTCTGCCATCTGGATTGAGCTGCACTGTGTATTTGTCTACTAAATAACTGCACATGGGGCAGGGGAAATCCCAGCCTAGGAACTTCTAAGAGGGCTAACAGAGGTTATTCAGACCAGGACCGTGCTGTAGATCTTGGACAGTCGTGACTCTGACATGCCTAAAAGCATGCAAAACCCTCATGCTCTTTCCTGGCATCTCACTAACTGTTGAGATCTGATGGAGATACATGGCTTCATGAAAGATGAGATACATAGAGACACATGGAAAGGAACGCCCTTGTCAGATTAGCTGATGTCATTTAGGGCCGATGAAGTAACTGTGGTGGTAGGGAAAAACTCCTTCCCTTTGTATATGCTGTGTCTCCCCAGAGGGCCGTGGTGACTGAGTGACATGGCTGTCACCACTGCTGGTGTGGACAGGCTTTTTCCCATTGCAGACAAGCAAGTGTGCTACTTGAAGACAAACCCAAGCTCGTTCTACTGCTGGAGACTACCTCTGGTGGCAGGAGGGGTTTTCTGAGCTCGCCCTCAGCTCCTCCAGGCAATGCTAGCTGGGTTTACTCAAACAGATCAAATGGTCTTGCCTGAAGTAGATCAGGGAGCACTCACGCAAGTATTGCAACTGGTGGGAGGTGCAGGAGCGGTAAGCTCTAGGAGACAAGCAGTGAAAAGCAGCAGAGTAGGAGGAGGGAACGGACAATATTTTTAGCCAGCATAGCTAGAGCTGGGAGAGGATTTCTGTTTATGATCTGAGCGTCTGTTAGTATAGACAGCGCCTAAAGTAGTGCACACGGTTTGTTAGTGAGGTAAGTGTAGGGTGTTACCCGTGTTCTGCAGGGGAACTGTTAAAGCTACAAAGGAAGTCGCGGCAGAGTCATTTGTAGAACTCTGGTTTGCTGGCTTCTTGGTGCCAGCTTGGGTGATAGATTACGCTTTTTACTAATCTACCTTTCTCCTGCATGTAGGAATGCAAAAGATAGGTCCACTGTGGGAAATCAGGACTGAGGGAGTTGAATGGATAGACTTTGTCTTTGACTACATCTGGCCCCTAAGGCTATGATTGCACTAAGCTGAGCAGACTTCTGGTGACCCCAAGCCCCGGCAGCTTGAGATGCTTCTTTAAAAATATATATAAAAAAATCTCTTGGATGTTGTCGTGTCCAATCTAATATGGTTGCTGAAGTTTTCATTAGTTCATTCCTTTAGTAATTGGAGAGATTTTTTGACCTTTTCAGGGAGGTTAGGACCAAGCTGAATTGAGTTCTATCTTCAGATACAGAAGAGGTCTAGGTTATTACCTTTCACACCTGTTGTTCGTTTAATTGGCTGATGCTGCATCTCTTTAAAACAGAAACCCTGGCCTGTGAAAGAATAGATGCTCTGAGCTATCCCCAAGGAGCCTGCCTCTGAGATTAACCTAATTGGTCACTGTGCTGAGTCTGATAGAGATTGTATGCAATGTCAGTCTGTGGAAACACCTTAAATAGCCCGGTGTGTGGTATGGAAACTGCTACTGTTACCTCTCCATGTAAATGGAGGAAAAGTAAGAGAAGAAGTGAACAAATTACCACAAGCACCATAGTATAATTGTTCACAGTCCAGCATATTTGAATGGGGTCGAGAAATTATTCTTCTGAAATACCTCATCTAAGCACACACCATCTTGTACCATACACGGATACTTGTATCTAGCCAACAACTCTGTATGTTAACTACTGAGTAAGGTGGGCACAGCGATCCTACCTTTTCGGCTTTGAGAGCTGGGAATGTTGCTGCAGGCCTTGTGCGGGATCATGCGCAGCTGCAGGAAGAGGAACACCTCCAGCTCTTGTCCTTCTGCACAAAGGTGGCAGCAGCTCTTGACCCTGAAAGCCAGATTTGGCCTGCAGGCTGCTGTGAGTGAAATACCCTGATGGACCACACTCTTCTTGGCAGTATTCACTTGTGCTGCTGTTTCTTTTCTTTAAATGGAAGTGCTGGCAGAGCTCTCATACTTCCACAATACTTCTGAGGATGGGGCTAATCAGATCAATTTTCCCCAAATTATAAGATATGCCTACTTTTTGTCATTTTTCTTCAGAGACAGATGTTTTTGCATGAGATGATACCTGTAGTTTCACACTAGATTAAATTATAGTCTAAGACTGTTTCCAGAGTAGTGAATTTCGCTCACTCTATGAGGCCGGGGTTCTCTGTTATGATTCAGCATCACACCATGATTCAAGTGGTGAGAAGCCTGTCAATTCTGGCCACAAATAGCCAGTAGGGATTTCCAACCCACCAGGGGAAGTCTGCTGATAAATGCCTGGCAAAAGGGGATTCCTTTGCCCTTCCACACACAGGGGATGGGCTAGTGCTGGGTGCTTGGAGGGCAGTGCTGGAAAATCTCACATTGCTTTTTCACTGATATAGGGTTCAACCTAGACTCATAGCTCAGAGCATCTCCTTGACTGCTGCAATGTCTGGGCTGTGCCAGTGCTGACTCAAGAACTTGTCATCAGCTCTCTGGTGGCTCCTAATCTCTTGCACCACATACAGTCCCTGCACCTGGCACAGTACTTTTGAACAAATGCTTGAAAGTTTGTCTGTTTTGACCCAGCTGTATGAGTTCTTCCAATGAAAGGCATCAACTCTCCTTGCAAGCCCTTCCTTTCATTTAGCCTTTGATCATTGCTGCTCCAGCAACACTGTCTCTGCTTGCAATTGTAGACTGCTGGTGGTCTGATTTGTGTACTCTGTCTACTACTGAAACAGTTCTCCTAGCCGGTTTTTTCCCTCTGACTCCCATGCTGGGGAAAATTATACAGGCCTCTTTCTGTGCAGCAGGTGGAATTATTCAGTACGTTTAGAAATGAAATGGATGTGTCGATGACTGGGGCTCTTGAAGAGTCTTAGAGAGTCAAGGATAGACATGTGTTTGTGGGTCTTTCCAAAGCTGCCAAGTTTATGTTAAAAAAACCTGAAAGCCCAGAAAGTTTGAGTCATTCTGGAGCCCATCTGGAAATCCTGTTTTGCCTTTGCTCACGTTCACACCCCTTACATCATTAGAAGATGTCGTACAGGGACAGACGCAACTGGCCATTATGAGAAAACTGAATCTGCACATTCCTGCACTTTCTGGCTTGCCCTTGGAGCTTCTGGTAGGATTTTGAGCAATCTGTTATGCTTCACCTCATGTCAGGAAAGCCATTCCGTATTTTTTTTGAGTCTCAATATCCGACCTCTCTGCAGTCGCAAAGGGTGTGTGATTATAGCATTTAGGAGCTATGTATAGACTAGAAGTTCCAGACACTACAGCCAAAGGAGTGGTCCAGCCAGTCCTTTGTTGTTTAATGCTTAAGAGTGGTCTGATACTTTTGAATAGGTCACATTTTCTTCTGCTTCGATCTTTTGATGAACGTTGTGCTAGCATCCTGCAACGTAGCGTGAGAATGAGGAGAGCAGATTACTTTTATCTCTTCCAGGAAGATGCTCTGAAGCTGGGGTTCAGCTGTCCAAAGGTGCTGCAGGAGTCTGGTGGTACTGAGCTCTGTTAAGCACAGGTTTCCAGTTGTATCTGCTGTTCTGGGTCTAGAAAGAAGAAGCCGTTGTTCAAGCAACTTGAACTTAGCCCACTGCGCCTTTTGTGAAAACCAATGGTGTTTCAGAGAGGAAAAGGGATGAGGACAGGTTGGGGACTGCCAATCTCTTTGGCTTGCTTTGTGATAGGATCAATTCCAGAGTTTTGTAACTAGCTCCGTCTTTGTTGCTTATCTAGCCTAAGGTGGAGAGTTGTAGCAGGCCAGCCCAGATGTGAAAAACACACATAAGCATGGCCAGACCACTGCTTGAAAAGAGAATTATGCTGACTGGGGAGAGGGAGAGAGAGGAAGGCCCTTTTGATGATTGTCTCTTAGATTGTCCACATTAGAGTCTGTCTTTGAATCATAAACAATATTAGCTCATAGTTTCTAACATTTCCCACTTCCAGCCAGCCTCACTGCTATTTCTTCTGACTTCAGCCTCTGTCAGCCATGCTACCCTTTCTTTCAACGCTGAGAGATTTGTAAGAGTTGCCATGTGCATGAAGGGGAAAAGAAACATAAAGCTGCGTGTCGTCAACGTAGTGGCTGGCATTGCTGTCCATATACTTCATCATATTCCCGAGAGGTTTAGCATAGATATTGAATAGAAGTGGTGGAAGAATTGAGCCCTCTGGCATTCTTCATGTCAAGACTGATGGAGAGGAGGAGCAGCCACCTGTGAAGGACCTCCTGGGATCTGCTGGAAGGGAACGAGTGTAGCCAGCTCAGTGCAGTTCTCTTAGCGCTTGACAAGACAAGCTGTTGGTTAAGCTGTACCTCTTGGTCTGCAGTGCTGCAGGCAGCTGATAGCTCAGGCAGTGTCTGCACGCTTTCTTAGTCTCTGTCCATCTTTGTGAGAAGGCCCAAGACCCCACTGGTGTTTCGTTTCCAGACTCATTCATGAATATCTCCAAAAGGAGAGTGCAGATTCTGAACCCACATTGCATCACTTGTTTCCTACCACTTCTCTGATCTTGCCCAGTTTGAAACTGGATGGCAGTGCTGCTGAAGAACAATTTTTGATTTAAAATGTCTTTTTCAGTTGTCCTCAGTGTTCCTTATGGTATCAGATGATCTAAAATATAAGACTACAGGCTAAAAGTACAGTAAGTGAAAACTCCATGGTCTTGAGGAAAGCAAGTCCCACATTTTTTTATCATGGTAGGGGACCATTGCAAACTTCATAAGTAAAAGTCTGTTCCTTTCTGTTATGTGATTAGTCATTTCTTTCTGTGCTATCAGCTTTTCACTTGCCTAGTCATGTAGTGATCATGGTTTTAGAGGAGAATGACTAGAAAGGGGCCTGGCCTCAGGAGCTGGAGACAATCTGGATTCATACTCAAAAGATCTGGTGTAAATTTAAAAGCTACAGATAAGGAGAGTCCTCTGGTTCTTTGCTATACAAGTTTTCCAGAGGTGATGTGGACCTGTAATCATGGTTGATCTTTACTGGTCATATGTCTTCAGTGAGTGCTCTCCTTCTCTGGATCCTAACGTGAAATGTGATGGGCGCTGCAGGCGGGGTGTGCTAGATTCTTCCCACTTTGTAGCTTTTGTAAAAGGTGTAAACACACTCCAATAGCTGGAGTGTTGGAGAGCTGCTCCGCTGCTTTCAGGGCCTACTAGGATCCCTTGTCAGCAGAGAAACAAACATCCTGAAGCACCTGGAGTGAAGCCAGGCTCTTGATCCATGTTGCTAACACTACGGGCTTATAAACCAGGCCAGTTCTTGTTGGTTTGTTTCATTTAAGGCATGCCTAGACAGAGAAGTCATGGCACTAGGTACTGTACAGAGAAGTAGTAAGGGAGTCTGCTCAGAAATCCTATGGTCTAGTTAGAGCAGGCCAGGCAAAGGGTGAGAGAAGGGAAGGTTGTTCTTTGCTGACTTTGTTATTAGCTGACCTGATGCAGTGACAGAAAACCTCAGTTTCTTAACATGCAGGAGGACCGTGACCTCATGAAAGTCACAGGGTCTGATCCTCCATCCTGGTGCGTGCTCTCATGCCAGTGACCTCATGAAAGTCACAGGGTCTGATCCTCCATCCTGGTGCGTGCTCTCATGCCTGTGACTACCTGCAAGGCCACATAGAATTGCACCAGTTCCGCATCACTGTCCCAGGACCCACGGGGCTGGTGGTGCCTTCAGAGTGCTCACCTCCGCGTTCACGCCATGTTTCCACTGCTCTGAGCCTGCTCTTTAGTTTCAGTCTCACCTTTTTTCACCAAAAAAGAGCCCCTAACTCCTACTAGGTCTATAACCCTTCTATACAGCCCTGCAGAAGATTGGAATAGCATAGGTTGTTCTTTTCCAAGCCAGGGAGCTTTTATTAGTCAGCCAGAACTGGGTTATTTTAGTGTCCTCGGGCTGGAACATAAATGCAAAGCCTGTGTGTATGCCAGCAGTGTCACCGGCCCGCCTGTCCCAGGCACCTGGGATTTCACCTGTGGCCCTGCACTGAGGGGCTGTGTGCTTTGCACAGTGTGCTGACAACTTTGTTCTGTATTTCCAGTTGTGCTGCATTCAGTATGATTTGCCTGCCTTGGCCAGCAGTTGTTCATATCTGCTCCTTGATTTTTTTTTTTTCCCCAGCATCTTTGAAATCTATGCATATACTGATGATTTTGTGTCATTAATATCAATCTAGACAAGTCTGTGTGACCTTTCACTCCCTTGTCCAAAGGGAAGAATCGACTCTAGCAGTCAGTCACAGCACAGCACTGACTCATACATACTTTTCATAAAAATAATGCAGAAATTCCCCATAGTTTTTACAGAATTTTTTTTCAGGACATGAAGTGTAAGTCTTCCATAGCAACAAAGCTTGGGAAAACTATGAAGCATGTAACATCAGATAATTAATCTTTCTGACATATGATACACTTTTTACTCCTAACGTTGTCCATTTATTATTTTTTTCTTTGTGTATCTCGCTTGCTCAAACTCAGCCAATCTGTTTGAGTTTCATTTGAGCTCATGTGCTCTCCAGTCTTATTCCCGCCCTTGTTTGCTCTCCAGCTCCATTGTAAACCTCCTGGGAGAGGGCTGGGATTTGTCCCACCTCTGTGACTCCACAGTGATGAGCACGATAGGACTGTACTTTCCCCAATTCTAATAATGCTGTACTGCCCCAATTCTAATAATGCTTCCTGGTTTTCCTGCATAAGAAAATATGCTGTGTTTGGATATGTAGCGCTGAAAGCAAAGAAAAGAAACATCTCTAAGTTTAAAGTTCCTTAAAAAAGAAACTAACTGAAATTTGGAACAAGTCAGAGGCACTCCAGTGAAGACTAATGGTAAAAGAAAACAACCAACTACCCAAAAGTAGTTGTGGAGAAGCTGTTTTCCACTGAGATACGACTGTCACAAGAAAATATTGTTTCTTTACTTTCCTATATTTGAATATTTGTCACTTTTTTAAAAATTCCATTTATAATTAAAGTCAGGTAAAGCCCTCAAGGTCCCAGTATCTGAATGCCTTTCCAGTGGGGCTGGGGGTTTTGGTCATGCTTGCGGTAGTGGAGGCAAGGCAAGCTTTCTTAAAGTATGGACGTGACTAAATGCTTCTCCTAAATTATTATTTTTCTTTAAGGCAAAAGATGCATATGCAAGATCTTTAAAATAAATGTAATGAAATAGCTGGACTGCAAGATTGTGTCGGGAGTGAATTTGACCCATTAACTTGGTAGCTTCTCTGCCATTAGGGTCTCAGAACCTTTTTTCTCGTTAGAAAAATCTGAAATGACATCTTACACCCTACATGACAGTGTAATTTAAAGCCAAATATTCACCATTCTAAGATCTATAGTTATTTTCAGTCTTAGAAGAAGGTGGAAACTGAGGCCATCTCCAACCCAATCCTATATCTGGGTTGCTGTGACGTGTTGTTTTTGTAAGCAGGGATGCTTTGTGGTGTGCATATTCTATTGACTGGAGTAATTTTTAGCATAAAGAAGACCTATACAGTGGTGACAGTTTGTTGTCACACAGCTCTGCCCTTCCTTCCAGTAAACTTCTTGGAGTTAGTGAGCATCACTGGCTTCATATAGGGGGAATCTGACATAGCTCTGTGGAAACTCAAGTGTTTGTGGAAAGAGCTGTTAATCTTTGATCAACTGGAGTCTCCTTGTTACTGACTTTGATTACACAAGTGTACAACTTTAATTACAGCTTTTAATAAGCTTTCATTTCTTCCTAGTCACATTCTTTGTATAGTAGTGCAGCTTATCTTTTCCTTTCTACTCTGCTCCCCTTCCCTCCCCCCGATGCCTTTTTATGGAGAACGGGGTTTGAGGTCATTGCAGGGGATTCAGTGTCCGGAGGGACCCTGCTGTACGCGCTCTGCCCGTGGCTCTGCCCTCCGCTCGCTTGTGCAGTCCAGAGAGCTCTGTCCTTCAGCAGCCCTGCAATGATAGCCACACTGGCTGCTGCCCAGGAGCTGGTGGCCAGCAGGCAAGGGACAGGGCTGCGAGGCACCACCTTCACAAAGGTGTTTGCTGCTGCACAAAACTGCTGAACAACCCTTAGAAAGTCCCTGTGGGATGTACTGACTCCTATGTGTAATTCCTGCTTGTGGAGGACTGCCCCCTTCTCTCCCCTGGGGAGACTGAAAGGCAGTGGCTGAAATCAAGAGTGGCTGATGGCAGCAGGAAGCTGGTGGGCTCCAGCACCCAGCCACGGTGAATGTTCAACATCCAGGGGCTCGGTGTACTGGATACCCTCTGCTCATTAGAGAAAAGACCTGGTGGAAGCTTTGTGAGAGACTTACGGACTTGTAAATAATTGAGATATGGCTTTTTGACATAAGTCATATTTCAGCTGTGACACTCATTGCCCCACAACATTTTAGGTATGGGTGGAAGAGTTGCTTGGATAAATTCATGGAAGGAAGATTCATCAAGGTCTATTAAACTTAATGTCCCCACCACTGGTAACCTGAGACTTGGGGAAGGGAGAAGGGAGAACTAGAGGTGCTTTGCTCTGTATTTGCCCTGTTCTTGTGTTCTTCCCTGAGCCTCTGCTGTTGGCCCCTGTCAGTGAGAGGATATTGGGCCAGTGCAGCCCAGGGGAAAAGAGTATGGCTCCCATGGAAGTCATAAGGTGCAACCCAGGAGTTATTTAAAAAACACAGATGGCAAAACAGAGCAATTTGCACTGATTAGACATTCAGAGGTGCACAAAAGGAGTATACTTTTAAAATGCCAATTATGCCTACGCAAGAGGGTAGCAGGGAAAACAACTAATGGAACAGGAAAGGGAGCCTCTTTTATCTCTGTGCAGGCATCCCTTCGGCTCCCTTGCTGTGCGTGCTGTACTCTTTTTGCACGCTAATGAATATCGGAGTCATAGGAAGTTATGCTACGTATCACTCTACTCCTATTTTCTAATGAACTTACCCCTAATGGGTATCTTTCCTAGCTCTTCATGTCACGACTGAATTTCACCTTGACAATAGATCAAGAATGAGGTTCAGCAGTGTGGCCCACCTACTTTGCAGTGCTCCAGCATGACAGCTGCTTTGTGTCCTCAGGGTAGCTCTACTTTGATGCTTTTCCCTGTATAGGAAAATTTGGAGGGAGGATTTTGGTAATCTCCAGCAGGCAGTTTGTAAACATTTCTCAAGGGAAGTTAAAGATTCTACAGAATTATTGAACAAATAGTTATTTATCAGGCTTCACTGTGGAAAGCTCTGGAAAGATTATGACAAAATGTCTCCTCTGACCATTGCAGACATGGTTCTAGTTAAGGAGTGTGTTTTTATGCCTCAGAAGCACACAATATGAGGACTATGTCCTCTGCTCTTATGGGCTCTCTGACACTAGAAACAGTGAAGTTCTTGTTAACTTGGCTGGCTTCCTGGCTGCTCAAAATATACTGCAGGAGTTGCTGTAACATAGGGTTGAAAAGCCTGGTTTGCCAAATTGGCTGGACAGACTACAGGGGAAGAGAAACAATAGAATGAGGTCACCATGTTGTGTATGTTGCCTGACCCCCAGGGTCATGGGCCGGTGTGGTTGTATCATTTGCTCATTCAGTAGCTATGCCACTACTGAAAAGATCTGTGTCCAGTTCCTGAGTGGAGGCACCTTTCTGCACGATCCACTTCAGCAGTGTCTCCTGCCAGCAAGCTTTGCACCTCTTCTGGGAAAGTTTTTCTGCTCGTCCATTTTTAAACCAACCTTATGTCCTCTGTTTCCTAGTCTTGTTTGAGGGAGCAATGCAATCTTTCTTACTCTCTGCCCTGTCTCTTTTGGCAGACTTGGGGACCAGTTCTACAAAGAAGCAATTGAGCACTGTCGCAGCTACAACTCTCGGCTGTGTGCCGAGCGAAGCGTCCGCCTTCCCTTCCTGGATTCACAGACTGGGGTAGCTCAGAACAACTGCTACATCTGGATGGAGAAGAGGCACAGGGGACCAGGTTGGTAGCGTTGTGTCTGTGTATGTGTGTGCATGTATGGGGGGGCTGGCCACTGAGCCCTCGTGGGGTTTAATTAATAGGAGCTCAAACCTGCTACAGGCCACACGGAAGAGAAGCTGCCTAAACCTCTGTGCCTGCAGGGGATTTCCTTTGGTAACTGCAGAGAGCTCATCCTAATTATTCTCTCTACCCAAAGAAGTGTCTGACATGGTAGTTTCTAAGGCTGCATCATTGTAGCTCTTTTAATACCATTGATCCCAGGCTGTAGCAGAAGACACAATGCCCTGCGCTAAGCAGGACTGGAATTATCTTCAGGGTGGAGAGGTGGAGGTGGTAGTTTCTCAGATGAATGCTGAGAATAAGGAATTACATTGGGAAGGGTATAAAGCCAAGGTAAAATATAGGAGAGTCCAGTTATTGGAATGAACCTTGTTCTGGTGGTTGGAAATATACCTAGAACTCCTGATTCTGCTTTGGACAAATTACTTGGATATCAGTTCTGGAGCTGCAGTTCTCAGGTGCAGAAAGAAGTTGACGTATGTCCTTAAAGAGCTTTGACTAATGGCTTTTCCAAAGCTCAGTGAAGCTTAAGGGAAAAGAGCACTGTTGTTTTTGTAGACATTGGCCAGACTTTCTTTTGTTAGAGTAAATCCATCTGAAATCCTTGTTTGAAAGGCAAAGGACAGACAGCAGTTCAAAGACTGGAGATGTTATTCAGACAGAAGTCCTCCTGAATTCCAGTGGGAATTTTTGTAGAGTATGGCTCAGTATCTGACCCACTATGAGCTCAAGGAATAGATTTTTTGACAGCATCAAACTGGGTTTCTGGTTGTTTTTTTTTTTCAGTGCAGACCAGAGAATCCAGGTAGGAGGCGAGGGTGCATGGGCACTGGAAGCAGGACATGCCAGTTCCTGTAAACCATACAGAAAGAACCCTCAAAACTCCAGATCTGGAATTGTGGGAAAGTGCAGCCTGCTCTTACCTCCTCCACTGGCCAGTTTGCAGGAGGTGGAGTGGAAGTAACACATAGAATATTTCCCTGCCCTCCTGGGGGAAGACTAAGAAAGCAATCACCACCTCTGAAGAGTACTTAGCTGAAACTTTGCCCCTCCCTTTACTAGCATATACTGAGGGGAGGATCCTTGCACTGCTCCTGTTCCTAAAATATACAAAGTGGATTAAGTATTGTTTTGCAGTACTATCAGAAAACTCTATACTAAAATGCAGTGACTTCTGGTGCAGGAGACAGCAGGTGTTTTACCAGCGTTAAAAATACCCTGAGAATGTTTCAGCTGCCAAAACTACTCAGGTAGTCTGAGACCGCTGAGTGTGGTTTGCAAGCTGGGAGTTGTCTGAGGTTCTGGGCTAACCCTTCTTTTGAAGGTTGCTTCATGGCCACAGTTGGGTTTTTGTTCCAGCTGAAAATTTCCCGTTCCTAAGAGATTATGTTTTGGCAAAGCTAGCTTTCCTTTTTTTTTTTTGCTAAACCGTTTACCCAAGGAATTTCTGTTCTTGGTAGCATCTGTTTATGAGTGAGGTGCTGCTATTTTTATCCTTTTGAACACCATCATCAGCAGGTATACATCCACTATATCCACAAATAATGTTTTGGCAAGCGCAACTGCTACAAAGACAGACAGATACTCTTGTGTGGGTCTCACTGATGTCTCCACACCTACAAAAGAAATCGTCATAGGAGTGTTACAGCATCACACCAGGAGCCAAGAGGTCTTAATGCTTTTCCTTTCTCAGCTCTCTGGGCTATCTTGAGCAAATTCACTGTGCAAATCCTGTGCAAATCTTTCTTTCCTCACTTCCAATAGGAAACTGTTCGGCAGCTTCTCCTGCAAGAGAGGATCAACGACATTTCTCCTGCAGGGCTGCAGTGGGCACTACTGGTGGAACATCCTTCACAGAGAGTCTTAAGTGAAACAAGCCTCCTGCTTCTGCATCGGCCACCAAATCTGATGCCTTTGTTATTTTGAATTAGAATAATCAGTGCAAAATTAAGCAGCCCTCCTCCTCTGTATTTGCTCTCCTCTTTCTTGATTTTTATTAGCCCATTTAGTGCTCCCCTGGGTGTCTTTGCATCATCTATTTCTAGTAGTATTATGGTGGGTCAAAGCATCCCTCTACAATTTTAGCATGCCTGTTTTCAGGTTGTACACAATGTGCTTATGCCCATACTGATCGGCCTGAAAATTCTCTGCCAACCACCCTGCTGTCTGTCTTGTGTGCTGCGTTCACTGCCATGTACTATCCCTAACCTGAAAAACTTACAAAGACAAATGGCAAAGCTCCAGGACCTCTCTTCACTTGCAGAGGGCTTGAAAAACAGAGAGGAGAGTCAGGATCTCAGCATATTAACCTGATTCCTTGCTGTCTTCTTTGTTAAAGGAGTCAGAAAACTGCCTCTCATAATAAACAGTTCAGGGTTAATTTCACACAATACTGCACATAACTCCCTCCTCCTTTTCCCTTCCTCCCCCACCCTTTCAGACGAGCTTTGAGTTATGACTCTCCTACACTAATGAGATAAACAACATAACTCACTGCAGGTTCTGCTATTTCCTCTATAAGCAAATGGTTGGAACCTTCTCTCGTTGCCCTATAAGGCACCAGAGAGAGATACAACTGAGCCACGACCGAAGACAATAAGACCTGTATATCCATTACTTCCATACCCACTGCAGGATTGTCTGTGGAGGGGCTAGATTCAAAGTTTAGGACTGACCCTTTTCTTGTTGCTCCTCCTTTGTGTAAACAATCAAAGATCCACACTTCATGTGGGCCAGCACAGTGGCAGATGGGGGACAGGGTAGAGAACTGAAGGTAGCATTTGGTGGGTTTGGATCATGTGAAGGTCTGGTGTATGTTTTAAGTTCATTGAATGGCTGTGTATTAATAAGCAAGGGTATTGTGAGTAGGAAAACAGAGCTCACCTCAAGGGGTGCAGAGATGAATGTTGGATCATCCATCTCTTATTGATCTATCTGCCACCTTGCGTGGGCTGTAGGTCCTCTAGGGAAGAGGCTTTCCCACCTCTGTCTTTTCAAGGGTACCTGCTTTGTTTCTTGTTGAGCTTTCAGCATTTGTGGTTGGCTTTCCCTGTCCTGGCTGAATCCAGAATGGCTATTTCACATAAGAACATTCGTTAACTGAACCCACATCAACAGATACTCCCCCAAAACCACAGTAGATCCTTGCTCCTCTCTGTCTGGGACAAATGCTCAAAGCTGTGGTGCTTATTTCATTCAAATGACTCCTCTCTGGAGTCCTGTGTGATGGAGGGCTGATTCTCAGTCCTATTACTTTGCTCTAGGAACTAACATTTCAGTGTTGGGAGCTCTTGCACAGGACCTGCTGTGAAAGGGTGAGGCTTCTTGCCTCCACCTCTTTAATGACTCACATCAGAGCCAGGCACAATCCACCTCATCATAATAGCAATTGTTTGCAGTGGTTAATGTTTGCAAAGTGCCATGAAGAAGAGTGTCCAAACACTGTAGAAGTGCTAGTTATTCTCATTTTTATTCCCAAACCAGTCCTGAGTGCCCCATTCTGCAGTGTATCCTTCTTGGGGTGGGCATAATGCCCAGCAAGATGTGCAGCAATGAAAGAAGGATGTGAAAAGCCTCAGTCCAGTAGCGCTTTTTGCCCTGGAACAGCCAGGACCTCGGTGAATACTCCATCGCTTGGCCATACCCAGGCAGCGTGCTGCAGATGTTCTGTTTATGTACCAGGGCCTTGGAAGTAGGTGAAAAGTGTTGGGTTCTGAACTGACATTCCCAACAGTTGAAATATTTCAAACCTGAAGCTTTGGCTATACTTGCAGAATCTGATTAGACCATTCCCTTGAGGTTAATAATTTTGTTGTGTCTTTTTTTTTTTCTCCCCAAGTAACAGGATACTGTTTTTTTCATTATCTTCATTTGGTTCAGTGAGTCAGTTTTATTTCCAAGTTGGTACATTTTCCTGGCTCCTCCAGAAGGGAGGCTGAGAATTCTTGGGCCGTCCTGCTGCCCGTGAGCTGTTCTGCTTTACTGGCACCCCTTGATTGTTGTCCAACTGTTGGTGCAGTTTCAGATATGTAACAGCACTCCTGTCCTCTGTCTTATTTGGTCTTACCTGTTTTCTAAGGGCGATGAGCCTGGAATTGCAGTCGTGGTCTGTAGCCCCTTCAAGACTAACAGCAACAACAGAAGGACAGAAGAGCCAAAGCAGAATTGGTGGATGGAGAGGGCAGGGGAAGAAGGGGAGAGAATAACATTCTTCTAACTTTTCTCTGTCTTGCTGGGTATTTCTGTATGTCATGAGTATCTGGGGCAGTTGAGGATACTTTGAAGTGGTTGGCAGTGTGCTTCTGTGCCCCCAGTTGTGATGCATTCACGAAGCCCTGCTGTGTTCTGAATACAAGAGAGCAAAGCATAGCTTGAACATTGGCTAAGGGGTGTCTGTCAGGAGAGCCAGGGCAGCTCAGAAGCCAGCGATGCCAAATGTGATTCAATGGGGCATGCAGTAATATAAACAGTACTGCTGTATCTCCTCCCTCGTTCAGGATGTTGGCATGAGGAGGTAATAACCAGAATGAAGAATCTGTCTTCAAACAAAAGTCCAGAATTTAAATGAAAATACAGAGTCCAAATAGCCAGACCTCATGAATCTTGGTTTGCTCCCACTTTGAAGACACAAATTTCCTGAGCTTCTCTGTGCATCAGGGCCTTAGGATTTGCATGTCGGAACTTTGTCTCTTCTCTCCCAAGGGGCTTTCTCTGCCCATAGAGGCGACATCACCCGTGTGACCCAGGAGAGTCTGAAATTCTATTTACCCTGAAGAAATCACAAATTATTTATGTGCAGCTCTGGTTTCAGTGAGCGGAGTGAAGTGTATAAGTGAGACCTAGATTCTCTGTAGACCTGATCCCAAGAGGTGCTGAGGAGCCTCAGGAGCACTTCAGTGCATAGTTCTGCCTCACAATTTGCAGGATTGAACCCTCCAACATGGAGATGCTGGAAGGGCAAGAACAAAGATGCTAGAGACAGTGCTTGTGGTTTACAAACTGAAATGTGATTGTATTTGTTTTTGCCTTTAATCTTCAGGCCTGGCCCCAGGTCAGCTGTACACGTACCCAGCACGTTGCTGGCGCAAAAAGAGGCGTTTGCATCCCCCTGAGGATTCCAGGCTGAAGCTGCTGGAAATTAAACCTGGTAAGTATCTGTCTGCCTCTCTCTCTCCTGTGCTGCAGAGCAGCTGGCATACATGCAAACGTGGCATATAGACCTTGGACTTTATCTTTGCCTCTCTCCAACCATTTCTCTTTGCATCTGTTGCAACTTACTTGATTTGTTGCTGTAACAATGACCACCAAACCCTCTGCACTCAACTCATCCCTTACAGAAACATGTGCAACTTGTATTGAATACAATGGGAGCCGAGTTTACCTTCCACAGGGGTGAATGTTGGCCTCTATTAGCAAATTCATAAGGATGTACAGAATCAATATATTACTAATTATTACCTCAGTGTGTTATTAATACAAAATCTCACTCTGGATTAGGCTGCTGCCTAATCTTTGTGAAAAAGACCGCTGTGTGTGTGGAACCGTACGCTGGTAAGATTTTTTCATAATGGTGCTGGGGACTGGAGGTGTGACCAGATTATAAACAGCAAATACTAAAAATCAGTGAGCATATGCCCCATTTGTATATGTATGTATGCCTACATACCTTAGCCATTCTTCTTTCACTCTTCTTGTCCTTGGTACTCTTCCCCCACAATTAAACTACATGAGGTGGTGAGTCTGGATGCTGAACGAGTGACTGTAAAGTAGATGTGGAGGAGCTACAGCTGTGTCAGGTAGAGTGTGGCTGTGCATTTTTCCCTGCAGTTAGTAATAAAGGCTTGCTGTCTTTGGGGTCAGCTATTATATGGAAGAGGGAACACACGTACTCACAGCTGTGTGTGGTTTTTAAGAGGTGAACACTGCCAGTGTAAGAAGTACAGGAGAAAACCCCAAAATGTAAATTGAGAATATTTTAAAAACCAGTTTGACAGAAGAAGGAGTCTGGGAACTGAGCTATGCTCAGCAATGCTGATGACTTTTCCTCTATGCAGCAGTGGATGAAGAGAGAGGAAGGGACGATACGGACAAGTTCTAAACCCAGCAAAATCAGAGACAAAATTCATGTTGATGTTGGTAAAAGGAGTTTTTGAAGGCTCCCTACTTTCAACATAGGAGATGTCAGCAGACAGTTGGACAAGAACCTGTAACTGGCCTGTAACCAGTCATCTGGGACTCAAACCAAGGGCAAAATCTCAGCCATCAAATAAAACCAGACCTCCCAGCAGAGCCTCTCAGAAAGAACTGGTGAAATCAGTCAGGTGCAATGATGGAAGGGAGACTGAACTCTAGGCAGAGGATGATTTGGGCCCATGGAAATGTCTGCCTCAGACTTTGTGATGATGCAAACACTGCTGTGCCTTGGTAATTTAATAAGGTAAAGCAGTAGTGTAGAGTTTGACTCTTCTTTGTTTGCATTATGTTTCTTTGCTGTAGTCACTGAATGCCAAATTAGTGCATCCTACATGCCACAGGGCATGAAAGGCAATTACCACAAAGTTATCAGATAAAGAGACCTCAGCATGTCTGTCTCTGTGTTGTTTTCCCTGCTATAAACATCTCTTCTGCATCTCAGGAGTGCTACTTTTGTTGCATTGCCGGTGGCAACCAAATAAGGCAAGTTATATTGCTCTGCCATTTAAATCTATTTTCCAACCAATTTCTATCTGGTGATTAACTTTCCCTATCAGTTACACCACAAAATAATTTCACTCCATCTGTGCATATCCAGAATAGACTCTCTAGCCAAAAATGGGATTTTTCCCTTCTCTGATTTGAAAGTATAAAACCTATGGAAAACATTGGATTTCCATTTAAAGGTAGTTTTTAACAATTTGAGAATAATGTAGTGTAATTTATTGTCAAGATAGACAGCAGAAATACTGTATGTTTTGAAGGGGGACAGTGTGGTAAAGCCTAATGCTGACCTCTTTATTCCTCCGTTAAACATTAGATGACTCTGTGGGGCAAAGATATGGCAGTTTAAGATCCCTTACAAAGCACAACTGTAGGATATCTGAAATAAATTTGGAAGAAAAATAATCTAAATATTCCGTAGTTTCACTCCACCTAGGGCTTGGACATCTAGTCATGGATTAGAGCTGTTCTCAGCAGCTAGAGAGTACTTGTGCTCGGTTAATATGTGAGTAGCTGATTTTTATGTAGGAGGCTGTTGAATTGTTTAGATGTTATATAACATATGCAAGCAATGCAATTCTACAGCATCAAATTAGGGCTAAACCTTAGTTTTATTATGTTTTACATTTGTTAACTGTTTAGAAGTACTTCTCGTAAGACTGCCACTGTGACAGACACAGAAGGGGATCTTAGCTCCAAAAGTTGCCAGTCCAGCAGTCAGTGGGATCAGTACCAGGGAGTGTGAATATTTGCTTGGACTGCATCGGGGCTTTCGGCGTGACTCATTAGAGTGGCAAGTTGTATCCTGAAGTTCAAGACTGCTACACACTTCTGGAGATACATAGACCTAGGATTTTTGTTTTGGTAAGCTGTAGCTAGTCATCAGCTGGTCAGTAAGTAGAATGGAACTATTGTCTTGCTGGCAGT
Organism: Psophia crepitans; assembly: GCA_013399095.1. Lineage (NCBI taxonomy): Eukaryota > Metazoa > Chordata > Aves > Gruiformes > Psophiidae > Psophia > Psophia crepitans. The sequence continues at coordinate 225,442 of VWZZ01000819.1, read as the reverse complement.
TCAAGGGTATAATAAATCATTTAGTAATAATATCGTGTTTATAGTTACAACCTACTTTTGCAGTGTTGGTACTTTGCAGGTTTAGGTAGTGCATGATGCAGCTCAGTGAGTGAAGTTTTGTGTGTGGTAATGCCAAAACCTAATGAAGAAAATAATCATGCCCAACTGTCTCCTGTTTTTTGTAAAATGCAAGTGCACTAGAATGTTTTTCTTGGGGTCAGTTGCTGATTGCTTCTTAATAGAATATGGAGCTTTTATTGTCCTGGTCTGTTGCTTTTATTTAGTTTCAAGTGGAAGTATTTGGTTTTAGGAATAGTTACAACCAAACTTCTAAAGATCAGAAGACTGGAATGGGTGTTGCTGATACAGCCTTTAGATGTCTAACTTCCTCCGCCACGGTGCTCAGAGTTACGTGCATGGATTTCCCTAGTAAAGTTGTTTGATCAAGGGTCTAGCAATGTTCATGTTAATACTATTTCTAAGCATCCTTCATCCCACCCAGTAGCCTATCCAATAGATATGCAGTAGAAATAAAGTGTTGCCAAAACTTACTTACGATAATTGCTTCAGTGACAATGCAGTCAATATTATTACCAGACCTTTAGGAATTAAACTAGGTATTCCCAACATTTACTTTCACATGGGTTGGTCGTCTTCTTTCAGTGGTACATTCATATGATCCGAACCAAGCAGCATGGCTCAAGTGCAGCCAAGTTTTCATTTTTGTAGTGGATATGAGCTGTTACATGAGTCATTATAGTGTAGGAGTCAAGACTCCTATGAACAGTGGTATAGATTTGAAACAAATCCCCAGTCATGGGCAATAGAAGGACAACAACTGCACGTTACTGTGATTTTCTAGGTACAGAGTGCTAAAGTTATTAGGTGTTGATACTCTCCTAATATTCATGAAACCAGACTTCTGTTTGACCAAGGACGAGCAAACCTTATTCCCTGCAGAACTGGGCAGTGGTATTTGCACAGCACTTCAGTGTGGAACAGTGGGAGCGCTGGAAGCAGCTCATGCTTCCATGCTCACTCCTCAGCTGGCTGTTCTCCTGCCCAGCAGGAGCAGAGCAGAGCTCCTGTGTGTGAAAGGTCTGTGAGTCTGGGAATGGGTAAGGGAGAAGGACGGACTGGGTTGGGTAGCCTGTTCTTTCAGAGGAATGGGAGAACAAGGAGAATTGCCAACTCTCCTACCACCATGAAGGCAAGCAGTAGGGTTCTGACTCTCATTAATATCAGAGCAGCTGGAAAGATGAGGGTTAGAAATGGAAGGGAGATTCCCAGTTACACCCAAGGCCCCTTGAAACCTTAATTGCTCCTCGTACTATATACTTAGTGGTTTTGTGGTACTGGGTGGCATGGTGACTTTGTGTTGGGTCAGGTATCAATACTGAGGAAGTGGTATTACCTACAGTAAACCCTGCTGACAGTCAGGTATTACTCGAGCTTTCCAGCTATGCAGATGAGAACAGATAGGGTGTGTATGGCCAAAAACTCTGGTGGAATTTAAATTGGTAGTGTCCTACGTCAGTTTTACAAGATGGCTAAATATAGATATGTACATACATACATACAGAGCTTTTATTTCACGTGCTGTGTAAGTGTAAGGAATATGACTGGAAAGCTTTTGTCTCAGTTCTGTCTTTTGGTTTTGGACTGAAAGCCACCAGTGAGGTCTCATGGCGGGCAGCCTTCCCACCACTTGAAGGGCGTGGAGTAGAATTTGTGTGTGCTGCTACTCTGGTGGGAATGAGCTGGTGTCCTGTGCTGGTGTCTGTCCTGTTACTTATCTCTGAGCAGTCTAAAGTTCAGCTGAACTACAGAAATGGCACTTCTTTTTTTACCAGCTGTTGAAGAGGTAAAAGTAAACCAAAGTATTTCTCATTTGCTATGATGAACTGTGGTAGTATTGTTTGAGGCAAGTACTGATAACAGATTTTTAGATGCCACTTGAACAATGCCTGATCCATTTTTAATCTGACATATGGGATATACCTATGTGAGTCTGTTTGTGGATGAATGAACGGAGTCGTTACAGGTAAGCTGTTATCTCTTTCAGCCATCTCAATTTACCTCATAGAGACTGTGCCTGATTGTACAAAGTACTGTACTTGTCCTGGGAAGTGATAAGTGCCTCCAACTCTTGTGGAAGATGCTCAGCATGTCTGTGGAGGTCAGTGCTCTTTAAGATGGGGCACTTCACCGAGGTGAAGTTAAGATGAAATTAAAAAGCAAAGGACAGAATTCGCATTAGTGTCACTTATGTGATAGCATCTAGAGACTCAAGCAGCATGTTAGATCATCATCCTGGAGGTCCTTGTCAAGGCTTCACATACTCTCTGCTCTAGTCATACACTGCAGCAGGTGTTACAGGCCAAATATACAAAATATAGTAGAGGAAGTCATTGATTCCAAAATGGAGAAATGAGCGACAAGGTAATAAACTACTTCTAGGAAGGTTTAACTGGAGGTTTGTGGCAGAGCTGGAAATTGAACCCAAGAACACAGAAAGAGCTCAGTTCTCCTGAGTTCCATATTCTTTTTTCTTTCCTTGCTTGCTATGTCCAGTGTCACTCAAAGATAATTAGAGCCTAAAAGTAATTCAAAGCACTAATTTCATGAGAATTTCCTTCGATCTTTTTTCTCAGATGGGCCGATGAATATGGACTAGTTTCACTTTCAATTTCAGCAATTTCTACACAATTATATGCCAGTTCTTTTTCTGTGCTACAAGACAGCAGTGTTGTTTCACACTGTAAGGAAGGGCACATCTTTCTTAACAGAAAGTTTGGCTACTATTTAACATATATGGAAACTCCTCTGTGATTAAAGTGTAGGTTCCTGTGATATTATCAAACCTGCCTATGGCTCCTCTTTAAGATCCATTAAGACTGTCTTAAGGTGAAAACAGGCAGAGTCTTTCTGGTGCCAAATAAGAGTACTTCTGTAAAATTCAGATTCCGGAAGGGGGCTATCATATCAATGTATTGATTGTTCGGATTCTGACAGGTTTCTGCAGATGTGAATTTACCAAAGATACTTTTGTGCAGAGCTGATTTTAGGTTTTTTAATTGTTCATGGATTTTTATAAACATTTGCTGTCATAAAACCTGAATTTGAGGCAGATACAACATGACAGCCAGCAGGCAGGAGCAACGTTTGTTCTCTGATGACTTGGTCTACATCCTTCACGTAAGATGGAGTTTGATAGCCTTTTATCAACTTCTGTGACTTTTTTTTCTGTCTTCCCTACAAAATCTGGAATGTCTTTTAAAATCTGCTTTTTATTTAAGTCCTTCTGCATTCTGAAACACTTCAGCTTTTAAAATAACTCTCCTCATCTTTTATAACATATTCATCAGTACTTTAAAATAGCACTGATTTTAGGATTTTTTCTTTCTTTTTTTTTTTTTAAATTTCTTTTGTTTTGTTTGTTTTCACATGCCAGATTCCTCCACCTGCCAGGTGTTTAGTTGTGGTAGGATTGGAAATGGGCTCTGCATGCGCCTTTTCTGTACTCGGGCATCGGCCCAAGGCGACCGTGCTGGGAGGCCAGCAGAGGGAGCAGGGAATAGTGTGTTTTCTGCAAGGGCAGGGCCTGACTCTGGGTCACCTAAACTGAAGTAAGTCAGGAGTTACCTCTGCAGAAATAAATGGAACTCGGTGGGTGTAAAACTAGGGTAGGAGAGAGATTGAGCCTACTCCATGAGTCAACTTCTAAACAGATTTTCTTCTGTGGCAGGAATAGCCTGTTTTTAAATTATTATTTGTTAGAAACAGGATTTGATTTTGGTAGGTGGTGCCAAAGCAACAGTCCTGCCGTGTATTTAGGTCAAGTGTTAGGCAAATATTAGGTCAAGTGTCAGATAATTCAACATCTCAGAGGGTGGATGATGATGAGCTTCATATTTGATGAAGCTGCAAGACCCATATGAAAGAATTTTACTGAGCGATTCCACATGGATCCTGTAGTTTCTGGTTGAGCTAGAGCAGATCTCATTTTCACTTGTTCCCATCAATCTTTATTTTCGGCACCTCATGTAGAAGAAAACAAAAAATACTTTTTGTGACAGGGAGGGTGGATAATTTTCAGTTCTTGTTTGATGTGTTACAGTGCACATCTGCACCCTGGCCATGCTGAATCCTGAGGCTGGTCTATCATGTACCTATATGTCACATTTCTGTAACACTTTGGAATAAAATGAAACTTTATATTGTGAATCCAAATCTGGGAGCAGGGATGCTGGAAGGAGTTGGTTTTTTGGGTTGGGTGTTTTTGGGCCTTTTTTTGTTTGTTTTGAGTTTTTTTAGGGCTTGATAGGAAATTTCAATGTGTAAGAAAAAGGAAACATTCATCATGGCTGTAGGAATCCCTAAACATTCCAACTGTTTTTCTCCTATCATATCTTTAGCAAGCTAGGAATCTTTCATGTGACTGGGGGGGAAATTAATTTTTTACCAGCTCTAGTTTTTATTTACACCAAAATAAATACTGATTTCTGATGGCCCTTCTCTTTCGGGCTTCTTATCCAGCAAAGTCCCTATGTATTGACCTACATTTAAGTTGGTGTTTATTCATCAGATAAGCCTGCAGCTTACAGATGAGTCCATCAGTGCTACTGAATCAAAACAGTAGGCTCCAATTCTCCACTAATCTTGCCTTCAGATGATTCTATGATTGTTCACAGCAGGACATGGCACCACAGGCAAGAGCTGCTGCTCTATGGTGCTTACACATCCAGCTATGACTTGGGTTAGAAAAAGTTACTTTCTGTCACCAAGAGAAAACTCATCAGTGTGGGACCTCCTTGTGAATCAGCTTCATCCTTTTAGACATGTTTAACCGGATGCTATTCCATCTCATCCATCACCTTTAAATTGTTCGACAGTGAGGACCTTTGCTGGTCTAAATCTCTGGCCAGATAACATTTGCTTTCTTTTTCTGATGTGGCACTAAGAATACCAGAGAACCTGTCCCTTTCTGCATGTATTCACTGACATTGAATCATGTTGTAAAAGTCCTGCCATGAAATATCCTTGTCCCATTGCCAGTCTGCAGTAGAGGTGCCAATCTCTGCATTTAGTGCCCTGCCCCGCTATCACGTATTTGCGTCACCTGTACCCCATACAGGACCACACAGTAACAGGAACAATGAAATATCTCTTTTCCTCTCTGTGTGTGAAATGGAGGTGCTAAAACATTGTTCTCATTTCTTTTTCTCAGAGAAGTGCCTAACAGATAGTTAGTACATCTTTCTAGAGAGTTTGAAAGGGGTAGGGGAGACTTTTTTATTTAAAGGAATGTATGAATAAAACATGCCACTTGCCAAGCCTTTAAAGTGCCAGTATTAAACATTTTGGCCATCATCATGAAGTCTTGTAAAACTGAAAAGTGCACTAGCTCTGGTGCAAAACCTGGGCTTTTGGTGATGGAAACCAGGTAATTTGTTCCTCACCCATATATACAGATAAAGAGACTCTCCTTAGGTGAATTATTGATCCAGTTTTCACAAGGAGGGCTGTGCAGTGTAAGTGTCAGGAAGATATCTCAAATTTTGCACAGTGTAACTCTTCTTGCTTCGTTTTGGCCACTGATGAGCTCGCCTTCTGCACGTCATAGCTGCCGGGGCTGTGATAACTTCTCCTTCAAAGCATACACTGTTCTTTCTGGGCATTGTTACGTGTGATAAGCTGCAAATTCTGAGACTAATTTGGGTCAGTTAGTTCAAGGATGTGAGTGAACATGTATTTTTCCCCAAATGGGATTTCATTATTTTGCAGTTATGGAAATAAAACACACTTATTTCTAGAAAAGCAAATAATATTCTATAAATAGTCCAGTCAAGAAAACAAAAACATTGTTTCTGCTGCTTAACTCCTCAGTCATGCTGTTAGAATTTACAGGATTAACTTTGTCTAAATAGTTTCTCTTTCATTTATGGGATCTGGAACAGGTCACTACAAGTATTTTATAGGCACAGTTTTACCAGGAGAGCTGTGTTGGTTAGTTAAGATTGCTCGTATGAATCACCTGGGATTAATCCTAGCTCTTGTGTGGCTCAGCCAGTTTGCGTAATTGCAAGAAAGTTGCAGGATGAAGCCACCAGGCTTTGGAACCTCTCTGGGTTTTGATCAAAAGCCCACTGAAGCCAGATCCCTCTGGCCACTAGTCATCAGGCTAAGGCAGAAATAGCAACTGAACAAGATAAGGCAAACTTGGGAAACTGTTAAACCTTTATCTTCCTGAGTTCTCTGGGTTTCGTCCCTGAGAATGGGAATGCATGTGCAGCGACCCACAGACACAAGGCTGTTGAAGTTTCAGAAGCAATGGAGCCACTTAGAGGTGATTTTTCCACTGGTGTGTAGTCTCAGCTGTATTTAGTATATTTGTGAAAATAGAGTTATGATGACTTTGGAGCCAGGCCGTTCTGAAAAATGTTTTGATCACTACAGTAAGCCATTAAATTGAAGGAATGAGTTGTGTTGATGAACTCAGGGCCTCTACAGTGTGACTGCAGGTCATCTCCTGGGGCTTGATCTGCAAGAGGTGAGGAAAGCTTGGAGGGCTCAGGCAGCTGAGATGGCATTGGCTTGAAATGCCTGGGCTGCTTGAGAGGGAGCTCGCTTGTGGTGCCGCCACCCTTTCTGTGTTACCCAGCCCATTGTTTCGCTCTTTCGCTTTTCTTGGCTACTGTGTGTTTGACCTACATCTGGCTGCTAGGAGGCCTCTTTGGGAAGAGGTTTTTCAGCATGTGCCTCTTAAGCTGCCAAGGCCTGACTGTGAATGCCATGTCTCTAGGAGACATATTATTCCCACTGGAGTGGTAAAATGTTGTGGGATTTAGCCCCTTTCAATGAAGTTAACATCAGTGTTTGTAAGTAACCATCAGGATTACTTATTTCTGAAATAACAGATTTCACCTTAAAAAGAAGGAAGTGCTGGTGAGCCGAGGATGAGATTCTCTTTTTAGGGAAAAAGTGGCTTTGAAATAGTGTTTCGGCACTCCCCGAGTAGGCATGGGGGGCCTGGGAGTGGGTTGCCCAAGTCAGAAGGAAGGCGTATGGGAAATCCTGGGGAAGCACCAGGGGATGGTACCTGGGGAAACACTGGAACCCAGCAGATGCGTTTTCCCTACGGCACAAACCATTAGCTCTCCAGCAACAGGGAGGGGCAGCTGGGAAGCCGTCTGCCATAGGAGTCTTGCAGCTCGAGCTGAATCTGAACAGCTTTGCTGGCACACCGCCGGGCACTTTTCTTAGTATAGGTGGTACTCGTACCTGAAAAAGAATAAGCTGCATTGGCTAAAAGATTTTTGTGAAGCACAAGAACAATTTAGATGCAAGTACTGGACAGAAGACCCTAGGAAATGGGTATCTTTTATCTAATTCATGGCATCTATTTTGTATGTTCGTGTTAGCAATCCTGGGAGTTCTCTGGTAATCACATGAAAAAGGGTTTATAGGATCAAGTCCCCAGGGCTTAGTCTTGTAAGATGCCAAGCTGTCTAACCCCACACAAGGAAAGCACCTGAGCTTGGACTTTAAGAACGTGAGTGATCTTTTTGTAATTAATGGGACTTGTCACAAGCTTAAAATTAAATCCACATGTAAAGTACTGGATTGGACCAGACTTGCAAGTTTGGTACTCCACATCCTGCAAGACAGAGCCCAAGAAAGTTACTGAGCTACTAGATCAATCGTATAGTAGAACCTGTGCACTATTTTATAGAAGAAAATGTTAACAAAAAATAGCAAAGAGATTATGGAATATCATTACATTCAAAATACGATTTTTATAAAACTTCTATTAGATTTTATTGTTCTCCTGACACATAGCAAATGAAATTGTTTTGTAGTCTGAAATATTATAAAATTTATAGCAAGTGATATTTTTCTGGTGTGTAATATAAAGGAATGAGCCATAAATGTTAATATAAAGTCCAGTTTGAAATCTTACAAGCCAAGCTTTACAGATTTGCTCAGGGTAGACCGGAGAGTGCGATGGTTTCCCCTCCCACATCCCTGCACCTCCCACCACCTTCCTTAGTGAAAGTCTTCAGTCTGCCATTCCCATTCTCTGGAGTAAACATTTTACAGCCTCATAATCAGCTGGTACCTGAGAGATATTAAGTATGTTTTTGCTAGATTACAATTAATTTCAATATTCCCTGCATTTTGCATTTGATTGCCTAATAGTTTATCTACAAGTATTTTATGCTTCAGGATTCTGACACCATTGGCTGGTTAGAGAGCCTACCAGGGCTGGTGCCCCACTAGACCTTCTGTTCACGAACAGAGAAGGACTGGTGGGAGATGTGGTGGTCAGGAGCTGTCTTGGGCAGAGTGACCACGAAATGGTGGAGTTCTCTATTTTTGGCGAAGTCAGGAGGGTGCACAGTAAAACTGCTACCTTGGACTTCCGGAGGGCAGACTTTGACCTGTTCAGGGCGCTGGTGGGGAGGGTCCCTTGGGAGTCAGTCCTGAAGGACGAAGGGGTCCAGGAAGGCTGGATGCTCCTCAAGGAGGAAGTCTTAAAGGCGCAGGAGCGGGCTGTCTCTGTGTGCCATAAGATGAGCCAGCGGGGAAGAAGACCAGCGTGACTAAACAGGAAACTTTTGCTGGGTCTCTGGGAAAAAAAGAGTTTACATCCAGTGGAAGAAGGGACAGGCAACTTGGGGGGAGTACAAGGAAGTTGCTAGTGTATGCAGGGAAAAAATCAGGAGGGCTAAAGCCCAGCATGAGCTCAACGTGGCCACGGTTGTAGAATCAATTTTTGTTGTCTTTTACTAATATATTAACAGTAAGAGGAGGGCCAAGGAGAACATCCATCCCTTACTGGATGTGGTGGTGAACTTGACTACTGAGGATAAGGAAAAGGCTGAGATTCTCAATGCAGCCTTTACATTTGTCTTCAACAGCCAGGCCAGTTATCCTTGAGGTACTCAGCCTCTGGACCTGGAAGTCTGGGGCAGGGAACAGAATAAACCCCCCCACGATTCAGGTCAAAACAGAGAACTACTGCTCCACCTGGACTGCCGCAAGTCCATGGGGCCAGATGGGATCCACCCGAGGGTGCTGAGGGAGCTGGCGGATGTGATTGCTGAGCCGCTCTCCATCATGGTCAACGGAGAAGTCCCAGATGACTGGAGGCTTGCTAATATGACGCCCACCCATAAGAAGGGTCGTAAGGAGGATCCGGGGAACTACAGGCCTGTTAGCCTGACCTCAGTGCCAGGGAAGGTCATGGAGCATGTCATCTTGAGGGCAATCACATGCTGTGTCTGTGACAACTGGGGGATCAGGCC
>VWZZ01000819.1:183433-214160 GCA_013399095.1 Psophia crepitans | reverse complement strand
CCCCCCCCATTTAGGAACAGTGTAAGGAAAACTAAATAGCCAAGCGTGTAGCTGTAGATTGATGAGGTTGTCACACCATTCTCTTCACCGTTTTCTTCCGACCTGCACTGTGCTCTAATAGATGGATGATTGCTGGGGGAGGGAGAGAGTTAGCAAATCCCACAGCCAGATGTTCAGGGCTGGACAGAACGACCTTCTCAAGGAACCCAGAGGAGTATAACTGTGTCCTTCTGAGCAAGAAGGACACTCAGGTGCCTCCGGCTGCCCGTGTTTATCTCTCTTTTCAAAAGGAGCACGAATGGGCTCAGCATGGCTGCAAGGATGGATGTTTCTCGGTGCATCGGGGGAAATGACCAGTCATCCGTCTCTTCACTGTGGAGTCTGCCTGCAGCCATCAATCTTGTAGCCCAGCACGGCAGCTCCTTTGGCTTAGTTTGGCTCAACGCTAGATGAACAAAGGGAAATGAAAGCTGAGCAGGGGGAAAGGAAAGAAGAGCAACTATTCTCCGTTTCATTTTGTTTTCTCCTTGCATAGCTATCTCTCCCTCTTCCCCACTATCATCTATTTTCATTGGGTGTTTTAAGGTGAGGAAAGGGCCCAGAATGTATATTTTCAGGATCCAGGAGTTTACAGTGTTTCTCTGTTTGCAGAGAGGAGAAAGGAGAGATATATCGAAAAGACATAATTCAAGGCCCAGAGCTTCCATTTTTCAGACTTCTCTGTGGCAGTTTTCAGACCAAACCTGCCACAGTTAAGCTGCAGTAGGCAAGGAGAAGGAATATAATGGCTTTCTTCTATCTTGCTGGTTTTCTCCCTTGTTCTTCCTGATTCCTTCCTCAATGCCACTGTAGTGTGGCAGTTTTCAGGTGTGTACTTCATCTCTCCGTTCCTGTCTTATTCAAAAAGCCATCAACAGAGCCACATGATGGGGTTTGCTGGAGAAAGGTATGTACTGATGTCCAGAGCCATCATGGCAGCTCCTGTAAGCAATTGCAAGCTTGCTTGAGTCAAGCCTGCGTGATGCAACAGCGCTGGGGCTGCACAGGCTTTGCACAAGCTGCCTGGGCCCATCCAGCACTCGTGATTCCTACTGTGAAACTGGAGGTCATGCCAATATCTTCATTGCAGTTGGTAGGCAGCCCATCAGAGTAAGAAACCATTCAGATATGTCTGCTTGTACACTTAGCATGGAATTGACTGATTTCAGCACAGAACTCAGATGGGCCAGTTTTGCCTGAAATACTCAGATTTCATGTACTTTGAACCAGGCTGGAAGGTTAAGACCTGTGTGAATTCACTACCTACTGGACTCCCACGGCTACTTTTTTCCATGGTGAGCTGCAATGTGGTTGCCTATTCTGTTTTCCTCTAAAATTCTTGCCTCTGGATATCACAGCAGAACATGTTTGACTTACTTTGCAGAAACCTTGTTTAGAGATAGCATTGTTCCCCTTAGCACTGCTCCACTGTGGTGTTTGATTGATATATTTAAACAAATGTGTGATTGCATTTACTTTTTAATTTTCCTGGTTGACCTCAATGATCTAAGCATTAGGTCTGAAAGAACCAGGGTCCCCTGCAGAACTGTGGCAGGAGATTTCTCTCTCCTGCTTTTTACTGTAGGCAAAGAACTGAGACCTCCCAGGCACACACGAAGCTTATTAGAAGATTCAAGGCCCAACCAAGCACTGAGATCGAGCAAAGGAAATCTGTAAAAGCAGATATTGGACGTAGAGATGTCTGAGAAATTTTTACCTGCTTCCAACCCAAATGTGCCATCTGGAGTGAATAGACTTATGCCAAGGTGGAGAAAATTTATACCATCATGGATTTAAAGGGCTGCTTTGCAGTTTCTGCTGGGGGATTTATTTTTTTTTTTAAACAATAAACCTAAAGCATAAACCTTCAAGGAAAGCATTTGTTTAATAAAAACCAGTTTCTCCTCCCTCACACCTTGTATGTATGGGCTTTACAAGTGGGCACAAGACCTTTCTGAGTGGGGATATTCAGGGAATTATTTTGTATTTTCTTTACAAAATAGATCCTTTTCCAACCTGTGCATTTAATTTTGCCCCTTTTGGATGAACGGTCATATTTTCTGCCGCTTTTTGCCTCCCTGCAAATTTTGAAAAAGACAAGTCTTGTCCATGTTGTCATGAGACAGCCTACCCCAGATGGCACATCTGTGTCTCGGGATGCCCTCTGGCTGGCCTGTTGGCAGGCATTCCTGTGGCTTTGAAGGTCACCTTGTTTACACCTTGCCTTTTCCCCCCTCCCTATTCAGAGTCTTGCTGAGCCTGCAGGCTGGGCTTCACCATCTGCATTTTCTCTGGTGCCATTAATCTTCCTGTTTACCATTCTGTTATTAATTCTGGGGTTCACCTTTTTGTCTAAACGCTTTATAGGCCTCTTGGAATTTCTTGCCTTTTTGTGGCAAGAGATCTGAGCATCTCAGTAGATGATTTGCTTTGTTCTTTCCCATTTCTGAAGGGATACCTACTAGCATCCCATGCCATTTTTCTATTACAAGCCTTCCTTCTTATAATAACATTTTTCAATTATATGGCTTCATCTGTCAGATGCATCTTACCGTACGAGTAAATATTATCCTCATTCCTTGGAATTTGTGAATTGGCCATTGAAGTCTGGTATCTGTGGAAATAGCCTTGCTTTTTCAGTGTTGTTCTTGGCTGGAAAAAAATGTATTTAAACCTGGCTTTGTGAGAACCTGTGAGAACACCTTGTATTTTTGGTGCATTTTATTTGAATGCCTGAATGCTTATGAATATTAAAGAAGCCCTACCAAACCCCAGAGGATAGATGAAGACTATCTCCATTTGACAGATGATGGAAAAGCAGGGAGTATCTTTGTTAGAGTTTGGCCCAAACCACATGGTGAGACAACAGTGATGCCAAGGGCAGCGTCTAGGATGATTGTTCCCTACCCCATCCTAAAATCATTGCCCCTTTGCTGTGGCCTTTCTGTTCTTCAGTGGTTTATGCAGGTTTGGTATTTACTGAGCCAGGGATGGATGCTGAACCAGCTCTGCTTGGTGCAGCTGACTTCTTCAGACACCGCGCCATGCGAATGTGGCTGTCTCGCTCCCCAGGCCTGCCCAGGTTGCAGAGCACCCTCTTCCCGCAAGTGGGAGCTTTGCAGACAGAGATGCAGGATGAGGACTGGGACACCTGTAAACTGACCGAGCGGTGCTAATAAGCCCTGCTGCATCCTTGCTGGTGCCTTCAGAGCTGGCTGGGTGTCTCTGCCTGTTCCTCAGTGGGTTTTAGAAGGACCTCATTAAGGGAGTTGCCACATCATTTGCGCATGTGGAGCCAGCCAGAGCTGAGCACTGCACTCAAGCAAATAACCCCCCTCAGTCCGGAGCACGCAAAGCACAAAGCAGGCTCCCAAGAATCATTGCAGGACTCAGATTGGCTTTGGCAGGTTTATCAGCTCTGGCTTAGTGCCGGCTCTGCTAGGCCCGGACTGAATTAATTGGGATGCTTGTGCACTGCATTTGAGAGATAACTGCATTACAGAGATTTATCTGTTACTAAAGGTATCCCCTCCACTGTCCTCGATAAGGAAGAGGAGAAGCTATGCAGAATCTCACAGAATTTGCAGCAAGGTTACAGCATGGCTGGTTTTACGTGTGATTTATGTGTGAGTTTGCATTTGGTATGAGTGGTTGTATTCGGTGCTGTCACGTATGGAAATAGTACAACTGCTTGCAGTGGAGGCCCACTCCCTGTTACCATTTGCAGAGTGTGCAGCATGGGGGTGACTGGTGTTTGCTGATAGCTGTCTGGTTACTGGACAATATCAGGTTCTGGTTCTTCTGATGGGTCAGAAGGCCTATCCATCTGTGTGAGCGTATCTATATGACCACTTGTAGATAGGTAGGCCGAGTTATCATCTTCCTCCAAACAGGCCAGAAGCCCTGTTAGGGTGATGCAAAGGCCAAAGGAATAGACTTTGTACTCAGGAATTTTTTCTAAATTGCAGTGGTTACCCAGGCTCTGTCCCTCGATATTGCCTACAGTGTTGCCTAATGCTGCAAATGTCCTGGTGCAGTGTGAGCCCATCTAGAACACAAATCCAAGAGTGACGAGAACAAAAATGAGTGCTAGAATAATGTTATTGAATGCAGATATTCCTTTATGATTTGAGCCCTGAGGGTAGTTACCTGAGCCAACATTTAGCCTGATATTGTAATTTGGCAGTCTTTGAGAAGCAAGTAAAGTATATTATATGTGACAATGATTTATATCTCTGCTGAGAAATAAATCTGTAAAGAACTTCCAAGAGACAACCAACAGGAGGGCTGTTTTTTTTTTTATTGAGAGATTTTATAGAGGCATTCTAGTCTGCCAAAGAAATACAGCTGCTTGTAAAGTCCACATTTTGATGATGGCTTAAACTAAACAATGCTTAACCTTATGTTTGGGGGCCTCTGCTGTTTTCTGCAGCCTTATTTCTCCCTCCTGTTGCATTGCAGCCTCCTGGGACTTACTTTAGCTAGGGGCTGATGGAAGCTTTCCACTGGATCCTGGTCTTAAAATTCAAGGTTGTCCTCTGATTTTTCTGTGGTTTACACCCAGGCTAAAAAGTGAAAGTCCCCCCATATCATAGCTTCCTCTGCCTTCCATCTCTTCACTTTCTCCCCCTGCTCCCCGCCCCCCAACCTTATCACAACACTAGCAACTTTGCAGGAAGAGGTGCTAATGAGAAATTGGGAATTTTCAGTCTCCCTGTGTTTCCCAGAGCAAACTTCAGTAGTGCCTAAAATTTGCAGCAAGTGTTTACTAGGATTCATTTCGGAGCTTTATAGGATCCCATGGCTCCAGCCTGAAGAGGAGTTTTCACTTAATGACAGATAGTCTTCCGGACTCTTCTTTTCACACAAAATGGTTTGTTCTGAGGAAACAAATGCTCCCTTGTTTTCCAGTAGTCTTGCTTCTAAAACTGGTTTATCATCCTCTTTGCCTGGATTCTTGTAAACTATGGCCCTGTTTACCTTGAGAGTGCAATAATATATGTGAGGTTTGAGGGTGGAATTGGTGGGGGAGACAAAGAATTACTGGAGTAGCCTTACAATCTTCAGTACAGCCATGGCTTTGTTGCATCTGGCTTGGACTAAAAAGAAAGTGAATTTGATGTTTACTAGTCCCAAGGGCATTTGTTTGTCTTTGTGGACTCATTGTGAGAGTCTGTGTTATCAATAGTCTGGCCTCAGGGGAGGCCCAGGGCTGGGCTGGCAGGAGGTCCTGTGGACCAGGGTTGGAGAGGGTTGTAAGTGTAGAACTGGCACTGCCAAGTTTGCTGCAGATGGGTGCAGAACTGCAGCAGTGTTGGGAGAAAAGGCTGGGATAGCAGGGACCATGGAAGGTCAGGATTAAAGCGTAACAGCAATACCATGAGCATCAGCCCGTGGGGTAGCAGGAGACGCTGCAGTGAAGAAGATTCAGATCTACAGGAGGAGTGAAGGTCCATGCTGCGCTATGCTGGCAGAGTCATGCTTATGGAAAAAAGCCTGCATAGCCCTGCCCTTAGTATACCTGGTTCTGGTCACTGCTGTGAATGCATCCATTCCAAGGATGGTAACAAATCACTGTACTGGCCATGAAGATAACAAGCAAGCAAGCAAACAAGCTAAGGAGAGTCTGGTTGTGCACGCACAGAAAAGCTACAAAATCTGGCTATTCACGTAAGGCATTGTCTCCTCTTTCTTTCTTAAGGGATTCTATCCCCCCTGCCCCCACCCTTTGCACTCTAACGCTATATTTGTGCCTTGGAGATGTGGAGATGAGCGTATGATGGATGGATGGATGCTGCTTGTCTGGGTTTTTCACCACCATTTCCCCTGGGGCACTCTGTCTGCTGGCAGAGAGCACCATCCCAAAAGATGGTATCTTTTGCAAACTCGACAGCTAACAGACAGCTTCTCTCTCTGCATATTTCCCCAAAGAAGAGCAGGCTTAATCTGGTTTTTATATGGCATATTTCATTATAATCTTTTTGACTTCCCATGTTCCCAATACGCCATCATAAATAAAACGCTGGGGGTGGGAACAGCAGAGATGCTGAGGCTTCACACTCTTGTGACACTGATAGATTCTCATTTTGAACTGTCATGGGATTTAATTGCTTGCTGAGCCACTGCACTGCATTTTCAGACACATCCTGCCACATCCTCTTAATGAGCTTAGTGGCTGCATTCACTCAGCAGTAGTTCTGTTTGCTGTGAATTAGGTGGCTTTTTTAGACCACCTATATGGTTTTAAAGAGGTAGTGGTTATTAAGGTAATATCCTTGGATTTATCCATCTTAAACAGCACTTTATGGACTCCTAATATATAGTTTCCTCTGGCACTTTTTATGTTCCAAAAAAGCAGCACCAAGAAACAAAAACGCAAGAATCTATGTGCAAAGTCGGTGTTTGTCTAAGAGGGTTTTTGGAAGCTGGATTGCTTTGGTTTGCATAGTAGCTGTCTCTGGCGTGATAGATCATGCTGGAACTCACCCAATAAGTATCTCTGTTCCCAATTAGAACTGGAAATGGAGCTGCTTACGAGTGCACAGAGATGATGGCTTGGGTGGCAGCTGCTACTGTGGAGATGGAAATGATCCATTGTAAAACAAATACATTGCACTGTATAGAAAAAGGGATGGTTGTTTTTAATTTATGTTTCAAAGAGACACTGAAAAGTTGCTTAGCTCCCAACACGTTGTAAACCAAATGTAGCATATTAAAGGACAGGAATTTGCAGCTATTTTGATGAATCAAAACTTGAAAAAGCCCACCATTTTGTAGGATTTGTGAAAATGTGCTTCTTTTGGAGCCAGCAGTTCAATAGAAAACAGATACAGGCATGATGCTGGCATGGGTGCTCGTTCAGATTCTACCACTGCGGTCTAAGGACCTTCATAAATAGAGAGGTTGCTGCACAGAGCTGGTAAGCAGAAATAACCGTGTTAATTTAATCACTACGAAAGGGTCTCTGCCAAGTTAAAAAACATAAATTTTAATTATATGCACACACACACATATTTGTATTATAATATATGCACAATATTTAGCTGTGCACCAACAATACCGTGGTTTATTAAAACAGGAAGAATTCTTAAATAACATTTTCTTTTTCATTGTTGATTTGACACTTCCATTTTGTATGGTTCTGGCTATTTCCTGTCCCTCCTACACTAACCAGGTGCTATTGCATTTGCAGTATTAATCAAAAGGAAATTTATCTACAAATCATCTTAAAAATGTATATAAAAGTAAGCTTTTAGTTATAGTGCTTTTACTAGTAGTTATTACATGTAATAAAGGTTATGTTCTCTAAAATTTCAATGTCTGAAGAAGAGCTTGTGATACAAACTAGGAGTTACAATAGAAAGTATTCAGAACAATTAGCGGCTAGCAAATGTTATTACCTATATTTAAAAAGGATTTGGATGTGATTCAGGGATTTAAAGACCTATAAATTCTACATGAACATTTGAGAAATTGATTGAAACGGTAATTAGGTATAAGCAGTAAAGCACCTGGGAAATGATGATATAGGAGGTTCTAACTGATGACTATTTTTTTTTTCCTACCAAGGAAAAGCTCGTCTCACTACTTTCTTAAAACTGTTTACATGATAAGTGAAGGACTAATAGATAAGGGAGTTGAAAATTCACTTAGACTTTTTGAAAACCTTTGCCGTGTATTAGGCCTCCGAAGACAAACAAAGCATGGTCTTGGATCAAAACTTTTAAAATAAAAGATGAAACAAAGAACAAAAGGAAACAAAGAACTTTCATAACAGAAAAAGGCTAACAGCTGGTACCTCGAGGTCTGGTGCTTGGTCCAGTGCTGTGTAATATAGTAATGAACAAGACAGTACCTTGTAAACCTCAAAGATTTGCACATAGAACAAGGTTATTTAGAGCCGTGGTGGGCAGGGAGGTCTGTGCCGGCTTTCCTGGGGAGATCTGAATGTGCTTGGTGAATGGGTGGCGGGATGGACATGTAAATTTGTCACCTGTGTGTTGGAAACCTTACTGACTGAAGTTCTTGTCCCTGTTACAAAAGGTTCCTAGTTCTGCTTAGTGTGCAGCTTGGGCATTGCTAAGACATGGGACACTGCCTGAGGGACAATATAAAGACTATTGTAATGCATTTCTTTAACTGACAAATGTAGCCTCATCTGAAAATGTCAGGTGCAGTATTGGTCCACTTTGGGAAGACTATTGAAGGAAGTTCAGAGAGGTCCTTCCTGCAGCAGAGTAATAGAAAATGTTGTGGCTGTTTATCCTCAAAAGGAGAGGAATAAAAAGAAATTACAAAAAAGTTTGGTCAGGAACTTCTATTTTCCCTGTGTCATAGCAAGAACAAGGGGGCAAGCAATAAATAAAGTGAAGCACTCCTTTCAAACCATGGTTTGACTGCTGAACTCATTCAGGTGGGAAAACAGAGGACGAAAGTGTATCAAAATTCAGAAAGGGCTGGGCTCTTCTGTATGTTCCCAGAAGAGCCAGATTTAAGATAAACTGGAATTGAAACTGCATTATCCCTCAGGACTGACCTGTTAGAGATCAGGATGAAATGTCGTATTAGGGTAGATTATTTTCTTTGCATTTCTCTTCTGACAGACTTTTATACCTTCTTCTGCAGCATCCGATGCCGTTGCATAGTATACCATAACAAATATCAAAGCAAACAGAGGCAAGTGTGGGGTCCCCGCTTAATTTCTCAAACCTAGAGGAGTCTCTCTCTGGCCTTGTTTGAAGCTTCTAACACTGGCTGGTACCTTCACAGACAGGACAGTGGGTGGAAGGGACTCCACCTTGCTTCCAAACAGCAGTTCCCAGTGGGCTGGGGGAAGCCTTCATGTCTTACATGAAAATGACATTTCAGGCATTGAAATGGGCTTCTCAGATTTTTTTTTTAGGGTACAGGCATAAGAGAAAAATAGACTTTTCTAGCGGGAAGATCATGGAGAGTTGAATAGGGAAGAGTGGTTTGAAAACGTCATTTCCTGTCTTCCTTACTGGATCCTTTACAGACTGTCCATCTTCCAGGAAGGATTGAATTAATTACAAAGATTTAATTTGTTACTATGAGGTTGTCTTTAGACCTTTGTAGATTTTTATACTGTAAACTTTACATTCCAGATAAGATAGTATCTCCCATTTCCACTCTAGAGCTACTTAGGAATGAAAATGAACTCCTAGAAGTTGCCAGTGGAGAAGGAAATGAAGGAGTTGTATAGCAGTCAGCTTAGTGGGCAGATGGGAGGCAGCTGTCCTGAGTTTCTTTTCACCGGATTTCCTGCTTGCTAACAACTTCTCAGTGACTCGATCTCCCCATCAGTAAACTGGGAATAAAAGTATTACCTCACACCGCCTTGTCAGTGGGATGTTAAATTTAGTAATTAAAAAATGCTCTGAGAGTTTTGGATGAAAAGCCTCCTGGAGTGTTGCTGATGGGAAGTAGCAGCACCACACGAACCAAACATGTCTATTAAATACAGCTGCTCATTTTGGACCTTAAAGCCTACCTTTCCCTCTGTCTTAATGTTCAATATCTCCGGAACAGACAGGAAGCAGTTTTACTTCCATATACATTTGACTTATCCCTCACCCCTTCCTTGTTCATTTGCTTTTCTAGTGCATTTGTTTGCTGAGTGTATTGGTATCCAGAGACAGACACAGCACGTCACAGTGAAGATATGTTTGTTTCTGATGCCCTTGAGGTTGCTTGAAGCTTCTCTTGCTGAATCTGTGATGACCCCTTGGGTTTTGCAGTCCCAGAAAGTTCTAAATACAGAGCAAATGCCCTTTTGCACCTAAGCACAGGACTTTGAAACCAAGTCAGGCCCACAGCCAGAGATGATTGCAGAGGCTCCTTAGTGGCTTTAGATTCAAGTGTCAGGATTTGCACATAGATCAAGTTTAAAATCCCTTCTTTCTATTGAAATGTCTGGATTTAGCATCCAGAGGGAGCTACTGGGTGTTCGTACAGGCAAATTCAATCTGTGTGATTCTCTGTTGACTTCTCTGCTTTTTTTGTAGCTCAAGTAAGGGAGAAGTTGGGGAAGGTGGCATAATGGGGTGGGTGTGCAGAGCTTAATGCTGAAAACAGAGG
The DNA here is from genome assembly GCA_013399095.1 of Psophia crepitans. Taxonomy (NCBI): domain Eukaryota; kingdom Metazoa; phylum Chordata; class Aves; order Gruiformes; family Psophiidae; genus Psophia; species Psophia crepitans. The sequence goes on along the minus strand of VWZZ01000819.1, from coordinate 204,023 downwards.
CCTGATTGAATAGACCTCCTTGTGATGAGAAGGGGGATCAATTCACAGTTGACCCCATCCCATTGTGTGGGTTGTCCTGGGAGTTGCCTTTGAAAATCCCAGTGGTTTGAGTTTTCTGCATGGTTTGTACTCAGCCTTTCCCTCCATGAATAGAATAGCTTTTGCTGGAATTTTTGCTGGATTTTCTGTGGTTATTGGCTGAGCAATGCTCTCTCACTTCAGAAGACTTGAGCAAGCATGTTGGGGAAGCACTGATCAGGGACCCTGAATCATTTGCTGGCTTAGAGTTTTTCGTATATAGAACAAACATATTCCTGGGACGCAATTGCCCCCAAGAAACAGATTATACTTTACTGTCCAAGGTGGAAGTGTTCATTCATTATTTGGATTGCAGGAGTGATTTGGGGCTTTATAAACACATGAATTTCTGCCCTGCAGAGTTTACAACTCTTGGTGATAGAAAGGCAGGGAGCTTCAGGCAGACTGGAGAACACAACGCAGTCCTAACAGATGAGAAGTGGACAGAGCTATGAAATAAGGACACCAGATGCTGATTTGTGAGCATTGCTCCTGTACGTTATTACTTTATAAATCTGTTGGCCTAGAGGAAGAAATTAATTTTAGGAGGGAGGGAGTACTTGAGAAATCCACACCTTGGCATTGTCAGGTAAAGAGACATTCAGAATGTCTCCCTGCCATGGGGTTGCTCTGAACGAACGCCTGCGTGAGTGGGGTAGAGGCCAGGATCTACAAGTTAAAACTGAATTCTTCCCTAGGTGTATTTTAACATCTTGCTAAAATTAACACGCTGTATTTGCCCATCTGCCGCACTGCCTCATAATCTAGTGGCAGCATTTGGAAGGGGAATAAGGCTCTGTTCCTTCACTCGTATGGCAAGTTGCACCAACCTTCTTCGTAAACCCGCTCTGTCCCAGGCTTGCCCCAAGCCAACCTGCGGCTCTTCCTGCAGCAGCTGGGGGTCGTCCTGTTTTATGGGCTAGATCCTGCACTCATAGCTGGGCTGACCCGTGTTTCCTCATTGGTGTAGGCCCATTTAAAACAAAATGAAGATTTTTATCTAGTCAATATTACATGAAAATTCACGAAGCTTCCCTTTGATTTTTCAGTTTAAGTTCTCAGCACTAACCCTGCACACTAGCTTTCTGCTTCCCCATGCGTGGAACATGCCCTGGTGTAGGAGAATGTTGCTTGAAGCTGTACTGTATAACCTGTGCCAGGTGCTAAATAGCATTGAACTGCTTTTCTACTTCAGGAGAGCAGATCTGCATATTTGTTATTTCAGTGTCTTAGGAAGCCCTGGGTTTGTTCTTTATTTGAAGCACAGGGAATTTTCATAAAGGAGAAGAAATATTTTTCCCTATTTATTTCTTCCTCATACAATATGTCCAGCCTTTTTTTCCTGTAAGCAAACACAGTGATTGAAAAGGTACCAGGTTTTCAGTAAGATAGAAATGAATACTATATGGGGATCCTTAGTGGTTAAAAGAAGAACGTGAAGAACTCTTCTTCAAGAAGAAAACAAGCCTGAAAGTCTGTCAGTCTTATGTTTGTCATCTGTGTGCTTCTGCTCGTCAGCTATCTGGGGGAGACACATACAATCAGTGTGTTTTGTTTTTCAGAAGTTGATCTGCCTCTGAAGAAAGATGGGTTCACCTCAGAAAGTACAACTCTGGAAGCCTTGCTGCGTGGAGAGGGAATAGAGAAAAAAACGGACACTAAAGAAGAAGACACTATACAAGAAATCCAGGTAAAGGAGAGCCCCATGCCCTGACAGCAGGGCTGGATTTTACAACTTGTCTCTAAGCCTAGCAGCTTTTGTCCTGTGGCAGAACAGTGCATCTGTTGATAGTTGTGTCATTCTACTGTCAAAATGTTATCAAACCATTGTGCTACACTGTGATGCTCAGAATGAACTCAGGGTCTCGCACGCTTATCCTGTCACAAGAATCTCGGTTGTTTGGCTGTGTTCTGCATGGCTCCTGTGTTGGAGTTTGTTTTGCAGCACTATGAGAAAATTACATATAAAACTGACAAGTAGAGATGGTTCCCAATCATAAACCGAACGTTAGTGCCTCCTATTTAAAGTGAATTTGGACATGGATTTGAATTTGGATTCGTGACTGCTGACTGTAGACAAAAAAGTGTCGTTGCCTTGCCTGTTTTTTTGAATATTGAGAAACCTTCAGGAAGTATACAGGCAAAATAAATAATTAAAAATATTCTAATCTTAATTATCTCAGTTATTATTAGTGATACAGATATGAGGAAAATTGCCTCTTCACACACTTTATGGTTTGAGTTATTTGTCAAGATTTCATTTCATCCTTTAACAATTAAAAGTGGAAACGCATTTGTGGGTCTGTCACAGAAGGAATTCAGCTAATATAAGGGATTCTTATACAAGGTCATGTCACTTTATAAAGACATCTTAAATCACTTGGAAAGTGAACCTCTCCCGAGGGAGCAGCCGCACATCTTTGGTGATGCTAAACCACCACTGTGTTATGAGTCTGTTAGTGACTTTTAGTGAGAACCATGGGCAACGTGTCAAACTTGGTAATTTTGGCTGAGATACAACATGTTGCATCTACACCTAAACTTGTAAAAATTAGAGTGGGCAGCCCCATGCCAAATGAAACAGAAGAGTGTGGGTCTCAAATCTATATTACTTAGAGTGCAGTCCTACTGGTTGATTTGCTAGAAATTTCACGCTTGTAAGGGCAGCAAAATTATGTCTCCCATTCCCAGTTTCACAGGTAAAGGAGCACTGTCAAAGAGGAAGCGTCCCATGGTCATGGAGTGGGGAAAAGCTCGGTGTGAGGCCCCCTCTGTGTTTCCTTCCTCAGTAGTGTATCTGAGTATTAAGCTGAGAGCCCTAAAGCTCTGTTTATACCTGCTTCCAGGGTCACAGGAAGTCACGGTGCAGCATCCTTATGAGATCACCAAGTGTGTTTGGATGTTGTTGTGTGATCTGAGCTCCCAAATCATCCCCAGCAGCAGTCCAAGGAAAGAGACTTCAGACACAATGGAACTGACATGGGTCTGGGTGTTGCAGAGCAGGAAGGGGGTGCAAAAATATACAAAACATTTTCAGCTAAACTGCTGTAGTTGCGACCTGCAGCTGGATGCAGGTTTCATCAGAACAGATGCAAAAGGCATGTCTTGCTGTTGTTTCCTACACAAGCACAGTTTTGCTGGATTCAGCCTTTACAATGGTTGCCCAAGTCTTTACCGGTAGCCAGCTTTCAGAGTGTGCTGAGGCACCTGGCAGCTGGGCTGTACCAGAGAACATCAGAATCAGGGCCTTTTATCTGCACGATAAATATGAGAATGCAAATCTCTCTTTTGTTCCTTTGCATGTTCTTCTGTGCCACAACTTGAAAGGCCCCAACCTCAGTGGTGGTGAGAATGAGCGGGTGGAATAGACATAATTCCCACCTAAGTACAAGTCACTTACCACCCTCTCAAACTCACAGTATCTGTCAGGAGAAAAAGACCTGAGGCTTAGCTGCACTGAAGTATGGTGGGCTGGGAAACTGTTTCAGAACAACAGAATGGGGGGGGAGGAAAAAAAGTTACTTTGCTAAAAAGAGTAGGGGTTGCCCCTGTTAAATACATGCGGTCATTGGGAGCTGCTGTACAGCTGGTATTTAACGTGGTTGAGGATTTTGCCCTACAGTAAATTGGTATTGAGTGTGTGTCTCCATCATTTGCTAGAGAAGGCTTAGAATAGCCTTTTGACCATATATCAGAAAGGCTATGGCCCTTCTATCAAGAAGTAAAGTCATTACCCTGGCAGTGTCACCAAATTCACACTTGGTTACTTTTTATCTCTTTCTTAAATTGATGCTGCAATTTTAAACGAAGAAAGCAGTTTGTAATATTTGTAAACTAGCTCCTTCCCCTCCCACATAAGGTATGGTTGCAGCCTTCTTTTTTTTTGAAGATACTTTAAGATATGAAGCATTGTGAAAATATAAACTCCTATCAGTAAAGTTGCATGTTTTCTTACATAGCACTAGTCTCCTCATGTACAATGTTTTCCAAGTGCTTCATGTTTCTAAGATGAAGTCAATTAATATATGCAATTGCATGAATTTTGAAGAAATGTCTTATGTATGTAGAACTGGAACTTGCTTAACTTTTTCACCCTCTAGTATTTAGTACTCTAGTATTATGAGAAATTATATTTCATGGTGGTCTGATCCCATTAATAGCCTCCTGAGATTTCAAAATAAAAAGAGCAAAAATCAGATGAAGACTTGATCCTCTATGATGTTCTAAAAGTTGTTTGTACTTTTAAAAAGGGACACTGTCAATATATTAGTCTTAAAAATTCTGCTGATAAATTAAATAAATTTCTATGGTTGGTCTTATAAATACAGACTTTTTTTAAGGTGAAACTTCTGTTGTATTCTTTCCCACAAATTCAGAATTCGGTGCTTGAGGTGTGTAGGAAGGAGAAAAAACTAATGTGATTTGCTCCTGTTCTCCCTCTGCTGGCACTCAAATAGCTGTTAAGTAGAAATTATAGGGAAAGGACAAATACAGTAAAAGACTGAAAAACCTCTCCATCCATTGAAAGTCACGGACTTGAATTTGCATCATGGCTGCATGTTGCAATTTAAATGAGTGGTGGCACAGCAAAGATAAGTTAGTGATCCCAGATTAGTTCTGTATGAAATGGCAGGGTACCATGAATGGTAGGAGTGGCTGGGGCCCATTTCTATGTTTGTAGCAGACATGCCAGGGTTGAGCGGATTTCATCTTTCCAGATTAGTCTTGTGATGGTTTGTCTTGCCTTTCTCTGTGTGATGTCTGACTTGTGCATGTTTTCAGGGTGGTCAGCCTGTGTTTGATTCTATAGAGGTTAGATTTCAAAAGATCAAGATGAAAGGATTGAAATGCCCTGGCCTGGGCATCTCACAGTTCTGAGATGATGGATCATTGTTCCTATTAAATAATTAATTGAAGGAGCTATTGCTATTGTTCCTATTAACTTCAGTGAAGCCTGTACTTCCTCAGCATTCTCATGCAGGAAGACCCCTGCTTCCAGACTACAGAATTGTACCTGTGGTGTGAGCCCAGAAAGATCTTACTTTCTAGACCCACTAAATGTGCCGCAATTTTCGCTATTTTTGCTAAGCAAAGAAAATTCTGAGCTGCCAAGGAGCAAAACACTGTTTTCTGTCTCCTTAAACTGCATTCTCAACATTAGAGAAAAACAAAACAATTTCAAGTGTAAGAAACAAAAAAATCATGCAAACGATTGCCCAGACAGAGCCTGCAGTTATGCATACTAATACTTGTTCTGTCTTGGGATATCGGTGCTCAGTGATGCCCCTGTTATTTCTTAGGAACCAACCACCCCCCGCCCCCTTTTTTTTTTTAGTTGACTGATATCGGTGACATTTTTTAATAAGAATTCCATGGAGAACTGAGGGTGGAAGGGAAAGCAAATTTTACTTTAGCAGAAAGAAGTAGGGGTTCTGGGATCGGATTTGGCATTATACCATTAATCAACTGTAATTTAATAACTTGCAGTCTCTGTGGTAAAGAGCAGCAGTTGGTTGTATGTGTCATCTTCTTTTCTTCTAACCATTCCTGTTTATTGTTCAACCACAGAGGGTTTTAGAAAATGATGAAAATGCAGATGAAGTGAATGAGGAAGAGGATTTGGAAGAAGATATTCCAAAACGAAAGAACAGGCCTAGAGGACGGGTAGGTGGAGACTTTACTAGAATGGAAAGGAAGGAAGCAAACTTCTGCTTTCCAGTGTGTATTTGTCACATATGTGGTACATCCATGGATATATGATAGTAATAACACTGTAGGTAATTTTCAGTCATATGGTTGAAGATTTTTTAAATATAATTTTAAGTTTATTTTTATGAATTACCAAGAAAAAAGACTATCTTGTGAGTAAAAATTTGGGGTAAATTTATATTCTAGTGTTGTATGTACAATTTTAATGTAAACTGTAATAATTATTATGACATCCTGCTATTACAGTACTCTCTTTTTAAAACATTCACTAATTACAGAAAAGCAACAAATTCAGTCATGACAGCCAAAAAAAAAATTTAATAAAAGTAACTTGGACTGTGTTAATACATTTTGCAGCTTTCTCCAAGGTAGCACTTTGTGGCTGACACTGGCCCTCTTGAGCCCATGGCAAATCTTCCATTTGCTTAAAATGGGCAATATTTTATCCTTAGGGGAGTCTGTGTCCCTTCTCTCACCTAAGATGTCTTTGCACAATTTCAGCAGAGCACTAGTTAAGTAATGAGGCCAACATTTTAAAACTCGGAATCAACATTTTCAACTGTGGCCCCATAAGCTAGGCATCTAAATAAACGTGAACACAATTCTCAGAAGTTTCAAGCATTTTCATCTCTCTTTGGCTCCAGCAGATGCTGCAGGGGCACAGGAGCTACAGAAATACCTTTGGAGTCAAGCAAGAAGGGCCACATTTTAGGCCAAATGAGCAGGATACAAGAGCTTTTGAATAAGAGAGAGACATGAAACCACATTGAATACTTGCAATGTACTTATGCATCAGACCCTCTCTTTTGGTTTCTTCTGTTGTTGTGTTGTTTCAGTTTTCTGCTCCTCTTTATTTTGGAGCTTAAGTCCTTTAATATAAGATCAAAGCACTTTAATAATTGGATAAGTATATATTTCACCTTCCTTATTCTCAAAATCACCTGAACCAGTTTCTTTCTTTCTTTCTTTCTTAGCCAAAGACCCCCACCTGGAAAAAAATTTTCCAGAAAAATGTAAGTTTCAGAAAATTTGTATGAACCAGTAACCAAAACCAGGGGTTCGAATCGATACATGCACACAATCTTGACTGTAGCAATCAACTAATATTCCAGGCTAACAACTCTCTTCTAATAAGTTGCTGTCACATAAATTGCGCATGCTGGTTAGGGTGAGTGAAAGAGACTGAATAGCTGAAAGAAATACACTGCTCAGAAGAAGGGAATTTGCTGTATTCATATATCCCAGGCCTACACAAACCAAGTTCTGAAGTTATTGTTGTGTGCAAAGTTTTACTCCCCTGTTCAGGAAACTTTCAGAATAACTCTATTACTTTTTCTGTGCTACTGTAGGGAAAGGAGTTGGAGGATACTAGATGTCCCATTCATTTTGAAGCATAAATTTACGTCTTATTTTCTGCCCTAGAAGCGGTCCCCTATTAAGTACAGGAGCAGCAGGATCTCTTGCCTTTTTCTTGCAACTAATTCCTGCTCTTCTAGTGCCCTGGCTGTATTCAGTGCAAAAAAGAGAAGTCCGGAGAGTGCCAAATACTTTGAGCAATTTTCATTTTTATTTGATGGCATCAATAACCAAAGCAAAATGTGGTATAAATTAGGATTTCAAAATTAGGGCCAGATTCCCTAGCTGTTGAAAACTGGTAAGCCTGGATTGCAGCCTGAATTGCATCTGGTCACGAGTGTTTTGCCACTCTTCAGGGAGCCCATTTCCAATGTGAGCCTGAGCCAGTGCAGGGAATCGGGACCAAAGATTTGAAATTATGGGACATGAAACCTGGGCAGCACTTTGTTTCTGGGAAGAAGTTGTGCAGGGTATTTTTAGAGGGCAGAAGAGGAGAAGGACATGCATAGGAAACTAGATCCTCCAAAGCATGGCCTTTGGGGATTCAGAAGAGGAGTGAGAAGGGCTGACAGCATCAATGCGGGATTAATGCGACAGAATTACTGCTCTGGACTTTCCAAATTGCACATGACCCTTCCTTTCCCTACAGCATGATTTTATTTTTAATCCTGGACTCTCCATCTGTCCCTCTGGCTACTCTCTCTGGCTGCTTCAGGGCTGCTTCAAGACTGCTGTACCATGGCTTACAGGCCTTGCACGTCAAGTCTCGTAGTCTTTGCTGCATCCCATCAGGAGAATGATGGCAGTCATGGATGACTGATTTCAACAGACTGGAGTGCCGACAGCAGGCACGGGGCACTCAGTTTCCTGCCTCTGGGGCAGCTACTCAGTTTACTACCCCCTCAAAGCTAGCCCTGAAATTGCGGGGACGTTAGGAAGGACACTGAAGGCCGAAGAGGTGGATTTATGGAAGGAGCTTTTTAGTATCTTTGCTGGGCAGGGAGAATGTGCTGGAGCTGGGAAGGATAGTTTGCTAGGAGATATGAGAGGAATGCAGCTGCACCTGTACAGATTGCTTGTCAGCTGAATATCCCATGGGACAATTTCAAAGGCACTAAAGACATTTAGGAACCCAAGTCCCATTGAAAGTCATTGACTTGAAAAATCTCCCCCTGTGTGTTCAGTGCATGAAAAAGTATATCTGACGTGCGGTCATGACATGAATGCTGTACCCTTGCGTTTCTGTAGAGAACGGTTTGAAGGGAAACAGCTGGCTGTAAGACTAGTGAAACTCCGAGCAACAGACCTTAAATTACCATCCTATTCTGAAAGGTGCCTATGTAAAAATAGTACCTTCTTACTCAACAGATCCGTTCTCAGTATGTAAACAGAGTCAGACTTACTGACTGGTGACAAAAATAAGACTTTACAGCTTTTTCACAGCCCTGAAAAGCCAATGCAGCTGGTAGGATGGGGAAATTGGATCCTAATCCAGCTATCAGAAGAAATATTTATTAAGGGCCAATTGCTTGTCTCTATGAAGACTCTCTGATGAGCTGAGGTTTGTATAGGAGCTGCCATGGACCGAAATCCAGCTTGCAGCACATTTTGCAGTAGTGAGGGAAGAAAGGAACTAGCCTGGGATTGATTTCATAGCCCAGAGGGGGTTTACAGAGCTGGCAGTCAGAAAATATTGCAGACTAGTAAGATGATTTTATGTGATATGGTCAGCAAAGTAACCTCAACCAAACAATTGTTGCTGAGGCCTCTTCCAGGGTGAAACTGCTTTTCAGTTCACCTTTACAAATCTCGCTCTGCACGTATGTGCTGATCTGCACAGAGGTCTTTGCAGAAGGCAGAGTTATACCTGTCATACCTAATAGCATTTACCCCATCCAGACAGCTGCAAATCCATGTCTTTCCTTCAGGACGGTGTTAAGAGTTAGACATGAGCAATCCCAGGGAAATAATATGTGAAGTTTTTATAAATCCCCGTTTTGACAAACTGTGGCAGGCCAGTGTAAAGCTGTTCCTTGTTCCTTCTCTTTAGATGTCTGATGGAATGCAGCTTGAATAGTGCTAGTTCAGTCCCAAATCCATAGAAGAGGGACAGAGATCATAGGACCTCTTTGTGTCTGGGGCACTAATGTTCTCAGAATTTCTACGTCTTCTCTAGCTTTACTTGACAAAGCTCTGTGCCTTTCTTATTTTCAGGTGCAAAAGCCTGAAGGATTTGAATCAGGTGGCCTTGTCTAGGGTGAGAAACATCAACAGTTTAATAAGAGGAGCAGCAGAAACAATTTTGTTGCTCTTACCCAGGAATAGAGTAGCTGGCAGAATTAATAGAGGCCTATCTAGCCATCCACCTGCAGATCACTTCCTCAGATAAAGATCAGGTCTAAAATTATTGTTGTCTACAGACTGTCTATTAGTGAACATGAAGGAATTGAAGGCCTTGGCTCAGTTCCCAGTTCCACATCACAGCCTCCACCATTGGACAGATATCAACTGTCCCCTTGTTGGCATCTCAGCTGAGAAGGGTCAGGACCAAGTAGCTTTGATGCTGAATTCCACTCTTACCCCTGGAGCTCAGGACAGAGCAGTCTGTGCTGTGGAGAAACAGAGCTTTTCAGTTTCCAGGGCTGCCAACTTGGTATGTTGTAGGAACACAGAATTGCAGAGACACCTTTCTGGGTAATTCCCATTCTCTGTTATTGCAGGTAGCCATATTACCTAATCTTTTCCATTAACTGATCAAAGCTCCATTTTATAATGAGCCATGGTGTCTTTGTCCCAGAAAGCCATTTCAAAACGTTGCTTCCTAGCTAGAAAACAAAACAGAACAAAACAAACAACTCCCCTTTGAAAATACTAAAGGAAATAATTTTACTTCTGTTTTATTTGGGGCCTGTTTTCTGGCTGATTTAATGGTTATATTTATCCTCTAACACCTGTTCATCTATTCATTCATTCATATTCAGTTAAGCAAGGTATTTGAACATCTTCAGAAATGAATGTGTGATGATACTCAACTGAATATGTGCTGGCAGTGACCTCCTGCTATGGATGAACAGTTTGGGTTCTCTGTGAAGGAGATCTCCACTGCATTACAAGGTCCATTAACATAGTGCATATCTTAGAGATGAAAGGTCAAGCCCACCCTTGACAAACCTCTATGGAGCTGAGGATTTGTTTAGCTTATATTGCACATTTTTCATAGGAGGGTGAGGGACACAAGGAGACCTGATGGGCGATGGAATAATGTTAACATTCCTCTTGTCCTTGCAGGCTCGGGGATCTGGAGGTGGCAGGAGACGGAATGATGCTGCCTCCCAGGATGATCATGACAAACCCTATGTTTGTGACAGTAAGTAGCACCCAGACAGCTGATTCTGCTTCCAGCCTGGTCCTACCAACTCGGTGCACTCAGGGCTTCATCTTTTCCCTTCCAGCAAAATATTCTGCTGCTCTCTGACCTGCATGTTTGTCACCTGCTGCTGCTGCTCTTGGTATTTTTGCATGAAGGAAATAAAATTAAGTCCTCAGCAAGACTCCACTTCCCTTTGCCCTATAATAAATCATCTCTTATCTTTTCTTTCTCTTTCTCCTTCTCTTTTTCTGGCTTCTCTGCCTTTTGTCTTCCTTTCCCCCATGTAAGATTCACCCTCTATTTCTTTCTCTGTTTCAGATAGTTACAAACAAAAGCATAACTCAAAAATCTCCGACAAAGGTACTTCACCCTTGTTGTATCTCTTCATATATTCAGTGATTCTCTTTCCTTCAGTACTTTTAAAATCTCACTGGGCTAAATTTTGAAGATCTTATTTTCATCCCTCGCTCAGAAAGTACTCTCATGGCATCATCAGGAGTTGAGCCCTCCTAAGAAACAAACACAACTGGATTGCTTTGTTTTGATACATATTCCCTTTGAATATGGCCATGTTGTTTGACATCTCACAGTGGGACTGCAGGTGAAGTAAGGCATTTCCCCAACTGAAAAATTATTCCAGAGCCCAATGCCCAAACTGAAGAAGGATACCAGAGTCCTAGTATGAGGAACGGGTCTAATATTTGATACGCAATGTATTTTTTTTACGGTCTAGTCCTTGGTGCTTTCCTCCTTCTTCTGATATTCTTTTTTTCTTCACTATGTCATTTCTGTGAAGGGAACTTATCTTGCCCACATGCTTTTGAGGTCTCCCATCTTAAGGCTTACTGTAGAGTGTACATGCAATAATAATTTGTGCTACTGCTTGCCTTCAATCTTACAAACAGTAACCTAACAAATGTTAATAGAAGTAGGAAAACAAGAGGAGGTCTTCACATCTGTGATCCAGAAATGTTTAGTGGTTTTGAGGACAATCAGAATGCCCCTTTCTCCACTATTTACCTATTTTGCTATGTTGACCTTAAAAGACCAACTGTTACTATGTCAATCTATGGGAGTATTTTCATGCGTATTTCAAAAACATGAAGAAATAAGGAGCATGCACAGTACATAAGAACTATATTCCATGTGATTAAATCATATTCTATTATGGTGAGACCAGGTGACCCTGCAGCATTGGGGTGGACAAGTTGGGTATTTTGCTTCAGCGAGGTGAATTTTCTAAGGGCAATGAGTAGAAACGGGAAGACTTGCACATGAATGGGAGTGTCTGAACACACGATCAAGGAGGAAGAGCTCTTTAGGACATGAAGCATCAGGAGATTTCCACTGTGGTTAAATAGCTGTCCTTGTGTGTTGGAAGAACTAAAATGTGTCTTCTAAGACTTCTCTGGGAGCCCAGTATGTATCTTGCTGAAAGCCATAGCTTTCCTCTGCTGGTATATGCATAACTGTCTTCATCTCTTTTCTGGAACATCCTGCTAAATCCAAGGACACTTGTCAGTGGTAGTCGTTTTGAAGATAATGGCTCTTTATTGTCTGATCTTGCTTTGCTTTTGGATCTTATGGAGAACTCACAACACGCACAGTAGTGATTTGCACAGAGTAGATAAAACATCTAAGATATCAAAGCAGGCAGCAGAAATCTGGGCTGAAGTCAAGGCTCTGGTACATTGTGCTGATGGAATTTTGCCCTGGCTTACATTTTGGAGCATAAATCTCCTCTTTGGTTTTGGAAATATAAACTTTCCTATTTAATTTGGCCGATGCCTTTCATTTTTAGGAAACTTATAGTTAGAGGTGAGTCATAAGGAGTTTTAGAATCCAGACTTTACACAGTGACTCCTCCTTTTCCATTGTAGATAGCTGTGAAAAGGGTTATGTGGTAGCAGAACCCTTTCACCTGACTGTGGACCAGAAGGAAAGAACTGTCCCAATTGTAATGCCATCATCCTGAAATAATATCCTGCCCTTGTTAACTTTCTGTAGAATTATTACATACAGTTAATTGTGAATAATTGGCCTAAGCAGAGGCTTTTTTCCTGCTTGGGTGGATTTCTTGAATCCATTTTTTCTTTAAAGGAAAAATATTTGCTAATATTTTCTAAATATTTTTACAGATAAATCTCAATCTAATGGTGGTAGATTAGAAATTGGTTTGCAGTACTCCATGTGCATAGGTTTTGGGCAGATTGGCTTGTTTTACATGAAAACATGCAGGTCAAAAATAGTGAATCTCTTTCCTGTTTGGGAAAAAATGATTCCCAGAATCACAATATTGGTATAAATCATTACCTTAATGGGTTGACACTTTCATTTTTCTGTATATTATTTAATTTACCTCCAGGCTGCTTTTTCTGCAAGTGTTCTGATATTTGAGTTTGAAAAGTGACCACAGAGAAGAAAACATAGGCATATCTAAACCAAATTAATTTTCATAATTAACTGCATGGGGACAAAGAACTGTTTGTGGTGAAGAACTACTCTGCTCCTTTTCCATAGTTACACAGTCATATTTTGGGGAAACGAGTATACCACTGGGTTTTATCAGTAATAAAAAAGTTATGGGAAAAAACTAGTCTCTGTGTCAGTAAGATGATGCAAGAGTGATACTCAGCTGACACTGCCCCTTGTGTTGGAAGATAGCAATGTTACTTCTGAAAAGGCCTGCCTTTTTTGGGAGAGGCATTCAGCTATACACCGATACTAAACCTGGTCCCAGTATTAAAACTGACTGGAAATACACAATTTCTGTATGGAGGAAGGTATTCAAAGCTCAAAATGTTTTGTAATCCTGTGTTTTTAAGAAAAGGTGTTGGTTTCTTGTTTTGTGGAATGAAGTATTTTGAAATACTTCAGTTGATTTTATTGAGCATATACTGTATCATGAGTTCAGAATAAAATGTTTGGCCATGCAGAGCATTGACAAAATTGGTAACATAATCATGAAACACATTGCTTTGGAAAGGGTGGTCTGGCATTGGAACGGGTTGCCCAGGGAGGTGGTGGACTCACCGTCCCTGGGGGTGTTTACGGAAAGGTTGGATGTGATACTGAATGACATGGTTTAGTGGGTAATAGGTGGTAGGAGGGTGGTTGGACTAGATGATCCTTGAGGTCTTTTCCAACCTTAATGATTCTATGCTTCATCAAATGAGCAAGTGGAAAACCAGTTGGTCAGATTTGCAACCAGTTCCACTGGATAGTGTCTCAGTGCCTTTAGCTCCCCTGAGATAAACACTTGCATAATGAAAGTGGCAGGGCAGCCTGGTGTGAGATGGGTACAGGCTGGAAATCATAACGTAGCCGATGGGTCAGCTGCTGTATGAGATCAGACCCAAACATAGCTTGAATACCTGGCTAGGAGATAGAGCAGGTGTCTTAGAGGATAGTGAAAAGTAGGGCCTGAGGAGCAAAGCGAAGCCTCTGATGTCAAGCAAGAGAAGTGGAAGATATGCCACCACAGCTGTTCACAATATTCTGCGCATGTGATTTTTAAAGGAGGGACAGAGTGAATGAATAGCGGTGGGCGTAATAGGAATTGATGTCATGTTGTTGTCAAGTGATCACCTGGGGAACCATCAGTTCTACCACAGCAGTCTTCTACTATTTTCATATTGTTTATTATCTATTATTTACCATTAAACAAAAAAGGAAAAAAGGCTTTTCTGAAGTTTTATCTAGAAACTTGTATTCTGGTTTAAAAGTTGCAATTGGTTGTAGCACCTGAGCTTCATGACTCCAGATGTCTACTTCCTCTAGCCAGAGCAGTTAGTTTGTGCTGAATCTCCACAAGTTATTAACTTTCCTGCTTTTGTCTGCTTTCATTCTTCTCATGTTCCCACAGCGACTTACCTACATACAACCTTCCACCTTTGTTTTCTGTCCTTCTACCTATGGGAGATTTCCCTTCCCCATCTCTAAAAAGAGTTAGTTCTTTCTTTTCCTTTTACCAATAGGTCCTTGTCTCCTTTTAGTTTTATTCCTGTGTAAACTGCTATCTTAGCATAACAACTTACGTTTGTATTGTGTCCTTTATTCATAGTCCCTCTGAAGCTGAGGTATGCATTCAGATCCATTCCTTGTGCAAAATGAGAATTGATGGAAACCAGGGAAGGTTCAGGTTGGAGATGAGGAGAAAATTCTTCTCTGAAAGGGTGGTCGGGCATTGGGACGGGTTGCCCAGGAAGGTGGTGGAGTCACCATCCCTGAGGGTGTTTAAGGAAAGGTTAGATATGGTACTTAGGGACGTGGTTTAGTGGGTAATAGGTGGTGGGGGGATGGTTGGACTAGATGATCCTTGAGGTCACTTCCAACCTTAATGATTCTATTCTATTCTATTCTATTCCTATGATCTCTGCTGGATCAGTGACTAATGCAACCTTGCATGTACCCAGAGACACTGATCCTATTGTTTCATAGAAACTGATTTTTTTGTCAAAAACCTAATTTTCAAGTTTTTGTAGTTATTTAACCTGAATTTTCTCTGCTGCAGTCTAAGACCAGCAGTTCTTGCTCTGTTCTTAGTGGGTAACAACTTCTTTTTTTCTGTGTCTGTAAACAGTTATTGGGGCTTCTTTCAACTGTGTTTTCTTCAGCTCTTCTACTAAGCTTGCTTCTTTTATCTGAAAAACCTTCAAAGGCTCTTATTTAAGTAGCAGTGGCCAGAACCAAGCAAAATGAGCTGTTCTGAGGATAGAAGCAGTTCAGAAGACGAATGATTGATACATTTACATGTGACTTACATTTACTTATAGAACTTGGATTTATGAAACTTACTCTGTTAGGTATCTATGAGAGGTGCAGAGATGGCTGACTAGTAGGTTGTTCAGTAAGCCCTTTTTCAGTGCCAGATGCTCCTCTCCGGTGCTATGTCATGTTTCAGTGGCAAAGGAGTTTTCATCCTTGTCCCACCACCATGTGAGGTCATACTTAATATGCCATTTGCTGTAGTGTCTTGTTCCTTCCCTGTTCAACATGTTTCTACTCAGGCAGATGGTCTATCATCTTTAGTTTCCTTATTATACTACTTTGTCCTGTTTATTTTGTATTTTATTTATTTATAATAGATGTCATATTAATATTTACTAATTACATTACTGTTTGCAAGAATTCTTTGAATAGTGAAGTTCATATGATATATTTTTATTAGTATTCCAGTATTTTCACTAGCAATCAGTTCTTTGCATGTTTGATTCTTTCACTCTCTGTTCAAATTAATGATAAAAACAGAGGCAAGCACTGGGCTCAGAATGGCCTCTTTCAAGCGCTTGAAGATGCAGAAAGGTACCTTGTGAAATTTTCAAAAAAAATTAGTCTCCTAATTCTCACTGATTTCAGCTGGAGGTAGGCTCCTAAGCTCTTTTCCCTGAATACCACACTAAATGCCTATCTGCTTGTATTGTGGCCTACAGATCATGTAAGACTTGGTCCCTAAGTCAGCACTTTGAGCGACTAATAATTATTCAGAACATGGTTTTGTTTTTAAAAATGCAAATCACTATAGCATGAAACAGCCTCCTGCTTTTTCTGTAAGTTCATTATCCAGCAAAGCATTGACATTTCATTATTTTGAGGTTAATTTTTTTCTTTCTCATTCCCTTTCTCCACTAAATGTTTTGTAGGTTCTGCCAACAAGAGGCTGGAGTTTTCAGGTAGTGATATAAGATGAACAGATTCCACTGAGTTTCAATGGGTACCGAGGATCTCTCCCTCTTAGTTTCCTTAGAAAATCCCAGTTAAATGTTATATTGTTCTAGCATGAGTTGCCAGATGCAATTCCTTGAGGCTTATTCTTCAGGAACCAATTCATTCTCTATGTTCACAAAGTGACGGCTCTAGTAATTACCCTGCTAACTTCACCTCCCTTCTTTCTCATCTCCTTAAAATGGACCTGATCCTGTTGCACTCATTTTAACAAACATTTCATGGATTCTCTGGAAGGTTTGCTGGAATACAAAAGGCCTACAAGATAAATCATGATTTAGCTTGATTTTTACCAGTTCTCTGAGACTTAATCTGTTGTCTTAATTCTTACAGATACTATGAATGAGTCCAACACTACTAACTGCTGCTTCTTAGGAGAGACCTTTGGTTAAATACTACAATGACAAGCTGATTTGAAAATGCTTTGATTATAGCATTATATTTTTGCAAGCTTCTCATAAATCTCCATCATGACTTCAGCTTCCCTTTAAACTATTAGCAGTTTAAGCCCTAAATCATCTCCTGGTATTATCCTTTCTAGTGAATCCCTAAGTAGTTAATAAGCAATAAGATCTAGAATAAGATGATTGTTCAGATGAACCCAACAAACAACTCTCCCGCCATAGATGCTACACTTGGCATTCATTGATGACATTATTGGTAGAAAAGTCAAGATTAGAGAGGCAAGGACACTTCTTTCTTTCTTTTTTTTTTTTTTTTAATCTTGAATAACACAGGTCTGGAGTAGATCATATGGTAGGAGGGGAACAGAGCTGACTCTGATAGTTGAATGTTTTCTACTCATATAGACTACCTGTTTTCTTCTTTGCTTCTGCTAGAAATTAATTTATGGAAATGTGGACATAGACATTGTTGACTGTGCATGTTTTGTGCTGGAGTTCAACGTTCCTGTGATCTTAATACAGCAGGTAGATTCTGGGAGTTGTCCTCTGGGGGCACTGAAACAAGGGCTATTTACTACCTACAGAAAATCCCCAATGAAATGGGTTACTAACTAGCTGCTCTAATACTGGAGGTGTATAGCGTGGCAGTACTGATCAAAGAGTGACAGACATAACGCCTTTCCATCAGTGGAGGTGAAAATACACTGTTAGCATTTGAGACCTCTAGATGTGCCAGCGTGTGGACATAACTGTAACAGGGGAGATTATATTACCAAACCAGTGCAAAACAAGGAATGTTTTTTTTGGACTGGAGTGAATGGTGGGACAGGAAGGTAACTTTCAGGAATGACTACCTGCCAGCAGTTAACTTAAGATTTAGTGTTTGACACAGCCCAGCTGAGAAGAATGAACAGGAGGTGAAGGAGAAAAGCAATGAAAGACAATGAGGGGGGCAAGATTCAGTGATCAAGGGGAAAAAACCCAAAAACGTGTACTCCCCCAATTTCCTGTTTCCTCTAAAAATATGCATTGTTTCCTTCTGTCTCATACTGGTGACAGATTGTGCAAAATGTATGTGGAAAGCTGGCTGGAACATAGCTCACAGCCTGCCAAGGACCAAATGTGTAACAATTTCAAAACAAGAAGCAACAGAGCCATTAAGTATTTGAAGCGGAAGTCTTTTAAGTCATAGATTTCAAGTTGCCTTTTAAAGCAGGGGAAGTATTTTGTATTAATTTTACTCATTGAGAAACGTAAACAGAGTGAGAATTTGCTTATCCAAAGTGTTGCAGGCTAGTACAGGCCAGAACTTAGAAGAAAATTCTCTTTTATGAAACACTCAATGCTTGTGATTAAACTGTCTGCAAATTGTGCTTTTCCCCCATAACACAGTTGTGTAACATCTTTGTTTCAGTCTTCAAATTGGAAGGAAAGTAAAGTTCGTCACAGGATGAACCCTGAATAAAATCTCCCCCTCTTCCCCATTTGTGGCATTTGATCTGCTGTATTACTGCTTACTTACCCAGCTCATTCCTCAGATGGCATTCACATCAAGTTATAGCAAAAATATGTCCTTTGAATGAAGGAAGAATTGGAGGAGGTTATGTTCTACAAACTCCCGCTGTTTTCATTGGGCTCGGTTACCTAATTAAAGATCAAGTCAACTTCCCAGTGTTGAGATTCAGGATGAAATCTACCACATGCAAGGTTGATGAGCCTATCCAGCAAGGAAAATTAAAGATAAAAAAAGTCAAAGCTGCTGAAAGAAAGGCAAGGCCACCAGGCAAAGTTTATGAAAGGCACACTCTTACGTGCTGTGTGTGAGCTGCATAGTTAGGAACTAATCACCAGCATACATTTCTGACTGGGAGAACCAGTTCTCATTATGCTTTTGTCAGCTTGGAGAATGAGAAAGATGTGGTGTGATCACTGGTCTGGATGCTGGAAGTCATGAATTCCAGTCCTGGTAATGACAAAAGATCACTGTGTGGGCAACTCACTTAACCCCTCTGTGGTTCTCTTTTTTCAGAAGTGAAATGAGACTAGTATTTCCCACTCAGGAATATGGAGGAAGATTAATTAATGTTTGAAAAACCAGTCTTGCAGTGGAAAGAGTTATATAAGAGCTAAGTGTTTATTAATGATCACCCTTTTATAGAAACTGCTTCTTAGTACAGTGATATGGTAGATTAATAAAATGTGCTCTGTCTGGAAAAGAAGAGATTAGGGTGAAATCAGGAAGATTCAGTCTGTTGGAGAAACCATGAAGTTCTGACTTAGCTTTTATTCTAGCAAAGTCCCACTGAATACAATGGTTCTTTTGCCTAATTAATATCATGATACCCTTTTTCCCCTGCAAAAGTCTAATTTGCTTGGGGAATAGGAAATCTCTGCAGTTTCAACTCATGGTATTGCTTCAGACTTTTTCTGTGACGGAACTTGAATTTGAAAGGCGGAAAAGTCCAGACACCAAGAAAAAAAGCGGCTGGAAGCTGCAAATCTTTCATCCTACAAAGGATCTGCTGGGACTGCATAAACAGAATGCCTTTGCCTGAGCTCTGGTTATAAAGTCCTCCAAATTCCTTCTTAGCTAGGCATGGCTCAGCTTGCTGCCGTCCTTGAAGGCCATCTGAAAGAGTTTTGGCAGTTGGAAGGGCTCAGCT
Source organism: Psophia crepitans (assembly GCA_013399095.1). NCBI lineage: Eukaryota > Metazoa > Chordata > Aves > Gruiformes > Psophiidae > Psophia > Psophia crepitans. The sequence goes on along the minus strand of VWZZ01000819.1, from coordinate 184,719 downwards.
GCAGAATTATTACTGCCTCAGCTTACATCCATTCTTGATGGCGAGCTGATACTTTTTTGCTGGAGCAGGGCAGGTCTGCAGACCCATCTGATTTCCTATGCCATCCTGAACTCCACAGCTAAAATCCCTGCAGGATCCTGTAGGGAATGGAGGCAAGGCCACAGCCTTGGGACTCCCTTCAGGGAATGCAAGTTTCCTTCTGTGCATTGAGGGAGAAGCTGTATTTGAGGACGCAGTGGTGCTTTTGTAAGGTAATGACAGTAGAATTAGAATTGTGGGCATGTTTTCAAGTAGAGCTGAATGAAGTAAAGTCTGGTAGAAATTCTAGAAATAGTTTTGTTTTGAAATTTAAAACTCCCTCTAGCAGGTAAATGGGACTGGGTTTTATCTGATTGTGCAACTAGGTTAGTGTTAACGCAGGATCAAGCTATGGAAGAGAAAGACAGAGTTGGATAGTATGTATCACACAGCTCTCAACTCCAAGTGCCTCCTCCTTTGTCAGTCCAGTGTTGATTACCTGATAGTGCTCTGAAAATAATTTAAGTAGACAGAGGTTTTTGAGCAGTATCAGTCATTCATAGCAGAAGAATTATTTTTTAACTTTCATCTGCAAACGCACCCAAGTAAGGACAATAGAGTACCATACTCAGTACGATAGTCAAATAATCTGCTAGAAATGTAAATCTCTCTCTGCATTCTAAGAAATGCCGTAGCATTTGTGTAATTAAAGGGGGTTATCTTTCTGAAATCATTTAAACAATGAGCATTTTGTAGCTGTCTCCGGTTTGATGATTACTTTCATGTTACACTTTTTCAGTCTTACAGAACTGTGGATATCTTGTTGTTTGACTCTCGATCAGCATCTGTTCCACTTTGCTCTCGTGGTTTAACCTGACAGGCAGCTAAAACAACCACATAGCTGTTTGCTCACTCCCTACCGCAGTGAAATGGGGAAGAGAACTGGAAAGAAAGAAAGAAAAAAAGGTAAAACTCATGGGTTGAGGAAAGGCAGTTTAATAGGACAGAAAAGGAAGAAGAAGATAACATCATCAACAACAATAACAATAATAAGAGAATATACAGAACAAGTGATGCACAGCACAGTTGCTCACCACCTGAAGCCGATGCTCAGTTAGCTCCTGAGCCACACAACCTCCTGGCCAACCCCAAGATATATACAGACCGTGAGGTCATATGGTATGGAATATCCCAGTGGCCAGTTTGGGTCAGCTGTTCTGGCCATGTGTTGCCCCCACACACCCTCCCCCTTTTTTGGGCGCCCACTC
>VWZZ01000819.1:11979-183413 GCA_013399095.1 Psophia crepitans | reverse complement strand
CCCCTGCCTTCTCTTTGGCAGGGCAGTATGAGAAGCTGAAAAGTCCTTGGCTGCTTGGCAACAGCTAAAACATCAGTGTGTTATAGACATTATTCTCACCCTAAATCCAAAGCACAGCAGTATCCCAGTCACTAGAAAGAAAATTAACTCTGTCTCAGCCAAAACCAGGACAGCTCCGCGGACCGCAGAGGAGGAGAAGTAGTTTCCCTCTCTATAATGCATTAGAAGAATACACTCCCAGAAGAAGGGAGACCGAACTAATTTTTTTTAGAGCACGCATCTAACAGCAGTCTAGTCACCCAAAATGTCTGGCAATAGAGTTAGGTTTACATATGAAGTGAGGGCAGATGTTTCAAAGAATGGGTGTGCATATGTATCTGGGCATTTTATTTCTCCCCAACTTTCCCCCCTCCCTCCTGCAGGAGTTCTCATTTCTAATTCAAGGGTATTCAAAGACTTAAAAAATCTGTGGCCAAGGACACATTACATTTGGAAAAAGCTTTTGTCCTGTTATGATATGACTGTGTGATCGTCACCTATCTAATATTCCAGATCACTCATCTTGTTCATATCATGAGGTTGTTGTACATGTTTCTAATAAGGCAAAGTATTTTCCTTGAGGGAATATGCAAATCAGCTAGAAGAGATGGACAATGAAATATGTTATCATGCTAAGCTTTGATTTACAGTTTTCTATCACCTGTTCCATAATGTGGGCCATCAATTGGCTTTTGCAGTAGCAAAAAAGTATAATAATGAAAGATTTACTTATATGTAAATGAATAATTGAGGCGGGTCTTTTTTTTTTTTAATTATTATTATTTTGATTTATGGAGCCTTTTGGCATTCCCAGACTCAGATGTCTGGGGAATGGGAAGTAAGTATCAGGCCTGTCAGCCTGACCTTGGTACCAGGAAAGATCATGGAGCGGCTCATCTGGAGAGTGCTCACTGAGCAGATGCAAGATGGATGGAGAATCAGGCCCAGCCAGCATGGGTTCATCAAGGGCAGGTCCTGCTTGACCAACTTGATCTCCTTCTATGATCAGGTGACCCACCTAGTAGGTGAGGGAGAGGCTGTGCATGTCATCTACCTGGACCTCAGCAAAGCTTTTGACACAGTATCGCACAGCATTCTCCTAGAGAAGCTGGCACCTCATGGCTTGGACGGGTACACTCTTCGCTGGGTTGAAAACTGACTGGAAGGATGGGGCCAGAGAGTCGTGATGAATGGTGTTAAATCTAGTTGGTGGCCGGTCACTAGCGGCATTCCCCAGGGCTCGGTCTTGGGGCCGGCGTTGTTCAACATCTTTATCGACGACCTGGACAAGGGGATAGAGTGCACCCTCAGTAAGTTTGCAGATGACACCAAACTGGGAGGCAGTGTCAGCCTGCTTGAGGGTAGGAAGGCTCTTCAGAGAGACCTGGACAGGTTGGATCGATGGGCCNTCCCCCTGTACTTGGCTCTGGTGAGGCCGCACCTTGAGTACTGTGTCCAGTTTTGGGCCCCTCACCACAAGACAGACATCGAGGCCCTGGAGCGTGTCCAGAGAAGGGCAATGAAACTGGTGAAGGGACTGGAAAATAAATCTTATGAGGAGCGGCTGAGGGAACTGGGACTGTTTAGCCTGGAGAAGAGGAGACTGAGGGGAGACCTGATTGCTCTCTACAACTACCTGAAAGGAGGCTGTAGTGAGAAGGGTGTCGGTCTCTTCTCCCAAGTAGCAAGTGACAGGACAAGAGGGAATGGCCTCAAGTTGCGCCAGGGGAGGTTTAGGTTGGATATTAGGAAAAATATCTTCTTCACGGAAAGAGTAGTGGGGTGTTGGAACAGACTGCCCAGAGAGGTGGTTGAATCGCCGTCCCCTGGAGACATTCAAAAAATGTGTAGACGTGGCATTCCATGAACATGATCTAATAAGCATGGTGGTGTTAGGTTGATGGTTGGACTTGATGATCTCGGAAGTCCTTTCCAACCTTAGGGATTCTGTGATTCTATGATTCTGTGATATACATTGCAAGATACAGTTTCAGTATCGGGTCTGAGTGAAGTTTTTAGGAGTGGACGGTGACTTCCTGCTTGGAGATTTTTTCAATGGGTCTAAAAACAAGACAGAGAACTAGAGACTGCTGGGTTCTGTTCTCTCTTCTGGCACCAATTCCTTCACCTTCCTAAGCAAACTATGCAGGACAGACTACTGCAGGACAGACATTTATTCCTGTGTGAAATCCTTGAGGGTAACGAAGCTACTAAAGTGATGGAAAATGTGGCTGGGATTAAAAATTTGCAGGAAGGGCACTAAGCTCTAAGCTTTTTTGCCTTTGTTTCCTCATCTTTTAAAATGGCAATAATTGTATTTGGTAGATGAACTAGCTGTATAAAAGAAAATGGACATTCAGAGACTACTTTGAAGATGAAAAGAGATAACTTTCAGGGACAGTAATATGAATTAAAAACCTTGTAGAAGCTGAATTTGTATGTAATGAATCTTATGATGAAGCTTGCCCTTGTGGTTAGCTCCTTGTGCAAATGTAGACCTTTCATCACCTTGAATTGTTTGATCCTGTTCTTAGTATCTGTTGACTTAGCCCTAAAATAAACAAAAGTTCAGGAGGATTCTCTGTCACACATTGTATTATTTATTGGGATGCTGAATGTGAAGTTTACCTGGGCAAATAAGTATCATTACTACATGTTCTTCTAGAAATAAATTGTGGATGATTTCCACCTCCTTGTCTTGACTAGGAATCTGCAAATAAAACTATTTATTACCCTTCTACAGAAAATGTTTTTAAAAAAAAAAGAAAAGACAACAAACCAACCGTTTCCTTTTCTCAGAGATCAGTAATGAAGAAAATAATGTCCTTTCTTCTCAGTCCAGTTCCCCTTGCTGTGCGTTGTGCAGCACCAACGTCGGAACTGTTTCATTTAATTTTATGTACACTCTTGTTAGTAGTCTCAGCAGAGAGCGTTAGGGCTGTATGAGCCTCAGAGACTGACTGTGCGCTTGCCTAGACCTGTAGGAAGGACTGCGGGCGGCACGGTGGGAAGAAAGCTTGTCTGGGGACCTGCGGTTGCAGGGCGGCCCTTCTGTCACCTTTCACCAACGTTGGTTGGAAGAGTTTCGGGCAGGCACGTGGAGTGTGTGGTGCTGCTCTCGGGGGAGAAGGGAGCATTATTTGTGAGGATGCTGCCATTGTTGCAGATCACGCTGATGTTTCCATTCTCTCTTCCCCTCCCTCATGTCTCCTTTCTTCCCAGTCTGTGGCAAGCGTTACAAGAACAGGCCTGGGCTGAGCTACCACTATGCTCACACCCACCTCGCCAGTGAAGAAGGTGATGAAGCCCGTGAGCAGGAGACCCGCTCTTCCCCTGTCCACAGAAACGAAAACCACAAACGTGAGTAGTATTTTCCCTTTGCCTTTGAGATCCTTTTCAGGGATGTTGCCTCCACCCTGTCTTTGCCTTGCGGAGGCTGGCATGATTGCCTGGCTCTGTTGTGAGTGATTGGGACCTGGATGCTTGGAGCTAATCAGCCACAGCTCACACGGGTGCTGCCTCAGCTAGTCAGAAATTCATTTCAAACCCAGCATTATCTCTGCAGCAAGTCACTTTTCCATTACTGCTCCTGTGGGGAGGAGGTGACAAGGAGAGGGGGGAAGAGAAGAGATGCCCAGCCTGCCCATCATCAAGCAGCCTCCCAGTGGCTGTTAGCAGGGACGTCAGGGAAATACACATCCAGTAGTTTGAGGGAGCTGCCTTTGTTTTAGCTTTGAATAGAAGGCATTTATCCATGTCTCAGTTTTTTAGGTATGAAATTCACAGCACCTGTCCCTCTTATCCCTGCATCTCCTCCCCAGATGGCTTACCCTCAACTTTACCAAAAACTGCTTCTTAGCTACAGTTTGGGAAAATCTATGAAAAAGCATCAGAACTGATCTGCAAGGAGGAGAGCTGGAACAGGAGAGGAGAGAAGAGTTATGTGCCTAGATTCCCCACACTGGTACAGGGCTGAAAAGAAATCTTAGTGGTCCGGATGGCTCTCTTTGGCTGTCCTTCTTCTGCTTCTTAGGCACAGAACTGGGAGTCAAGGAGACTGTGTTTTATTACTGATTTTTGCAAGTCTCTAAGCCTCTGTTTTTCAGTTTTCCCGTGTGCAATACGGGATGTTTGCTTTCACCTTGGGATTTGTGTAGATAGCTTTGTTCACTTTCAAAAAGTCCTTTCAGATCACCGTGTGAACTGTGTCATTTAATTCAAAGTAATGAACAGTGTGGACAAAGCAATAAAATGCTTATGGAGTAAAATATCCAGGCAAACACTTTCTAATACATTAAGAGGAACTGGAAGAAATATGGAAGTAGGAAAACATTTTTTTTCTAAGCAGGATAATTGATAATTGTCCCCAGGGAGGTGTGGGAGGGGGTTTCCTTCCTCCAAAGCATCTGCTACTAGCCACTGCCTGAGCTTGAAGGGCCGTTTAGTGTGATCCCATTTGGCAGTCCCTATGTTTCTGTCACTTTCATGCTCTACCTTTTAGTTATTCACGTGTTTTGCAGGTTCACAGCAAAAGTAATTTTGACTCCTCCAGCTGTTGATAAACTTGAGCTGTCAATGCACTAAGAGCGACTGCTTGGGCAGGCTGGAGAATGTCAGTGTTCAGCCAGCAGGTTTTGTTTACTTGCATTTGCATCATCTCTGCTGTTTTGGTTTTTTTTTCCCTGTGCCTGCAGTAGTCAGTAATAGTTGCCTATCTGAAAGGCATATTGCAAATCTGTATTGAATTAATATTGATAATGGCCTAGCACAGATGCCCAAACAAAGAAGGGTAGTGTCCCCTGCCCTTCAGCTTGTCGTGGAGGCCGAGGACAGTCTCAGTCCTTATGTTTCTAGTGCTTAGGCAATGATAGTAGTTAGCAAGAAGAGGAGCTAGAAAATCTGTAATAAGGTCAGGTGCAGCCAGCCTTGACCCATGGAAAGAAAGGTGTGTTCTACACTATGGGAAAGGGTACAGTGGGAGCTGCTTAGGCTTGTGTTCCCCCCGAGCTCCTGTGTGATGTACATGGCAGAGGGAAGCTGCTGATGCACAGATCCCCAACCAGACAGAAGTTTAGGGTGGGTAAACCACTCTGAGGTCCAGATTCCTGAGCAGAAAGAATCTGCTTAACAACCAGCCAGGAGCCAGTGAGGTCTGGGCAACAGCCATGCGAATGGAAGATCACCCCGGGGGAAAGTCCTAGACGCTGGAAGGTAACTCTCCCACATGGCTTAGCTGTTCCTTTTGCCTGTTTGTTTGTTTACAGCCTTGAGCTCAGATCTTGCATCTTTGCTCTTTCACTTGACGATATTTAATTTATGCTGCCATTTATCTTCCATGTGAATGCTAATTGTCCACATTGCTAATGTGCAGTCATTAAATGGTCCCTTTGTACAGGCGGATGGTGGGGAGCCAGGGCATCAGATCCTTCCTCTCCCCTAAGAACTGCTAGGCATGTGTTATGAATTAGATTTGACAGGTCTGCAGTGTCGCAGGGCGCAGGCTTCAAGAATCCTCTCTGCATGGGCTTGGGGGTGGGGGGGAGGAGGGAGGGAAGGCGGGGGGGATGTTAATCCAAACAGCTAATCCGCAACCTACTGAACAGGAGGATCAGAGATATGGTATAGAGCAGGGTCTGGTTATTTGCTTAGCGGTGTGTCAGAGAGATATGAGCAGCTTGATTTAGAAAAGGCAAGGCAAATTCAACCCAGTCACTTGGAATTTGCTGTGCTGTGGGAGGTGAGCACTGGGTCAGCAAAGTTCAGGCAGGCGGCTGCAGTATGAACTTCCTTCCTTTGTACCCATATCTCCTCTGCAGCCTCCGATCTTTGCAGTACCTGCAGTAACAGCAGCTGTGCTAATGCAGGAGGGAGCTTTCTGGAGCAGAGCTTCTGCAGGATTCAGCTATTGATTCCCTGGCTGGTGCCAGCTCAAGAGTTGATGGCCTCTCTGTCTTTCTGCACACCCAGTCCCCTTTATTTTTACGCTTCTCCTCATGCACAGACCAATTTGAGTAGTTCAGTAGATTATCCAGGGACTGTGAAAGATTTGTAGATAGGAAGAACCTACCTGAAACTGAGAACCACTGAATAGTTGTGTATCAAAGAAGGGGGACTGGCCCAAGCCCCAAGTCTCGCCTTCTGGGCACATCTCACTGTCCTTGACTGTTGTAGAAGGTTTGTTTATTTACATCTATCTCTCCTTCTGTCCTTCTTCTCACCTGTAGATTAGCCTTTGCAACACAGGAGGTAGTTCAACAGTTTTCTCTGGCCTTTGTCTCTCCTAAAACATCTCAGCCTGTATTTTGTTTGAGCTTTAGTTGCTTTGTTTGTATGCCTTATCTAGCCCTTTGATGCAGATAAACAGCCCTTTCTCAGTGCCTAGTCTTGTCTCAGCCTGCATACACATTTATGTTTGACTTAACTCTGATTTTTTTACCTGAGTATGGAACTATGAAACAGAAGTCATAGAAAACCCTTAAAAAAATCAACTCCCCCCTTCCCCAGCTCCACTGATAAAAAGAAATTATCCCACACCATTCTCAGCCTTTTTTTCTGCTGGCTTTTCCTCCACATGTTGGCACTGAAAGCGTGAGATTTGTGAGCCCAGGGTGCATCCAAGCCTGCCACAAAACACCTGCTGTTTTATTCCATCTCACTCCATGGGTACAGGCCAGCTCTGGGGGCAGCTGGTGCTCACAAATTTTGAGGCACTTCTGATATAGGAATTACATTAGACTTCTATCTATTGAAATATGTGTGTGAATGAGTGTACTGGTATAAATGCTCTTCCTTAATTCCTGGGAGAATAGGATAGTGTGCCTACACGGAGAAAAACTTCCTCTCCTTTAAAGGAGAAGAGTTTTCAGTGGCCTTTTACTGTGTGAAACTCTGGTTACAGGCAGCTGTGGGGTAAACAGTGACTGAGCGATCTTATGCCCACAAGCACTTTGGCCGATGACAACCCTAAATAAAGTGCATTATGTGGGCCATCGCTGGCCTGGCTGCCATGTGCAGGTTGGTCCATCCTGCGATGCACATAGTTAAGGAGACTGCAGTCCTGTGCCCTCCTGTTGCTCTGCTAGCTTGTGCATCTGACCTGCAAAACCACCTGTGTACGTTATTTTGTGGCATCAGCCTGTTGTGGCCAGTTCCATCGCAGATTTTATGATGTGGATAAATCTCTACCGGAGAGACCAGCCAAAGTTGTTTGTGTACTCTAAGCATAATTGGATACCCAGTCTCCAGAGATAAAAAATTAATGTGCTAACCTCAGTGTGCCTCCAAGCTGTCCTCCAGCTCCCCCACACAGTCATCTTTGAAACATTTTTATTTCCATCCAGGCAGGGGGCTGGCCATGAATAAATGACGAGAGTCAGCCCCTCAGTTGGAGACGAGCTGTTTGTTCCTCTCCACAAGCAGCATCAATTTGAAAAGCTACATCAAGCCTACTTTTTCCCTGCCTCAGTGCTGATCCTTGCTGGGGCCATGATGGGAGCTACTTCTGAATGCAAGGATGCATCAATGCCCACCTTGCGACAAGATACCCTGCAGCAGGTGCCTTTTCAGTGAAAATATGTACATTACCTTGAGTTGACTTCTCATTAGTTTAATCTGTTTGGTTTTTGTCTTTTCCAGAGCTTGTTTTCATAAGGAAAAAGAGTCAGCCTACTGAAAGAAACAGTAGTGACTGCAGTTTGGAACTGCGTAATGCTTTCCACGCAAACCCTGTTTCTCAGACTTTTGTGCCTGTGTTTTGGGATGCTCAGGAAAAAATACATCAGTTGTTTAGAGTTTTGTAATAGTGGAAAATTCCAAACTTGTCTCCTATGTGCAGGGACCCATAGGGGACTTTTTGTTGTTTTGTTTGGAGTTGTGGAGTTTCTTAGTAGTTGGGTTTTTGTTTTTTTTTATATATATACTGCCAGGCCAGGACCTGAAATGTTGTTGTCAATGCACAACTCTCATTGAAAAGAAGCATCTAGTGCTTCTCAGTAGTTTATGGGAAAATGTTGCAATCTGACTAATTAGTTTTTGAAAGTTGCGTACTGCTGCAGTAACATGTCAGCTCTTGAGACAGAATGGTATCATTTATGTGTTTTTTTTTCCCCTTTCTTGCTATCCCCTTGCTTTTTTTTTTCTTCTCTGTGCAGAATTTGAACCAAAACCGAAAAAATTTAGCTGAATTTGAACTTAGGTACTCTGCCTTCTCACACTTCCTCCAGTCAGTGATTTCCAGTTTCAGTGCCTACAACATGTCGTAGGGACACATTTCATGACACTGGCCATTCTTACGTGAATACTGAGGGATGCTGCTGGACAGGGCTGTATATTGAGCACTATAATCCCTCCTTGAGTTCCCTGAGCTGATGGGAGTGATGCATTTCAGTGGCCAGAGGCTAAGTGTCAGGAGAGGCACCTCTCAAAATCAGGAAATCTGAATGTTACCATGGCAGACTCTTTTGTCTGCCTTCCTATTCAGTATCTCCTACTGTTTATTGTCATAAGACACCAGACAGTTACAATGATTTCTTCGAGCAGTGGGATTTTGGTCCATGCTTCAGGTGTTCCTGCGGAAGACTTTATAAGATCAGTGCAAAGGCAAAGGCATTTCCATAAGGTGCTGCCTTATGGTAGGAATTCTGACTACCCAAACCTATGAGATCAGATCAGTTGATGCTGAATTTTCCTAGCTGTACCTTCCACTGCCCACCTTCCAGCTCAATCATTAGCTGTTCAATGTAAGGGCCATATCAATTCCTGCAAAAGACATGACCAAATGCTTTTCCCTTCCCCACATTCAGAGGCTTTCTCGGACTCCTACAGATGTACCTTCTTCTTGTAGCACTTCTTGTAGCGCTCCTTGGCCGTGCCTCTCTGTGAGCAGGGCTGTAGGAAAGGCAAACCTGTCAGAGTTGCTAAAAACTCTGCAAAGGCAACAGCTTCTTCTGTCTCCACAGCACCAACTCAAGAGGATATAAAATCCAGTTACTAGGGAGAACTGGCAATACTTTGGGTGGGTGGTTTGCAGCACCTCTCTCAGTAGCAAAGCCTGCTTCTCTGGCTGCCCGCAAAGGGCATGCCCGTGCTGTGCGGGGGAGTGCGGCGCAGGGAGCCTGAGTGAGCAAAGGTCCATTAGGCTGTGCAGGCTGATTAGGTCAGCTCTGGGAACAGAACAGCAGCCTTTTCCCAGTGCTACACCCAGGCTAAGAGCTTATTCGATTAAATGCAGTGTCACATCGACATAGATGTGTCGCTACCAACCTAAGCTGTGCCTACAGCCTGCTGGAGGGTCTCGATATCAAGTGCCCCAATACTTCCCAGTTTGGGGTTAGCCAACATGCTTATCTCTGGTTTTAATGACAGAGTAAACATGCCCAGAGAGACCAGCCATTTCCTCTCATTCAGCTTGATTTACATTTTTTCCTGCAAAACTGCAGTGAAAAAAACGCTGCACTTAATTCACTGGCGAGGAGGCCGCAGAAATGACTGTGCACATCTCTGCCTGCTGCTACACGTGAGAGCAAGAGCCTTGAATGCATTTCAGCTGTGCTTGGCCTGTTCCTCTCCACACCAGGACTTATATACATGTTTTTCATTTATTGCTCCTTTCGAGGGCTGGGTCTGGTGCCCTGAGCACAGAAGGACCTCCAAGAGTCACCTCTCTGACTGCCACCATTGCTCATTAAACTGCAGCAATAACCAGAAGTGGGGCAGAAGTGGGTGCATGCCCACACAGGCATCTCCCTCTTCTTCCTTCAAGCAAAAGCCACAATTCAAGCACCACTTTTCCCTTCTCCTTAGAGCCATTTTTAAATTTAATTATCATGTTGTAATTTCTTCCATGAGCCTGCCTATCCTCCTCTGATGCATTTTGAGCAGCAAACGAAGGGCCCCACGTGGCAGTTCCTTACGCTTGTGAGATGAAGCAGTAACAGGTGGCAAGGCCAGAGGCATCCTCTGCCGGGCATCCCGGTCACCGTGGAGATGGGCCAGGATGAGTTCTGGCGGCAGTGAAGGGGGGGTTGAGTGGAGGCATATGGGGGCACTTAGGCTATAGGTTGGGATTATATGTCATCAAGTCCTCCAAGGGGCTTGACAACCGCAGGCTCAGGTTCTTGGCTGGCGTTTTGCTGCGCAGGCGGCCAAATGTTGGACCTGAACTTTGACAGCGGGAAAAAGGGAGGTGTCAGAAAGGAAAAACCGGGCCCTTGTCTCAGACAAAGAGTCTTCTAGATTTAAAAAAAAAAAAAAAAGAGTAAAAAAAAAGACAATCCACCCCTTTTCCTCCATTGCAAAGTGCACTGACTTGATGCAGGCCTATACACAGGTTCCCGTGGTCTCTATTGTGCTCTGCAAATTTTTGCTGCAAACAGAGTAAATGGCCTGATTCAAAGCCTTTTGAATTTAATTGAAAACCTCCAGTGGACTTTATTGGTTTTGGATCAAGCCCAGAAGAAACAGGTAAGAGCTGGACAAAATGTACTAGGAAAAATCCCTTTGGGAACGCATATGTGCCCAATTGTAGCCAATTCACTGTAATCGTTTAAATAAATGATGCACAGCCCCCCACCCTGACAGCAAGGCATGCATTCTACTCCTCATTCTCCACTGCCTTTCCAGTAGTGTGGATATAATAAAAAATAGGGATAAAATGCTATCAAACACAGATGCATAGCTTAAACAATAGTTAAGTATTTTGCTGTATTATCTACAGACTGAAGAAATATATGTGACTGTGATTTGGTACCAAGGAACAGAGAAGTCAGTTTTTCTTTTAAGCACTAGTTCCACCTCCAAGTGTTTAAAGATCGTGATCCAAATCATCAAAATAACTATACTTAAAAATCAGAAAATTGAAAAACTACAAGATTCTGTTTATTTGGGGATTTGTCTGTATGCATTTAAGGGTCACATTTTGAAGGAAAACTATTTTAAGTATCTGTATTCTGAGTTTTCTGATTAAAAACAGGGACAAGAATTCCTTCTTCTGAACTCACCTTCCATTCAAGATATTCTCTACATCCATGAGAATTAAAAAACAGAGATTCTTCTTGAGTCATGAGATGACATAGAAAGGAAAAATCCCAATTACTTGATCTTATTTCTCTAGAAGCAGCTTTCTTTTACTATTAAATTGAAACTAAAAGGAAGATAACTTCTAAGGTTTCTGATTACTTGGGGAGGGGAGAAGGGAAGCTAGAACTCTGTTTACAGTCCCTGCCTTCAAAATCAAGAAGGCACAGAATTTATTTTAAATATATAAACTCAGTCCATTTTGTTAGCTTTTTAGTTTTGGTCTACAGAGCAAAGTAACTGTGTGATATACTACAGGATTTATTTAATTTACAGTACTTATTTTGCAAGAAGACTCCTGTGATGATAGTACCATATTTTAAGTAGGTCTTTATTCTGCTTAGCTTGATAGAGTTTGAAATTAACTTGATTAAGCTAAGAAGAAAAAAATATATTTCAGAATAAGCACATACCAAAGTTATTTGGAAATATTGACTTCCTTCTCAGACTGCATCCTGTCTTCACATGAATCAGGTTTCAGGTACAGAGAAACTGTCATTTGAACTGTGCAGATCTTTCTGTGTCTCGCCTTAATCCATTTTTAAAAGTGTTTTTTAAAAAACTGTATACTCAACTTATTTTGGGGCAGATGTAGATGAAGACAGCCTTTGATGAAACTAGAAAGCAACACCAAGTTGAAATGGCAAGAGGCACTGATTTGAATACACCCCCTACGAGTACACCTTAGCTCAGGCAGTACTCCTCAAAGCTCCTCAGAGCTTTTGATCTGTTGTTGCAGTTTGTAACATAAAAGGAAATCAGAGGAGTTTTGAGTGAGTTAGGACAAGACCATGGTTGGTTTTCAAGGCTTTTCTTTGAAACAGTTTCTGATTCTGAGTGAACATTTTTTAGACAAAAGCCTTGGTTGTAGTCACCCCATCCAAATGATTGAGCTAGCGGTGAGTTACTTCTTGTTAGCTGAGCTATCATCTGTCTTAAGCTAGCACCTTCTACTTTGTGATTAATGTGTGCAAAAAGTCTCATGTGAAAAGCAGCAACACATTAGTCCCTCGTAATTTAATTGCTTTCACTTGTGAATCCATTCCGTTCTTGCTTTTGTAAATGATTTTATTGATTAAGGGGCGGGATTAGGGTTGGGCTTTTGGTGCATGATACCCTTCTCATGAATACTGCACGTTATATCTTGCTATCTTTGCTTTGTTCCTTAATTCCCTCATCATTTGTGAACTATAGTAAAATAGAACTAAAAACTCCAAGGACATACACAGAAAAAAAGTCCTTTGAAAGTAAGAACTCTGCTTACTATCATCTGGAAATCTCTTTATTTTCAATCCTTCTGTGATTTAGCTTGGGGCTTAATTCACTGCGCAGTACTGATCAAGAAAATAAGCTAGAGTCAGGTTTGAGTCTAGTTTTTGCACCTGTTAGAACAAAAAAACCACTAAAGAGAATAATGTTGCCTGGCTTATTTGGCTCTAGAGATACATCCTTTAAGACTTCATTGATGTAACTTCAGGAACTTCTCATCTGTGTACAACTTTTCAGGCCTGACATCTGTATCACATTCAACTGAGCCAAGTCCATATTTATGAGTGACGAGCTATAGATGAGCAGATAGGCACTTACATTAAAAGTGACATTAAATTGGAAGAAAAAAAGAATAAAAGAAAAAGGAGGTGATCAAAAGTCGTGTTTATTCCCTTGCCAGTAGTCTAGGAGAATCCCTTCAGCATTGCAGTCAGCGAATACCCTCTGCCTGTCCCACACATCGCAGGTGAATAGATCAGTGTATGTATTTTCACAAGGTGCCCTGTCCCCTTTCCAGTTTGACAATCAGTGGACCTTCGGGTCATAAGCTGCACTGGAAAAAATTAAGTTCAGTATATGCAGAGTATTAAATCAATAATACCATTCTGAGCAGTGGTAGAAGTGGAGCTCTTTCCTAAGTCCATTGGCTGGCACCTTGAATGCTTGTTTTTATTTGTGGCCTCACCACAGAATTGTTGTGTGTTCATGGGTAAGCCAGTTCATCACTCTACCTCCACGTCTTTCAGCGTTAAATGCAATGCGGCCTCCTCACCGCGAGACTTAATTAGAGCCCAGCAACACTTTGTTTAGAGTCAATGGTAAAAGAGGCTTTTGACCTCACTGAGGGTTAATATTAGCATCTCAGTATCTGTAAAGCACTTTAAGAAACTTGGATGAAAGGTGAAGTAATGTAATAAGGAACAAAAAAAAAGTCACTGAATGCTGAGCTTGCTGAGTTTGCATTGCGCATGGCCTGTCTGTAGATGCAGCACAATACGAAGAAGTAATTACTTAACTTTTTCAGAATGGGGCTGTAGTGGGAAAAATAAATGCTAGGGAGATCTGCTTTTTATACACAAAATACGTACAAGTAGCAACTTTATGATCGTTTTGTTACAGCTCTTAAAATGAGCCAGTGCACTAGGCTTCCACCTGGTTCCTGTTCTTTTTTTGCTTACCCTGCATGCGTGTATTAAATGCCTCTCTGCAAGCAGGCAAAATGCTAACCAAACCCTGGGAGCTTCTCCCTGGTTTTGGGAGAACTGGGAAATCTGCTAACCAGGACCATTTCAGAGCAAAGCTCATTGTTTAGTAAATACTGTCAGGGACACCATGACCATGCAGGAAGAGATTGATGTATTTGCAGCTTTATGGCGTTTACTTTTTTTCTTAATTTCACCTTACCTGCATTCTTTCTGTGACCAATCTCCAAAAGCTCAGCAAATCAACAGCTGGAGGTAAATGAATAACTAGATGCACCCAAACTAGAAAAGCAGAGCAAACTCAGAGGAAATTTTAATTTTAAGTGTATGTCTTGGAGTGCTACCAGAAGCCCTTTAGAATGTCATTGTTCTTTGGGGGAAATTTGGATGTGGACAAAAAGACCATTAATAAAGGCTGTCAAAACATCTGTTAAAAATCTGCAAGTTACAAAATATGCATTAAAAAGATAATTAAATATAGATGGTACAGTTTAAAGGTCTTCCTTTTCTAGTGTGTAGAAATCTTCACAGGGTAGGCTTGGGCCAGGTATACCACTGGAATTTTTAAATTAAAAAAGCAGAAACAAAGACGAAGATAAACCATTCCTCCCACTCCCCTCTCCTTTCCCCAGTTCCTAGTTAGAGCATGCAGGAACAAGAAGTTTTCCCTCTCGGGAGACCGGAGGAGGAAAATGGCAGTTGTGAGTGAGAAAAAAAGCACATTGCTGTTCTGCTCAACTAATAGGAATGCTGAAGACCTCTGGCCTTCTCTCCTTTCTAAGGGAACTGCCTCTTCCTCTACTTAAGAGCCAGTGTGTGTCTGCTCCTTTCCAACCATTCCTAGCTGGAAAACAAGAATGTAATTTCCCTCCTTTTTTCTTGGCTGAAAGGGTTTTTAACTCTGCTGGCTGGGATGAGCTTCAGGCTGACTCTGTGCACCTGTGCTGGACCTGCTGCATTCCCTGCTTCTCCCAGGGGACATGCACTCTGCTGCAGATAGCTTAACCCTTGGGTGAGCCACCCACAGATGGCTTTGCCTGGGAATATTAATGGGGATTTGAACCAACTTCTTGACTAAGGACACCCTGCCAGTTTGAGATGTAATCCCCCAAAAGGCTACCTGAAATAAAACCACTTCGGTTACCTATCCCCCCATCTCCTTGCTGTTGGGCTGGGTGTTTTTTTGAGTTTTGGGGAATGTATTTTTCCTTTCTGAATTTGGATTTTGTGGGTTTATGATTGTGACTGCTGTCTGAAAAACCAGGCTTGGCTTTCTGACAGCATAGGTCTAATTCTGCATTAGGGATTGTTTCTATGCCTGTGCGTGTAGCAAGTCCCTGAACTGTGCAGGGATCTCTGGCAGCAGGTCCTTGTGAGGGACCAGCCCGGCTGGCGTTATAGAGGAAGTGGTGAAGTGCATTTCAGGCAAAATAGATAACACGACTGGGTGTACTTAAAATGGAGGTGATTTATACGGTTCACTGTTTGTTCTGGTTGACAATATTTTGGGAAGACTGTGGCCTGCAAACTTACAGGAGCTAACATCATATCAAAGAGAAGGGGGAAATGTCCAAACCAAATGCTTTTTAAGTAAATCTGATTTCTAACCCAACTGCAGCCCAGAAAGGACCAGACGGGGTTATCATTCCCAATAACTACTGTGACTTCTGCCTTGGAGGCTCCAATATGAACAAAAAAAGTGGCCGGCCTGAAGAACTTGTATCGTGCTCAGACTGTGGGCGCTCTGGTAGGTGACTCCTTCTTGCAACTTTCTTGTACAAAGTCATTGGCGTGATTTGTTTTTTGCTCCTTCTGAAGATTTTGAAGAAAGGCAGCACCTTTGGGAGGGGATGGAAGACAAGGTCTTACCTCCTGTCTGTGTCTGTGGGAAAGGATGACTGAGAAATTTTCTGTCATAAAACGTATTGTTGGATTCACATTTTTAAGCTAACGGGGTCTTATGAAATAATAAAGTTTTAATGTATTTATTGGCTTCTGTGAACGTTGATACATGTACTAGTTGTTCGTCAAATGGAAGGAGAAAATCCTATGACAATGTTAAAGAATGGGCTCTGTCTTCAAGTGCTACAATTACAACTATAAATTACTTACAAGATTTATGAAAGTTGCATGACAAGCATTTCCATTGATTACACATTTCATGCGTTTCTTCATCCAAAAAAGAAAGAGCGAGGAAATTACAGGGTAGGGCTGGGGGTAGCTGTCAAGAATTATCCTCTTACAAGATGACTATCATTAATTTTGTTTAAAGAGATTTTTATTTCTCCGTTCTCTTCTCTTCTCGCTTTTTAAATGTAGGCAATTGTGTCTTTCCCATTCTGAGTTGTCTTTATTTCTGGACTCTTGTTTTCTTCCTTCCTTCCTTTCTTTCTTTCTCTTTTTTTCTTTTTTTCTTTCTTTCTCTTTTTTGGGGAAATTTTTTCCCAGCTGAGCAGTTATTTATAGCTTGTGTGGGAGGTGGTGGCGGTGGTAGAGGGAATGGGAGACCTTTAACGACTGCATATTCCAGCTTTGGTCCAAGTTTCCAGTTGTGATATTTCTGGACAGTGGTGATACTAGTGGTGATAAGACCATCATATGGAATTCTGAAAACCAGAGACTTTGAAATTCAGAATTGCTGCTGCTGCTGCATCTGTACTGTAGTCACTGAAAGATGTCTGTTGCGTTGATGACTGAAATGCTATGTGGAGTGTTCTTGTGGCAAGGGAATGGCCTTTTTATGCTCTTGCTGAAATTCATAGTAAGCCTCTTACCACGTTCAGTGGGAGCAGGACTAGACTCTCACTGACAAATTGCCTTCTGCAGTTGTTGTGACCTCTGAAGACGTTCTGAAGTGATACTGGCTGGTCACCAGACCCACGGCAACCCCTTCAGTTTTCCCCAGGATCGTCCTTACTAATGCTATGCAGTCAGGGGCATGGACCTGTTAGTGTATACATGTTTGCTTCTTAACAGCTGAAGGGGGAAGCTCATGTGGTCTGTGGTGCCATCTTGGAAGATCATTGCCCTTCCCCTTGATTGTGTTATAGTTCAATTTAATTTGTGTC
The DNA here is from genome assembly GCA_013399095.1 of Psophia crepitans. Lineage (NCBI taxonomy): Eukaryota > Metazoa > Chordata > Aves > Gruiformes > Psophiidae > Psophia > Psophia crepitans. Next base: position 166,762 of record VWZZ01000819.1, on the reverse strand, counting down.
AGCATTGTCCTGATACAGCACAGCGAGATGGATCCATATTTTTTTTGCTATTTAAACATTGCTATGGTGATTATATCAAAATGTAACACAAATACATTAATTCCCTTGATTCCTTAGTGTGATAGGACAAGTAGATTGGCATGTAACCTAAATTGTGCAAAATCAGTTCCATTAAATGCTATCCTTGTACAAATTCTGAACCACCTGGGTCATTCATAGGGGTCTGCAGTGGTGTGACTGATGTGTGATGAAAGCGATTAAGGTACAACCACACACTAATCTCTAAACTAAAACAATGAAACCTCTTTGGTGGCTGCCATCTTTCTCTTTCTTGATAATGGAGAACATTTTCATTATACTGAAAGAGAGGTCATGGAAATTATACTGTTTCTTGCCTTCACGAAGTCAGTAAAAACACATGTCTACAAGGTGGTTCATCTGCCAATTATTTCGTTATATCCATTTTGGTTTTGTGAACAGGATTTAATTCTTCGTTCTCAAGCAATGCAGTGTACTTGTTATATAGCTGATTCCTGTAGCTGGAGCGGGGACCAAACAGTTGGTTACTTAACACCATGCTACTGTTTCTAAATAATAAAATAGCCGTTCCCTGAAATCTGACACTTACTTTCCTGGGGCACAGGAGACATCTTTGTCTCTACCTTTCCTGAAAAGGGAATTTGGAGAATATGCAATTAATCACATAACATGTCCAACTGAGGGAGAAAATAAACCTCAATTTCGCAGATCACAGTATTTGACTTCTGTTTTTAAAAGTCTTGTTGTTGTTGTTGTTGCTGCTATTGATGTCCTGCGTGGAGAATTTCCTGTTCCATATTGAAAGTTGGATTGACTCACACACATTTGAACTTTTCAGTGTTCCCCAAGACAGGTCACTTCTCGTCATAGTTGTTTCAGTTGTTGAACTGTATATATTTGGTTTTGTTTTGTTTTAAATTTTGAAGGAGATGCTATGAAATTGGAATAAAAGCATTTATTTAGGTTACTTTCACTTAGTCTTCAAAATGTATATCATTCTGTCTAGAGACGAGGCTCTTTAGGATCAGGTGAAGGACAGGGATAAAAACCAGTCCTGAGGTTGATGAGCTATCTAGTGGCTTATGTTTCTGTAGCAGTAAATTTGTGACAGTTGATGCCAGTCTGAAGGACAGTCATTGTGCTTAGGGCTGACGGTGTCTAATTACTTGTACGGTCTAAAAATCTTTTAAAATTGATCTAAGTAATCATGAGAAAATATTTTAATGTCTTTTGAAGAGAGGAAAACATGTTTAACCCTTTCGCTGCCACAGCTATGGGCACCTGTGTTGTTTGTAGATTTTTTTTCTTTGAAAGAGAAACTGATCTTTATTTTTCTTACTGCAGTTCTGCTGAGCTATGTTGTTGAGGTGCGCGGGCACACACAAGCACACACCTATGAGCTCAATAGTCTGAATTGTTTTATAATAATGCTGATTAAAAAAATTATGATGATGATGCCTGTTGCTTAACCCATGTGCTGATATATTCATCATACATGTCAGCTCATTTGGGAAGAGAAGGCAGGAGGGACGAAGCAGCGCCAGCACGCACTACGGAGGACTTGTTCGGTTCCACGTCAGAAAGCGACACCTCGACCTTTCATGGCTTTGACGAGGACGATGCAGAAGAGCCTCTCTCGAGCCGAGGAGGTGGCTGTGGTAGCAGCTCTCCCTCTGCAGACAAAAAGGGCGGCTGCTAAAATAACTAAAAAGACACACAAACTCTGAGCGATTTGCTGTCCTTTTTACTACTAGGATTATTATTACCTTTTTTTTTAATTTTAGGTCCTTGGGTTTTTGGGTTTTTTTTGTTGTTATTTTTGTTGTCGTTGTTTTTCCTGTGGGGTGTACACTGAAAGCACAAGCGTTTAAAGCTCTTGACAACTACTTTGAAGAGACAGAAGGTTTTGATTTTCCTGTTTAGTTTTTTTTTTTTTTTAAATTTTAATTTGTTTTTATCCCACCTCCCCCCTTCTCTTTCTCTCTGGAAACATAAAAGGTGGATTTAATATTTTTTTTTAATAGTGAGCAGAGTTGATTTTCTTGTCTTTTAATATATATATCAGCGAACCATGAAAAATAGAGATGGGTTGGAGAGCAGAAAGCAAACCCAAATAGGTTTTTTTAATTATTATTATTTATATATTCTATATATTATTAGAAAAACTACTTTTTAAATAAAAATAGAAAAAATAAACAAAAAAAGCAATGGATGTCTACTTGATAATAGAACTGTGTCTAGAGAACCACTCTGGGTGGACTCTACCGGAGGACAAGGAAACCCTTGATGTGATGGCTTCTGCATTTTGAGATTTTGCACTTACTGTAGCATGTGGAGGTTGGCTCTTCTTGTACTCCTGCTACGCTTGTCTTTAACAGCCTGAAAATGCAAGCAGAACCATTGAAGACCATGACCTTGGGGAACACGTTTCCATCCCTCCTTTGGACACCTTTACACTCAATAGATCTCTTCCTCCCTGCACCCCTTCATGTCTTCCTCACTCCGTTCTACTTTTTTTTTTCTTTTCCTTCACCTTTCACTTCATGGACAGCAATTTCCAAGCATAGGGATGGAATATGAATGGCAAGTCGTAGACGTCAAAGACAAAACCAATGGAGGAGCAGAATCATGGAAGAAATGATATGGAAAAATACCTCACCTGTACTTTTCTTTCCATTTTTTAATTTTAATTCACAGCAATTTTTCCTGTGCCACCCAGTTTTTTCTCTCTGTAGTGTCTTGTTAGACACTGTTTGCTTTTCAATAGCTTCTCTTGAAATAAACCAAAGCAATACTCATTAAAGTTCCAAGGGCAATGGAGAAGAGAGTGACTCCCTTCCCAGCGACTTTCCCAGAAAGGAGGAAACATGCAGCAGGATTTGAAAGGTATGTCCGAGCTGAAATGTCTTTCACTCAGTTGTGAAATCTGTGCCCTGGATTTTCAACAGACCCTTGACTGAGCTTTGTGGTAGGAGTAAGTTCTATGGATTAAATTGTGTTATAAGTATGCGCCACATTCACACCCCTGGTGAAGCTAAGTTCTGTGGGAGCAGGATCCAGCCTCCTGTACAGTGAGAAGTGATTCGGAAGGAGTCAGTGTGCAGGTTACGTTTTGCTGTCCTAATGCAGGCAAAAATCTCCCTGAAGCAGGGGCAAGATTAGGTTCTAAGGATATATTTTTATAATTTTATAATTCCAAACAGGGTGAAATCATGGCCCCATTTAAATGGGGGTGTCAGTGTCTAATCCTTAAACTGGAAGTGTTTGTGTTTTTGTTACCAGAACAGAAATCTCAGCCTCGCAGTGAATATACATTGTTCTAATGCATGAATGAAGCCTATCCAAATGGATTCCATTCCTCCTATTTCTTTTGCTGGGGTAGCACAATACTATCTGTGAGAGCTCTTTCAACTTTCCTCCCTCCTCCCCATAAACCTTAAAAAAAAGAGAAAGGATTCAGTCTCTAATTTTTTTTTATTGTTTGCTTTAGACATGGAATAAGCAGTGGCCAAATTCTGCTTTTAGGTACATGGGCATAAATCCAGAATACTTGCTATTGATCATAGAATCACAGAATGGTTTGGGTTGGAAGGGACCTCAAAACCCATCTAGTTCCAACCCCCCTGCCATGGGCAGGGACACCCTCCACTAGACCAGGGTGCCCAAAGCCTCATCCAGCCTGGCCTTGAACACTGCCAGGGATGGGGCATCCACAGCTAAAATGTCTAGATGACATTAATAACCTGCCTTCACAGTGGTTTTACAAAATGTTAGAAAATACCTCAGTGTGTTTATACCACAGGACAGTGCCTGCCAGAGCCGTGCACACCTTCCAGGAGAAAGCCTTGTTTAAACTTTCCCCATATCGATAATCCTTTTCTGTGGCTATTTTGTTCTTGATGGTGTGTTATAACTGATGCAGTGTCAAATCGATGATATTTTGACTTAGCGCTGTCAATGAGAAGTGTGCTTTAACTGATAAAAACATTCATTCATTCATTCAACAAGCAGCCTTTTTTTCTCTGAAAGAACACAAGATAAATTTATAATATTTTGCCACTCCTCCTTATTTACAAAAAGTTCAAGCGTCAGATGGTTTCCAGGAGTGAGGCACAGGCATACAGGTGTCTGCTTTTCCAAAATTCCTGAAAGAGTTAGGACTTAGTTTGCGTACCTGTATCATTTTATATATATGTATATATATATAGGGGGGTGTGTAGATAAACATATATCAGAAATGTATGTACACAGACACATACACACATATGTGTCCAGTTTTGGGCCCCTCACCAGAAGAAAGACATCGAGGCCCTAGAGCGTGTCCAGAGAAGGGCAATGAAGCTGGTGTAGGGTCTGGAGCACAGGTCTTATGAGGAGCAGCTGAAGGAACTGGGCTTGTTTAGTCTGGAGAAGAGGAGGCTCAGGGCAGACCTTATTGCCCTCTACAACTACCTGAAAGGAAGTTGTGGCGAGCTGGGGGTCGGCCGTTTCTTGCAGATAACTAGTGACAGGACAAGGGGGAACGGCTGCAATTGTGCCAGGGGAGGTTCAGGTTGGAGATGAGGAGAAATTTCTTCTCTGAAAGGGTTGTCAGGCATTGGAACAGGTTGCCCAGGGAGGTGGTGGAGTCACCGTCCCTGCGGGTGTTTAAGGAAAGGTTAGACGTGGTACTGAAGGACATGGTTTAGTGGGTAATAGGTGGAGGGGGGATGGTTGGACTGGATGATCCTTGAGGTCTCTTCCAACTTTAATGATTCTATGATTCTATATAGGTAATGCAGACATTAAAATAAAGGGCAACAGCATTCAAGATGGATGACACTTCCCAACCAAGAATGGGTGGAACCAGCCCTTGTGTGAGGCACTGTGGGCTCACCTGTTCCATACTAACCTTACTGTAACCAAAGAGTAATATCAGTAAAGTCCGGTGGATTTTGTCTAAATTTACGCTAATGTAACTGAGAGCAGAATCTGGTCTGGAAGGAGAGTTGTTCCCAGGTCATAAAGAAATACTCAAACTTAAAATGTTATAGACTTTAAAAAATGAAGTTCAAATTGATTCCTTCTGCTACTCCTGCCCTTCAATCCCTGCACTTACATTTATAGTATTAGTATTATATTCTCTTCCTTATAAAAAATATTTTTTTCTTTCTCTTGCTACTCTTTGACATGCCTGTGTGAACAACAGCGAAAATAGGAAGGGAGCGAGTACCTAGATATGTGCCAAATCCACAGTAAACAAACAATCTGATTTCTTGCATCCATCTTGCATCCATGTCGCTGTCATGTCAGACAGGTTAGAAGGTTAAGAGGAGAGTTTGGATTTTACCAGTGTTCCTCAAAATACAGAGTATGCTTTGACAGGGAAAGCCTCACAGGAGAAGTGGAGACCTGAATGATCAAGGACTCAGAGTTCAGTTTTTATTTGCCTGAGAGGTAAATGGAGGTTACTGGAGGGTGTCCCTGCCCATGGCAGGGGAGTTGGAACTAGCTGATCTTCGAGGTCCCTTCCCACCCAAACTGTTCTATGATTCTGTGATTCTAGGTGTAGGCTTGACACCCTTGGAACCAGCCAGCTGCCCCTGGCCACTGCTGCCGGGAGGGCAGCACAGAGCTCAGCATTTAGTAAGTGCGGTATTTACCCACCCTCTTGCATGCTGTTGCAGCCCATCCCCAGCTCCGTGCTGCTGTGCTGACTGTAGTCCTCGCAGCACCCGAGCTAGCTAGCTGAAACCTCCCCAGGTAGGTCTTTCTGAGGAGCTCCACTCACTGCATCAACTGCAGAACAGACATACTCTAAATACAATTTTTTCCAAGTGGAGTCCTTACCATTGTCTTTTGTCAACCATGCCTAACACATTCTGGGCTCTTCTGGAATACAAAGAATCATCAGATACCCATAAATCATAAAGTCTTGATTTAGTTTCACAAATGCAGTTACTATAACAATTCATACAGTCTTAATCCTTTCGCAACCTAACCGCCCATCTTTGTGACAACCGGGTAGCGCAGTACCCTCAGAAAGAAGCCACAGCAGCTCACAGAGTGCTTAAAAATTGCCAGCTGACATTTATTACAGATAGCACAGAAAAATATCTGTCACCATTATTTACACCGTTAATGTGTATATGGAATGTCACTGGTTCAATCTAGTCCTGAGAGAGGAAGGAAGGTAAAATAAATTCATCATTAAGAAAAGCAGAGTAGTTCTTTGATTCCTCCTCAGGATGTCTTATTAGACCGAGATAACCAAGATGAGTTTAGTCCAGCAGGCTGACTGGTCAGCGTGGTACTGACCATAGGAAGGCATCAATCATAGGGAGGAAATTAAGATGTAGAGATGGAAGCTAAAAGAGTACTTGTTTAAGCTAGGTTGTAAAGTAGTGTTAACAGTGAATATTCAATAGAATGTTGATATGGAAATGAAATATTATCAGGGCCGGTACTGCTGGAGTGAAGGCTGGGAACAGGGAAAGAAGGTTGGTAGCTCATAAGTTAAAGATGAAAGCAAAGCAAAGGGGCTGCTTATTTGAGACCCTCCCAGATGGATGAGGGGACGATGACAATGTTAATGAGGCAGGAGATTTCATAAGTGCAAAAAAAAAAAAAAAGGAGCCCGACACTAGTGTAGCCAGGTCAGAGACGAGGGAACTGTATCTTCAAAGACATATAAGTCCCAAACCAAACTAGGAAGGCATAAAGAGAGTTTTCAATGTGAATTCCGGGTTGTACCTAAAAAATACAGTCATCTTAAAAATCAGAAAGGAATGTCATGCTCTGTATTCCCCAGAGATTTCAGCAGTTCAATGAGACCTGCTGTTCTGAGCTTCATAAGAAGATCTTTGAAGGCACAGTCCTTCAACTAATCACAAGCCTGGTTCTTCCAGTCCTCCTCCAAAGGTGTCCTTCTTATTAGAGGAAGGTTAGCACAAGGCTGTCCAAAGATTCTCCTCAAACATATGCTCCCACACAAACCATGTACCAAATAAGACAGCTCCGATGTGAAATGTGAATAAAGGGATGTTTCATTTCAGGCCCTAAATTCAGACTTTTCAGTTTTTAATCATGTTGAGCTGTCTCCTCAGGCACCTTTCTACTGCTCCGTACTAAAGGATCTTAGAAAAGAAACATCATTTCCTGAGCCATCCCCTGCAAACTCTGATCCACAGATGGGGGAAATAAGGAAGTGACGTGCTGCTTGTGCAGCTGATTAGTGGGAAGAAAGGCTACGCAGAGCGTGCACTGACCCTCAGCGTGTTCGCTTTTGTGGCTTCTCATTAGCTGACATGTTAGCAGAGACAGATACCAGATCTCGCATGAAAACAGTTTAAAATTTTAAGCACGATAATATATTTTGAGAAATTTTAAGAAAATAGGAGATTCTGGCGTAACAGTTAAAAAATAAAAGGAGACTGTGAGGCATGTGGGAGAACAGGGATGGAACTGAAATCTGTTTTGCTTCACTTTGCATCTCTTTCCTCCACCCAGGCACCCCCCAGTTTTGTGGGTTGGATATTTATTTCTTGTGTATGTAATGGTGCTTGGAATAGCATTGTACATATGTGGTAAGGTCATAAATGATGAGCCTAGGCTGCTGAAACAAGGTCCAGAGAGAACTTTGCCACTGGCTTCAGAAGGATTAGCACTGGGCTTTCGTAGCTGTTGCTTTATTGGATGAAACTTCAATGTTAATACGCTTGCTAGTATGGTGCAGACAAGCTCCGAGATGGCCATTTGTTTCAGCAGAATGTGTTGTTAGAATCCCCTCCCTGCATTGTTTTGCCTTTGAGCTTTTACATTAGTTATTCATTTTGAGTTCCAGTTTGCCATGTTACAGACCTCAGCTTAGGCTCTTGATTGAAGACAGAGACTCAGTCACTGCGTCCGGACTTTGCCAGGGCACCACTGCATTCTCTCCTGCCTGCTTTGCCTTTCTTCGGTTAATTCTTGTAATGATATTTAGAGATGGGCCCTACAATAATAGTTCAAATACCATCAAGCTATGGAGCTTTCAAAGCCTGGCTCCTCATGCAATTTGCCTCTTCCCTGTGGCAAGCAGCTTTACTGAATCAGTTTCTGAAGCAAACATTGTACTGACCCCACTGGGAGTCGTCTTACTATAAAAACTGCAAAATCTGCCCAGTGTGTTTTGTGCTGCAATGTATGTAGATGTTTCCAGTAAATACTAATTTCTTATTCTCCATGATTTTTTATTATTTATAAAAAACTGTAGCTATGAGTGTATGTAAAATATGAGGCATGTACATGTGTTCATGCTGCATGGTTTTTGTTGTTTTTTTTTTCACAAACCCTCACAGTGCAGGAACATGGCCAGGCTGAATTTTTGCTGACTGAGCCATTACAATAAACCCTACCAACCTTCGTTCTCCTTCCCAGATATCTACCAGGGTCAAAAAAACCCCAACTTGTATAAATACCATAGAATACTGAAATTGAGTTGGAACTATTTTCATGTCTCTGTCTGTATTTCCATGAGCGTTAAGTTGCCAATTTCAGAGAAGACAAGTAGTAATAACATTTAGGAAAAAACCCCAGCCGTTGTGATTTCAAGTTCTGATACCCCTGTTAGGGGGATGCTGCCACTTCATATCTTTGAGTTATCCTTTTGGTCGCTGGCATCTCCTAGGATTTTGGACCTTCGTGTCATCCAGAACTGATATGAGAGTGTGGGGAAGACACAGGGGGAGGCATTTGCATTTTGTGGAAATAAAGAGATTATTTTATTGCTATCAAATACTGCTCAGGAGCTTAGCAGTGTGCAACTTAGCCCATTCATGGATTAAAAGCAATGTAAAATGCAGTCTTTCACTAATTTCCAGAAGTTATCACATTGCTGTTACCTTATGTGTATCATTCAGACTTCTAAAAATGTCTTTTGTGCAGTGCTGCATGCATTTGTGGCTCTGTACAAATGATTAGTAATATAGCAGTGTAATCAGAGCAGAATTTCCTAAGCAAAGGTCTTAACCTCTAGTGAAGAGACCGCTATCTAGGCTGAAAGATGAAGGTTATTTAATGATGTTCACAGTAACAAAGATTGACAGGGCTCGATGCCTTTCTTTTGGATATGCTCCTTCATATCCTATTTGTTTGCTTTATATTTACTTACGGCTCCCAGGGTCAGTTGAAACTTGAGTCTGTCAAGCTATATTTTCAAAGAACTAGAATGCGAACAGTGTTGGAAGGTTGGTTTGTGCTGCTTCTGTTTTTTTTTCTGAACGCTTGCTTTTATTGTCTGTTTGAGTTTGTTTAGTTTTACTTTGTATTACCTTTCCCTCTGCAGTCAGCCCTGCCCATATGGACTCCAGCATCCTTCAAGCAAGACATTTCAGAAGAAGGCTGAGAGAAGCCAGGATGCTTTGATATGTCTCCTCTCCTTGCCCTGACCCTTCCGTACCCGTGTTTCATCTGGCACAGGAGCCTGGACTGTGGGAAGTCAGCTGCCAACAGTTGAGAGAAGTTCTGGGGATGCCCTAAGCTGGTGCAATACAAAGAAGTTTTTTAAAGTCTTGATTTCACTTTCTTTTAAGCGTGTGTATAAACCCAGGTCAAACTGGAATTGATCTACAGTAGAACTGACTGAAAAACAAACAAACTGAAAAAAGACTTAACTATTTTATTTATTTCGATATTTAAGAGAGAAAAGAAGTGCTGCAGTTGCACAGTATTTTTGTTTGAAATACATTTTACTTCAAATTTTAAATGCAATTTTGTGAAGACATGAAATTTTAAAAAGCACTTAATGTAAAATAAAGACTGAATATTTACTTTAAGAAAAAAACTTTTTTTAAATAATGAAAATAAAGATCAACTCTGCTCTCTCTCTTACTTTAAAGAAGCCATTCATACATGTGCTGGGTATCTTTGTTTTTTGCAAATTGGATGTGGTAAGTGAAGATTGTTCTGGTTTACTTTCTCCTTAATAATATTATCCTGTTAGATGCTTAAAATTGGCTTTGCTGTACTGTGTTAGGCACAAATCTGAACAAAACCTATTGAAATAGCAAAGACCAGGGTCAGTGGCTGGATATTTTTGTTACCAGATTTTGTGTCCAATTCAAAGGACTGTCTTCTCCTGGTAGGACTCATGTGTCTCTTCTGCACAGTAAAAGAAGTTTGCTCTTGAGCAACCCTGTGAAATACTTCTGCTGAAAAAGGGGCTTAAACAAAGAAAACAACTCTCTTAATTTTAGTATTACTTTTTGCTTTGGTAATTCCACAGCTGATTCTGAGTTTGTTGTAAGGGAAGTATCTAAATGTTCAAGTGCTCTTGGCATGGAGCTTTCTGTTGGAGTCAAGGATGATGCCATGTGTAGAAACCTTGTGTACTTCAGCCCTTTCTTAAGTGGTAGCGGACTTTGAAAAGCATACAGGTGCACCTGCATGTCAACAGTAAGCAACAGGGCTTGCTCAGCATGAGAAGAATATGAGTTCCCACAGCTACAATCCTAAATTGTCCTGTGAGGCAGCGGTGAGGGACTGTCACATCCTGAATTCTAAGTTGTTAGCCATCCTCTCAGTGAAATACGGTGTTCTGCTTCATCCAAGCACTGGAGGATTCTGTCGGCTGCCAAATCTGCTCACAGTGGGTGGTGTGGGACTGTTCGCTGTTGTGTGTGACGCAGTCTAGTAAGGATGCAGGATAGTCTTGTGTCCTAGGAGAAGGGCATTGGACTTGGCTCTGAGATTAGCTTCTCTGTAACAAGGGTGTCAGGTGTACCTAGTGGTATAGACCCAGGGTATAGATAGAATAAGTGGCTTTGTTAATGTGGCTCATGTTGCCTTTCGGAGTGAAAAAGCTGTGTCTGCAAAAAATGCATCCTGGCTACGTGAAGCTGCCAGAGATACTGATCCTCTGTTGTGTTTTTTGCACACTTAAAACTCAAACTCACCTCATTGAGAGGTTCCCATGTGTCAGTAGCAGCAGATTTTGTCCTCTTCTCCCTTTGCCTTCTCCCGCTCCTTCCCAGATTAATACATAAGGCCAAAAATAACCATGTAAGATGTCTGGTAGACTTAAGTTCTGATCCCACTAACTTAAATGACAAGATTTATGTCCTAATCAGGCTCTTTAGCAGGATGGGGTTTTCATTTTATTGGTTTCTAAACTTGCAGTGGTGAACTGCCTCTGGAGAAAAAAAGAAATCAAATTTTATTTCATCAAAATATAACAAGATGCACAACGGTAATGAAGATATACAAACCGTAGGGTCTGTGTTAAGTTTGTGTAATACTCCTTCCAAATAAAAGCTCTGCCTCCAACACCCCTCCTGTATATTACTCTGTAAATATTACTTTATCAAACCAATTCCACAAGGTCTTTTTTAGTGCAAATAATCTTTTAAAAAGACGTTGTTGAATAACATACTTGTACATATACTTTTCTAAGCTCTCCATTGTTTATAATGCTCTCTTTGAAGCTTAAAATAAAACTTCCTCCTCCATTGATTTTGTTTCCCTTTTCCATTTTGTAAATTATGACTTTTGTCCCTGGACTTTGTTTTGTATTTCTTAATGAAGCTTGACGTTGACTAAGAATTCTCTTCCTTTCTCTCTTTTACTTTCTCTTCTCCACTCATTGGGCTACAGAAACTGGTCCTGTTGCTTGCTATAGTGCAGGTAGGCAGGAAATAAAATACTGCTTTTGTGTAGGACTCATTTTATGAGTGTTTCCTATCATTTGGAAATAATAGAGCCTCTTCCTAAATGTGTTTGTATTTTAATAACCTTCTCCATGAGATTTATAGAGTTGCATTGAGTTAATTTAGATTCCAAGGTGGAGTCTAAATTAGATGAGAGCTTTTCATATAGATTTTAGTGACATTGCCTTAAGGAGTCCTGACCCTACCTAGGCTATTTCTAATCCAGTCATTGGAGTGATGGGACACTGTGGTTCCCTTTGCTGCATTTCACAGTGCAGGCATGAACCCTCCCTTTCCCTGTGCACACATTAGAGGAGGAGTGTGGTTGTATAGGATGGAAAGAGAGGAAATACTGTTTCAGATTAGCTGCCATCTTTTTAGGAAATCCTGTTTCCCCTCTTCCCTAATAAGCCTGCTGTCGTTTTTATGAAGCTCTGTTGCTTTTCCTCTGCCTTCCCATCAATTTCTCTGCTACCAGTAGAGGCTATAGATGGCCCTTTTTACTTTGGCAGCTGCTTGCAAAAATAGCAGGTGAGGTATAGTTTTTAAGAGATCTTCTGTTGTGGGTACAGATCCTTTAGAGTAGTGAACTGTCTCCCTCCAGCAGATTGAATGGCAAATAAATCCTAAAGAAGACATCAGAAATGAATCCAGTCAGGCAGTATAGGAATTGTACAGAATTGTACAGATGGGTTCCTACCTGCCTGATTTTTAACAGTTGTGCATGACAGAGTATGTGTCTTTCCAGCAGAGAATTAACTATTCTTGGTCTTCTTTTATAGCCTTTCCCTATGAAGTTGTATTTTTCACATGTGTAATCTTAATTTCTGTTAGTGTTTTGTTTCTTCTCTTTTTCTTGAGGTGAATATTACTTGAAAACTTCACTGCTTGCCCTCAGACCTTATCTTTACCTGTGCCAGGTCTTTGGCCAATGCGGGTGTTTAAGGAAAGGTTGGATGTGGTACTTAGGGACATGGTTTAGTGGGTAATAGGTGGGGGGGGGACGGTTGGACTAGATGATCCTTGAGGTCTCTTCCAACCTTCATGATTCTATGATTCTATGATTGGAGGAAGGAGGAAACCGAGAGGCAGTTTCAGCTACCTTTGCTATCGTCCATCACTGTGGCTCTTTGGAACCTGTTTGGGATCTGATAGAGCAACTTTTGAACTCCTTACTGGGCTGTCTTCAGCTGTTCTGTGCCACAGGTGTTCAAGACCAGGTTGGATGAGGCTTTGGGCAACCTGGTCTAGTGGAGGGTGTCCCTGCCCATGGCAGAGGGGTTGGAACTAGATGGTCTTTGAGGTCCCTTCCAACCCAAACCATTCTGTGATTCTATGATTCTATAAAGGTCTTGCCTTCCTTTTGGGCAGTGGGGGCCAGAGGCAGCAGCAGAGGTGGGTTAAGGTGCTAACTGTATTCCTAAGCTGTGCTGAGAAGGTTGCTGTGATGCTCTCCTTAGGGCACATACGAGGTGATAGGGTTGCTGGTTTTAAAGCCCCTCCTAGAAATTTCCAATTTCCTTTCTGCTATTTGCTCTCAGATATTCTTACAATAATCTGAGTTGCAGGCCTACAAAACTACTTTTCCATAGGGATTTCATGGGGGGCAAGTAACCTTCTTTGCCTGCCCCAAAGCAGAGAGAGGAGGGAGGGTGTGTGATGACAGATCCTGAGCCCCTGGCCATTGCTGCTTTTGTTGTTCTTCTCCTAGCTCCTTTTGAGCTTTCTGCTGTGCTGCATAGGACAGAGAGACCCAGACAGAGGTTGGACTGAGGGCACAGCTGAATGCTGACAAATCAAAGAAAGGAATGTTGAAGAAAAGAAGGAAGGAAACTGCTTGTGGCATCGGTGCACTTTTGTTGTTCAATAGGTCATCTCCCATTCTAACTCAGTTGTCATTTTCATTGTCCCCAGTGTGATGGATGCAGAGAGCAGAGCTAGACATTTCTGCTAAGGTAACCAGGAGTGAAAGTGTACGTTGCAATTGGCCTTTATGGATGTCTGTCAACACCCTGTTTAGATGAATGGGATCCTTCCCACCACAGCAGAGCTATTGTTACAGGCTGTCAGACTCCAGAGAACAACTCTGCATAAGTCTCGTTACTTTGAACATTTTTGTGCCTTTTTTGTTGTTGTTGTTGTTGTGTTTGGGTTTTTTGGGTCTTTTTGTTTTTTGTGGGGGGTTTTTTGTTTGTTTGTTTGATTGGTTGGTTGGTTTTTTTGTGTGTGTATGGTGTGGTATTTAGGCCTGGAAATAGAAACATTCTAAAAGAAAATTTTAATAATAAAAATAATTTTAATAATAAAATAATAGATTTTAAGAATAAAATACCACTGTTCCCTAAGCCCCTGAGCAGATTTACGTTGGCATGCTGGCTACAAAGGTATCTTATTTTCGTGTCTGCAGAAGGGTTCTTGCTGGTGAGAGTCAGGTGTGGCAGGAGGAGAGAGGAAAAATGTCTGCAAGGATTGTAGCAGCTAGTGGGTGCCCTCAAAGCCAGGCTTCCCTGGGCTGAGACTGAGCTGGAGGCTGGCAAAGCTGAGGGCTGGAATCTTGAGTTCTCTGGGTGGGCTGAAAATAGTATCAACTGCTTTGCTTTGACCTGAACTAGAATATTGTACTGGTTTAAGATTTATTCCAAACTTTTGCCTGGAATCAGGATAAAAAATCTGGTTAAATTTGCATCCTGGAGCTGTGAGCCCTACTTGTAATCAGCTCCAAGTAGGGCTTGTTTATCAGCCCTTTCTCTCTAAACCCAAGCTTTTAATACTGATGAGCAATGACATAAACTTCTCTGTACCCTGTCCCATCCCTAGTCTTGAAGATGGCTGAGTAGAACCTCAACTACACTGAAGCTGTGTGGCGGATGAAGCCCTTGTAACTGCTGCTGCCTGCCTGAGAGGGGCAGCCACTCTGGGGAGCTTGCAGAGGGGTACTCCTTCTTTGGGTTCCCAGCTGATGGATGACACCTCTTGAGCAGGAACAGGCACAGCCTCCCGTCAATGTCTAATGCTAAGTAGGTTTTTTTGGAGTGCAGTTTCATTTCTTGGTGCTGTTCATCTTCCATAACCAATTATCAGTAAGACCTTGGTCTAGTTTAGGTTTGCACAGCTGTAAAGAGTCAGTTTTTGCTTGGACTGAAGCCCCTTCTCATGATGTTTCCTCAGTCTTTGCTGTTAGTGTCCTGGTGTCTGTGGCTTCATTGTGGACTGCAGGAAGAGAAGGAAGGTGACCAAATCATGCAGATACAGCTTTCTTTTTTGAAACAGATTAGAGATTTTAAATAATGCTGAAGAGAGTTTTGTCAAGCCTTGCTGAAGACTTAGCTTACTAATTTGGATTTTCTTCATTAGCCTAAGGCCATTAACTTCTTTGTATGATGATATCAGGAATCAGTATTGAGGCCAGCTCTCCAAGGTGAGAGGAAGCCACTGGATGGGAAGTAGCTGAAAGCTGTTCTGTCACTAAAGGGGCATTTTTATTTTAGTGTCAGATAGCCAGTGCGAAATAGCTTTCTAGTTCATGTAGCACTTTGTACAGTGGAGTTTACATGGGGTGTTTTAAGCCTATGTTTGAGAAATCAGTTTTCCCTTGTTGGTACAAATTATAGTTACTTCACATCGGTGCTCTGCTGGGAGTGACTTAAATGTGTTAACACTAAAGTCTTTCCAGCCCTTTCCTCAGGCTCAACAGCTTGTTTTACAGTGCAGTGGATTTTGCAGCTGGATCTTGGCTCAGAAGTCTCATCCATTGCTGGGATATCTGGTCTTGGACTTCTTAAAGAACAGATCCCAGCTCTTCTCAGGTCTTTCCATACCTCCTGTATCTCTGTCCATCAGCCTGGAGGCTTGGGAGAGTTTTTAACGAACCACAAACTCTCCCTGGGTTGAATTCAGATTGCTGTTTTACAATTCAGACATGCACATGATCCGGAGCCACAGAGAAGAGGATCTTCCCTGGGTTAGGGAGCTTCATTTCCCTTGCCAGGCCAGGTCAGCCTCTTCATTAATTAGCTCTCCAAGACCCCTTCCTCACTTCCATTAAGGGTGAGATTTCACAAGTACTTAGTGATCTGAAAGAAAAAACAAAGGAGAATAATTTCCGAAGGACACCCACACCCATTAGATTCCTCTGCGACTGTTTACACATTTACAGGTCTGGCATTATGTGAAGAAAAATCAGTGCCCATTAGGTTCAGTGCAGCTATTGTTGGGAATTGCTGAACATCTTTTGGGCAATGGGATGCCACCTAACAGTGAACGTTGCAGGTGATGAACACCCTCAACAGCTGTTAAAGGTGAGAGCAGTTGGGGTGCCCAGAACCTGGTCAGACCAGCCTGTAGGAAAGGACTTCCCAACCTCTTTGCCATTAACAGAACCACCGAGCAATGGTCCCGCTAGCCATTGTAGCGGCCAGCTAAGAGTCACAGATCCCTGTAGTACCACGGCAGATCATGTTCTGGCATTAAATATGATAATGTTCTACTTTTGTATAGGCTCTGTTAAGCAATTCCTCTGGTGCTGAAAAGGAGCAGGACTAGTGAAGTGTTTAATGAGGAACATTTCTGTCCACTGCTGTGGACCTAGCTAATTTCTTGTTTAATCTGATGTGATATTCAGCTGCTATGAAGTGTCGGTTGTGCAGGTCGAAGCAGCGCTGCTCCTTTGTTACAGGTTAAAGAGTGGTCTGCACTTTGACTTGGCTGGTCTGGGGTGGAAGGTCTGGGGAGCTCTGAGAAAACAAAGCATGGATTTTAATCTGGTGTTTTTCGAGTGAAAAACAAAGAAATCCTATTCTTTTGATGTCTTTGGTAGAATTCTGTTGGACAGTTATTCAAAAAGGCTGTTCCAGTAACTGAACTGAAAAACACCTGGTGAGGAGGAAAGATTTTGGTTTGATTCGAAATGAAACGCGTTCTCTTTTTCTCAAGGAAATGACCCTTTCCCTTCCCTTCCCACTGCCAAATGTGTGCAGGCTTGAATGAAACATTTCATTTCGCAGTATTTTTTCCCTCTCTTAAAAAGGATTTAATCGAGCTCACTTTTGAAGCAACGTACTGCTCCAAAGTGAAAGTCCGATTACTTGGTTGTGAAACTCCGGCACAAAATGTCTCACCCTTTCTGAAAAACCAGTTTCTGCCTCTGCCATCTGTTAACCCTTTCTCCCCTCCTGCTTGCTTTTGACTGAAAGGACTTCATTCAAATTCACTCCTTCACTCAGATGTTTAGATCACCCTGAAATTGCGTTTTTTAGAGAGTAAACCGAGACATTTCACCCCCCCACCCCTACTGTGCACGTCCTGATGCTCTGCAGAGTGCGGTTACGGCTCCTGCTTCCCTCTAGGTACTGATGTTGCTGGGGCTTTGAAGGGGAGGTGAATACTGTCTGCCTCATCGATGAAATCTCAGTTGGCACTTGGAAATTCCCAACCAAACAGGGGGTTTAACTAATGGAGAGAGAAAAAAAGCAGCAGACGATGGGATTTTTCCAGCTTCTGGCACTGCATTACAAACAATGGAGAGGGTGCGTGGAGACCGCTGCCCACTCGGCAGCTGGAAGGGTTTCTTTGCATCAACGACAGACTGAAGTAACTTGCTCCAAATTGGTTTTGTTTGTGTTTAGCTGAGTGAGGCAGTTCTAGTTATGTCTGAATATGCAACCGCATCAGCAACAGTGTAAATTTTGCTTGTGTGGGAAAGCCAGACCTCTTGCTTTTGCAGCGCGTGTGCATCAGTTATCAACCATTTACCCATCGTGCTGAATTTCTTTACCTGGATGATACATGGTTACCTCATGTAACAGCAATGAGGTCACTGCCTATGCAATGGCATGGTGTCTTCTACGTAGTTATTTAAAATTTTGTTTAAAATTAAAATGATGACATTCAAACAATTTCTCTGGAGTATGCCATTTGATTTGAAATTTCTGGAACCATGCTGGCAGGGAATTAGTCAGGAATTGTTCCTTAATCTTTCCAGAAAGAAAACTTGTCCAGAAATGAGTAATACTCTCTCCTTTTTTCTTTCCTGTCCTTTAATTTGTCACCGCAAGCCCAGCCTACCCCATTTTCAATCGGCAGTTAGTTTTATGGGATGGCTGTTCCCTACCCATGGGTGAAATCACCTCTGCAGTTCTCCCCGCAGCCCTCGGTGCTCGAGGAGGACCGCAGTGGTGCAGAGGGCTTGTCTTGATGCTCTCCGAACTGACTGGGCGAACATGGTCTGTTTTTAGTGACGAGGTGCCCGTGTCATGAAGCATTGCCTCCGTCGCGTTCTCCCGCCTAATCCCAGCGGAGAAGCCCCGGTCGGAGTGCCCTGGGGAAATGACATGTCCTGTCCACTGCCGCCGCCAGCTCGGGTTAGACACACTTTGTTGGGTCAGCGTGGAAGCGCTGGAGCCAGTCTTTTCGAGCGCTGCCTCGATAACAGGGGTATGCTGGGCAGCGCCGGGCGTCCCTGCAGGCATGCTGCCATCTGTCTGGCTGTGTTAGCGGGGCAGCTTAGCACTGGAATTACTGGGGAAGCACCATGTATTTGCACAGCAGACGTGGGTTCAAGCAGGTAGCAGAGTCCATGTTCAGTTTAAAGGGAGGGGAGGAGGGGCAGAGCTGACACCTCGTTTTGTGGGAAGGTTTAACAAAGGTAACGCTCTCACGGAAGGCTATTCATGCTGCCAGTTCCCTAGCATTTTAAATACTACCCCGCTCCTCTCATTATTGCTGGGGATTTTGGCTCTCCCAGGGAGGAGGAGATGTTCTAAATGGGCTGCCAGGGAGGTGGATTTAATGCACTAGGAAGAACTGGCTTCACCAAGTTAAAAAGCAAAACAAAACCCAATCCTCCATCCCTATTTTTAGTGTTTATGACCAAGTATTTTTGCTTGGTTGCTCATTTTGAAAGGGTTTAGTGAGCCTGCCAGTTGATTGAAAGCTCTGTGGTGTGTGAGCTGGCCTGGCTGGGGAGGCTGCAGTGCATAGCGACGAGGTCGAAGCCGCGCCAGAGGTTTTTTTCCACTGCAGTTTGTTGAAGGGTAACGAAAATGTCCCCCGGGGCAAAGAGGATGTTGGCTTTCCAGGTCGTGGTGATTCATCTTGTCTGGATAAGCAGTCTTCCTCCCACTCCTGCATTTTCATCTTCATCTACCTCACTCCTACTTCACTGTGCAACCAAATGCAAAACCTGCCCTGCACTGCACAGACGATATTGCTGGGGGGGTGTCTCACGCAGCCGACCCCCCGAGGTGTACCTGCTGGGCAGCATTAGCATTCGGTGTCCGTCCCCCTGGCCAGTTCGCGCTCTATAAATGGGTTTATTCTTGTTATTAGGAGCTATGTCCCTGGCATATGGAGTCCGTGCAGTGCCTGCAGGCAGGTTTCCTTCCTGTTGGTGTTGGTAAGCAGCCCAAGTGCCTCCTGGCAATTAGCAGATCGTTACCCATAATACGGTGCGCACAGCGATGCAGCCTGGTGGGTTTTCTGGAGGTCACTCTGACCTAATTCACCCCCAGGAATTGTACAGAGCTGGCATGACTTACCAGTGCATTAACAAGCTGATGCTTCAGTACGAGGTTATTTGAGTGCTTCCACATTATTTTTCTTAGGCAAGAAACAGCCATTTTGTCTAGCGGCCAACAGTGGCTAATAGGGGCCGGTCTGGAAGAGGAGGGAGCAGAGCGCTGGCTGTTTTGAGATGGGACATCACAGGCGGGCGGCCCTTCCTTTGGCTTTAAGATTGGGGGCCATTTCTGATCCCCCAGGTTACAAATGCACTGAGCCCAGTTTGCCACCTTACTTCTGTGCTATCCATCACAGCATCTTCGCAGGGATCTGAGCAGCGTGTCAGGCGCGTGCCTGAATCCCCGCTGCTCGGCCTCGGAGGGGAGGACAGGGGAGCAAGACTCTGCCCCAGATCTGCCAACCCCCCAGACGATATGAAACTGAGGTGCAGATTTCAGCCCGTCCCAGGCAGTTTTGGAGGGGCAGGTGTGCCTGGCCAGTGGGGGACCCCCACACAGCAGCAGGCACCCCAGCACGGCTCATCCTCCCTCAGGCAAACCTAAGCCCAGAGCAGAGGGCCTGGCTGCAGCATCACCAGCCTAAACCGGGGTGTTCTCCCAGGGCAGCAGTTTGTATATGTCAGAGTTAATTGTTGGCAGTTTTTAGAGGTTTTTAAAATCCGTAACTTCCGCTTTTCATTTCTCCCTGCTAAGATCTGTATGGCTGGACTGTGCGTGCTGAGGAAGGGGGGCTGTGCAGGGCAAGGCATGTGCAAACGTATCGCAGTAAAGCTGTTTCTGAAACATTTCTCAAGTAGTTTTCCTGTAAGACTTGTGGCATCTGCTACCAAGGGGATGGTCTGTGGGGAGAGTGATTTGACTGACAAGCTATTAGGATGCCCAGAATAACTCACTCCTGGCTTCTCTCTTTGCGTGCTCTGGAGGTCACCCCCGAATCGCACCCAGCTCCTCCTGCCACCCCCTGCCAGACAGATTTACATCTGCCTTGTCTGCAGCCAATCTCTCTGGGTGTGCATGAGTCTGTATGCACAGCTCCTTCATTCTGGTTCTGCACGTGAGCAGCCTTTGAGCCAAGCTCTGCTCTCCATGTACCCTCTGTAGCCCAGGCTCTTCGTCCTAGCTCATGCTCTCGACGCTTAAAATCATTTCAGAGGAAATTATGCAGTGTTGTTGAGTCAAAGCTGGGAAGGAGTTGAGCTGGTGGGTGGATTTTCCTTAGGCAACAAAATTTTCTGGGGAGTGCCTTAAGATGAGGGGTGTGTCGGTAGGAGCTCACTCCCCCGCCGTGCCCTTTGGTGTTTGCAGGGCTAAAGCAACAGAGGGTAGTGCAGGAGAGCGGCTGCCACCTTCCACACACCACCACTGTATAACTTCCTCTAGATCTCTGGCATTAATGGCTTTCAAACACAGGTCTGTCCTGCTTTCAGTTCCCATCGACTCCAATTACATCTGCCTAACTGCGACTGGGACTGAACCACTATCTTTTGCACAGGGAATTTATTTGTCCCTTGGGTGAGCAATTAAAGTGGGCTCTCTTCTACCAGTGCCGAATATTTGAGGAATTGTTTGTAATTTATGTCTCTTTTTCCACTGGAACTGGCAGTACTGAGAAGCAAACCACCATCTCCGGCATGGAGCGGGCTGCCAGTCCCAGGAGCTAATGCAGCAGAGTGCCCCTTCCCTCTCTGCAGGCTCGGTTTAAGCTCTGTCCACGCTGGCCAGAAAGACTATAGGGGCAGGAAATGAAATGCATGAAATAATAGGAACTATAAGCTCTGCTACAGCTGAATGATTTCAGAGCTCCATCAATTATTAAAGGCGTTAATTCTTCCACAATTACTGGCATATTGTGGCATATTAGATTAGAGGACAGTTGGTCTCTGACCAAATCAGACTGACCCATCTATTCACCAAGGCTCTCGAGGCCTTTCAGACTCGCTTCTTAAGCCTCAGTTCTTCTGCTTCTCCCGTCCGTTTGGGACTCACTGTGGCAGAGTTGGGGGTGCTGGAACACAGTGCCTCGGACACTGGGAGAAACAGCCAGGTTTTCTCATTTCCATGAGGATGCAGAAGTTCACGGTGGTAATATTTGCTCTCCTCCTCTTCTGTGTAACAGTAATGCAACCCAACGGTGGCCACCAGTGAGACTTCCTTTTTTGTTTGTTTGTTTTTCTTAAGAAGCTGGGTTCGGCAGGGCTTTGTGCTGAAGGAGGTGAGACAAGAGCTCTTCACCCGCAACCTCTGACACCCACTCCTGCCCGGGCTGCTGGGAAAGCTGTTATATTTTTCTGGAGTGAAATACTCCTGCTTCCCTTTATCGCAGAGTTACTGTGGCAGGTGGTGCCTTGGATCCGCACCCCACAACCACGTTTGAAGGTTTCTGTTTATGAGTACCTCCATCTGAGCAGGCAGGTATATGTCCCTGCATCGTAATGCCTTGATGCTGCGAGGTGGGAAGGGCCAGGAAAATGCCAAGAGCTCCCCATAGCCTCATCCCTTCGGAACGTTGGTCTTTTTCTGAGAGTTGCAGCTCCTGGAGCCCTGGGATTCTGGCAGAGCCAAGCCTTTCGGTGTGCTTGGATGGCTTGGGCTTTTAAGGGCCTTTTCTAATCCATCTGTTGTTGACACTGCATATCTGTAAGCATGCCTTCTTAGACAAATGAGGGCTCAATTTTTATATCATAACCATGAAGTCATATCCCTTATCAGAATTACAAGTTACTTTTCCCTTCTTTTGTATGAATAATGGTAATAATTCTGTCTAATCATGGCAGTGGCCACAGCAATCCTTATTCAATCTTAGCAGGAGGAAATTTTCAGTTTCTTTGTGTGTAAAACTTCTGTTATTTGGATGGGGTTCCTGTGACACAGGTCATTATATCTGTAATATGTATTTATAGTTAAGACCTGAATAGTTTATGGAATAAATTCCGATGCAGTATAGCCAGGAACCCTGTGGGTTTTCATTATGCTATTGATTAAAAGGCCCACCACTACACACTGAAGATAAGGGAAAGAATTGGAAACTGGGTGAAAACTCCTTCTACTCTGTATAAATAATTTCACATTTGTTTTAAAAAAGGAGTCTTTGCTTATTTTTCTTTCCTCACCATAATCTCTGCCTTTGTTTGAAAAAGGTTATTGATTGGATTGTTAACTTAAATAGTCTGTGGCGGGTGTGACAGAGCACTTGGCTGCAATTAATCTTGCAATGCAGAATCCATTATTGAAGAAGCACTAATGAGCCGTTCTAAGGCCTTCACTGGTCACAGAGCGCCTGGGAGCAGCAGATTGCTCCTGCTCTTTAATGTCAGTTTTGGTCTTTAGAGTTATACAGCCAGTGTAAGCAGAAGAGATTTTTCAATTTTTTTTTGTTTGTTTGTTTGGGGTTTTTCGTTGTTGTTTTGTGGGGGGGTTTTGTTTGTTTGGGTTTTTTAGGGTGTTTATGTTAAAATTCTCCTTAGCACCAGCATGCAATTGCACTGGGTGCTGGAGTCAAGAAATGGTCTGTGAATGTGCTTGCTCCCCACTCCTCCGACCAGATGTCTGGTGGACATAGGGTACAATTAAAGCCAGTGGCATGTGAAACATGGGTGTCACTATAAAATATGGTCTTAAGCGCAGAGTTCAGATCCAAAGGAGAGTTTTGACAAAGATGAGGGAGCTTTCAGGCCTGATCTATCCTTTAAAATATTGCTTTAAGACAAAGAGATGAGCTGTTGGAAACCTTCTCACTGCAAGTTTTATTGTCTATGTTGTTTATAGCTATTGCAGCGTAGCAAAAGTTTAGGTAGAGAATAGTTATGGTAGATTAGAAACTGTCGATGTTAACATATCACCTTCTCCTTCAGCAGAACTGCTCCCAGGGTGTGTTTTAGAGGTCTGTCTATTGACTTTGGTGACACCATAAATATGTGTTACTTCTTCCCCCTGTTAGATCTGCAGAGCTGATACAGACATGTGAGAGTGATCCAGGGTTTGCCAGGGCTGAGCCACCACCTGAATTATTAACTGAGTTCCAGCTGCAGACTCTTTGCTGCACACCTTTGCCATAGCAAATGCTGTTTATCACAAAATTGGCAAAATAAGACTGTTTCTTCATCTTGACCACATAACTGATGAAATTAAGTAAGAAAGACCTTTTCAGCTCTCTGACTCGTGCATTACCACAAGTGTCTGTATCTGGAACCACATTTTGGACTGCTCTTTGTGTAAAGCCAAATTCTTTGTGAGTTGAGCTAGGTTTTTTGTTTGTTTTTTTTTTAAGGGAATTTCAATCTACCTATAGCACCCTGTCATATGCAGCTACAGGGCTTTGACTTCAGGTATTCTGCCACCGAGGGAAGGCCAAGAAGTGCTGTGATATGAAGCAGGCATGGTGTTCACTAACACCACTCCAGGCAGTCTTGGATGTGTGGATTTTCTCATAGGTTATGAAAAACACTGGGTTTTGAACCATAGCAGTGGGAAAATGGAGAGATTGTGAAGAAGGAGAGCAGGGAGGACAGGACAAAAAAATTAATGTTTTGACTATCTACTGACGTGCTTGCCATACGCTACAGTGCCTGATCATGCTGCTGGCGTAAGTAAAAATAGTCTTTCCAACGACATTAGGTTGGGGTCATGGTACCACAAGGCACATTGTTTAATGTGAAAGACGATCTGACTTCAAGGCTGAAGACAGACATGCCCACGAGATAGTCTTTTTCCCTTAGACATGCTGTAAGCCCTGGGCTAACAGAGGGCAATCTGCGGCTGTGCAGACATGACTGTGGGCATTTGCTGGACTCTTCTGGAGTCACAGCATTTGGAGAAAGAGCCCAATGGAGCAAATAAGTTGGTATATTTTTGCAAAATATTTCTGCATTGCTACTAAAAGGAAGCCACTGTGGCCCTTGCTCCACTATTCTATTAACATTTTCTAAGTGATCCTCAGCCCACAAGAGCCCATTTCTTTTAGGCTTGTGGTGGGTGTGGTTCTTAAGAAGGGCTCTGCAAAATAGGATGGATCACTTCAAGGATGAGGCACCATCGATACGAGACGCAGCACAGAAAACCTGCAGAGGTATTTTTGAGGCAAATGAGGAACAAGACAGTCGAGACTGATAGCTGGAGGAGAGCAGGAATGGCTGCAAAGGGACAGAGACAAAGTAGTGAACAGAACCTGACCTTGATGTCGTTTGAGAAAGGGAGAGTCTCTAGCTGGAGTCTGCAGTGAGCAATGTGTGTACGCAGGCAAGTGAGCACGTGAACGTGTGTATGCATTTAGCTGTGATTTATTTCTGTAAGTTTGATTCCATTCTTTCTGTTCCGTTTCAAATGTGACTGAAGCTATTTAACTCTCTGATTAACTCACCTCCCTGTATGAGTTGTTTTCTGTGATGTATTCCAGCACTGTACAACCTTTCTGGAAGCTGCCTTGCTGCCATTGGGATGAATTCCTCCCTGATGTGTATTCTGGCACATTTGTTCTATTTACTGGTGGTGGAATGAGGTTCTGCGTTTGCTGTAAATCAGATCTGGAGGAACATTTCAGTGTCACATCAGGTTCTGCTAGTTTGGTAGGATCAGAAATCATATGAGGTCCTCTCAGCAAGAAAACGTATCATGTCACAAAATCTCCTCCTGGATAGTTGCAGTTTCAAGGTCCCCAGAACTTTACTTTTGACTTGGTCCACTGTAAATCTCAGTAAAACCTGACTCCTGTTTTGTGCTGACATTTCAAGGGCTCCAGAACACAGTGATCTTCTTGGCCCGTCTGAGCTCATCAGTACTGTCAAAACATTTCTTTATTCAAAGGCTTAAGAGTGATATGAACAATGTCAATGATCTCTCCTTCCTTAAATATCTCCTTTATTTTCTATTCAATTCCCTTAATAACTTATGTACACACATTTCTTTGCTGGACAGGCTTAGTTTTCACATCACTACCATGCAAATGTAACTGGAGAACAAAAAATCCTTATTACAGCATTTGGTGGTATCATGGGCACATAAAGGAAACACATTCCCTGCCTCACTGTTGCCTTACCCAGCAACTCCCAGCAACTGTTTGCTTCACTGGCTAGAAAACATAGAAGCTTCTTGGAGGGTGGTGATGGGTGATGCAATGACACAGCAAAGTACTGCTGATAGGTCTGGTAATGAAGACGGCGCATCTATGCCCACATCTACCATAGCTGTGCCTTTTTTTTTGTATCGGAGAAGCAGCTTTTCTTTCTCCACTCTTAAAAAGACATGTAGGCTGGTGGAAGTAAGTGGCTGTAGCCTAAGAACAGCAGATCAGCTAGAAGTGAAAAAACCCCACACACCTGATGGTGTAGGATTTCTGGAAGTAGCATCCGGTAGTGCTGGCTGTGCGTACATATATTTCTAGTTTTTCTACAGATGAGCAATTGTATCCCTGTCCCATGCCCTCCCAGCCTTGACTATGCACAGCGTGTCCAGAGGGATGCTAAATACGGGGCTTTCCAACAAGGCCACCAGTAGCTTATTGCAGGTGACTTAGGGGCTGCCTCAGTCTGGTAGGGGTGGTTTGGGAGTACAGTACTTTATTTCAGCGGTATATTTTTCTGGTTTTGTTTTGCAGAAGGAACACTGATCCTACCTTTGGTTTGTTTGTTTGTTTGTATTTTCCCCTCCAGAAAGCCCATTGCTGACCCTGCTACTGTGATACCGCTGTTTTGCAAAGCTGGAGTCGACACGCATGTAGGGGCGGGGGTTGTAACTCTGGCAATTTGTTCTTCCCAATTAGATGTGACTGTTCTGCTAGCTTTCCCTTCTTTATTCCTTTCATTTAATTCGTTGTGGGAGTTGGCTTGGGTTTTTTTCCTTTCAGTTTCTTGTTTTGATCCTGGAAGGTTAGCTGTGCAATTTGGTTTCTTCTGTGCCAACCAACTTTAGTGGCAGAGCTCTTAAAAAAATTAAAAGCTGTATCCCTCCATCCTGTCTTGCTTCTTCTCTGTATGCTAGTGCTTCCATTTAAACAAAGTTTACGGAATTGTTCCACCTGTTTGGACACCAGGAAGGGAAGCTCTGAAATGGAGAATAACCTCATTTCTACCAGGTCCTTCACTCCGGTCGAAACAAAGCTAATTGAAACTGTAGGCCAATTTCTACTGACGGATGGGCTCTCTTTGAAATTGGGTTTGTTTCTGATTTCATCCTTTCTCTTGCTTTCTTTAAAAAAAAAACAAAACCCAAAAGAAAGTCCCACAAAAGCCAAACCCAAAGCCAAACCATTTTTAAGAGCTCTGAATAAAACTGCTTTGCCAATGGGGAATGGGTGGGGATGACTCTGATTTTCTCTTGTGCCCGGCAGCGAAAGGGTTAATGCCTGCTTTCCTCTTTGGTATCTGTTAGTTGCAGCCCATGTTGTGATCAGTCCATGTCCATGTGCGTTTTGTTCCCAAATTTAATACCGGTTAATTAACAAGCAATAAGCGAGCCTTAACAATGACAGTTGTTTCCGATCTTCCTCAGGACACCCGACCTGCCTGCAGTTCACCACAAACATGACTGAGGCTGTTAAAACCTATCAGTGGCAGTGCATTGAGTGCAAATCCTGCAGCCTTTGTGGGACCTCTGAGAATGATGTGAGTTCATTTACCTATTTAAGCAAATAAATGTCATTGCAAGCTACTGTCATGCCCACCCTTGAGAAGCGCTTGGCAACGGTGTGGGTCATGGCTTTACTGCTGCTTCTGTACATCTCTGAGGAAGAGCCACACTGAGAGTAGAGATGGGCTCCTCCCCAGTGACCCGTTCAGCTGTCAGTCTCTGCTGGAATTACCATACAGGGCCACTTAAAATGGTGATACTTGTGGTTTGTATGCTCGTTCAACAGGAATTAGCTGGAGGCCATAAACTCATATTGCAGGGAGCTGCAAAACCTCAATATGGTTGTCAGGAGTAGATGTGAATGGGTGATAAGCCAAGAAATGGCAGGGGTGTTTCTTCTGTCCCTGATTTTGGTTACCTTCTTGGCATGATTTTTTAATCTGAATTCTAAGACTTGGGAAACATGAAAGCATTTGAACTGGGATGGCCAGGCCTTGCTCTAGTCACCTGTTCACCTGTCCTAGTGATTTCCAAACTGTGATCCTGAGCCTGTAGCTGAACAGTGTCCTCTCTGTGGAGTTTTCCTTTAAAATCTGACACTAAGGGTCCTTGGTAATTTGTAAGAAACCTGGAGAACTGACAGTGGCTGGAGAACTTTGGAGGTGATTAGCTAAGACCACATCCCTCTGGCAGAATAAATTTGAAGACAGAGATTTTGCTTTGGCAATAAATAAGGAAACCTGAAAATAGGGACCTGTTTTGCATTAGGAGTTATGGGATACTTCAGAATAAGTTTTTGCCCCCAAAAGTATGAAAGAGCTGCAGACCACATGGTGGGATCACGTCATTTCCATCTGTTTCACACAGTGTTCACTACTCAGCTGAGTTTTGGAGAACTGGCGAAGTCCAGGCTTTTGATGAGGAAGGTTTCCCCTGAAGGGATGAAATCTAACACATGGTCACATTGGAGCCCAGCAAAGTGCGGCTCGGTACAGCATAGCCCTGGCCTAATAGCTCTTGCTTCTGCATCATGACGCCAGCTTGGAGAGGAAGTCCTCCACCTCTCAGAGAGATTTTCCAGGTAGAAACTGAACTACCTTTGTGATGATAAGGGTGATGGTTGATCTTGGACACAGCAGTGTGATGCTTTCCCATTCCCAATAGTCTCAGTCTCTATGTGGCAGGTCTGTGTTCTTAGCTGAGCACTGCTGGTTACCATGCTTATCTTTTCATCTTAGCAAGAGACTAATTTACATCATTTTCTCTCTTTCTTCTCCTCTCCTCCTCTCCCTTTTTCCCTACTGTCTCCCCAACAACCCTGCCTCAGGACCAGCTGCTCTTCTGTGATGACTGTGACCGTGGCTATCACATGTATTGCTTGAATCCACCAGTCTTTGAGCCCCCAGAAGGTAACATGTGTAGAAGTCTGTTTTGAAAGTCCTTGTGAAGAAGGGAAGAATTTCAGAAAGGTGGCCTGGGCCATGCAGAGTTAAGGAAGAAGTAACAAAGCAGAGGCAGGTAGCACTGGAAAGAAAGAAAATTAATAGACGTGGAGATCTAGTGTGATCTGAGATGTCCTGCACAATCTTGCCTGGTATCTACCTTCTCTTCCAGGACATGGCTCTTTTGCGGGTCGTGGGTACCTTTGGATGTCCCAGATGGCATTGACACCTCAATTTAGTCAACTGAATTGAGTTCCTGTGAACTGGACTTTGGACTTCCTAAGAAGTCAAAGTCCTGGAGAGGAAGCCTCAGACCTGGAGGTTCCTCTCTGGAATAGCTGAGAGTCTATTGTCAGGAGACTGGGTTACGAGGAATGACCTTCTTTGTTCTCTAGTCTGTCTGTGCCTCAGAAGGGTGAGCTTTATGGTCTGTATTACATTTAGTATGTAGTTCTGTCCTCTTCAGGGGATTCAATCTGAATACACTACAACTGGTTGTAGTTTGTCACTTGTGTGGGGAGTTGGGGAACTACTCCCTTACCATTATTGATTCTCTGACTAAAATCTGCAGAGAGCAGTAGAATTGGAGAAGGAGACAGGCAAGTGCAAATGACTGCGGTTTACATGAGGGGTGAGACAAGAATAATTACAAATCAATCATGCATTCAGGAGCTAAATGTTTGTAACTTTGATAAAGAGGAAACTAAATCAGGACGAGAAAATTTTGAAATGAAGCTAATAATTAGCTAAAGGTTTCTGTTCAACTGGGAAGTGGTGTATTGAAGGTATGAAAATATAAAACACCTAGTGGTAATGCACAGCCCAGATGTGTTGTAACCTGTGTAGAGAGCCTACATACACAACAGCAGGGGCGGCAGAGCCTGCTTCAGAAAAAATACAGGCACTTCCACTGTTAGGAATGTTTGATACCCTCTTCAGGCTGCTCTTGACATAAACTCTGAGTGCCTGGATTTGATGTCATTCCTGTAAGAAGGATTTCTTCACTTGCAGGGAGCTGGAGTTGTCATTTGTGCCGGGAGCTGCTCAGAGAGAGAGCATCAGCTTTTGGCTTCCAGGCCTGAGGAGCTCCAGCAATCAAGAAACACTTTGCTCCTGGTGTTGCCGTACCAGCACACAATTCCCATCTGGAACACAAAGACACAACCCACATCAAAACGAACGGACACTCAAATACAGGAAGAGGTATCTGTGGTATTCACTGTCACTCATGCCATACATCCCAGGCTCCACTAGAAGGATCGTGTACTTTCCCGACGCTCTGGATGAAATCTCTTCACTGCTATGCATGGTTGCTGCTTACCGTTACGGGCTCACATGCATTATAGAAAGGGGAGGGTTGTTATATTGACATGGGGAAATCAATTTTGTGTGGCCTTGTGCTTTCTGTTTAGTCTTCTTTTTGAAGAAGAAGTAATAAGATTTTTTCTTTGGAATTATTGGTGAGTACTTTGGCTGGGAGCAGCACCACTTGTATCTCTTCACAGGCTTGACTGAAATCTCTTTACTGCAACCACTTTGTATTCATAGGGAGCTTTAGAGTTGCATTAGTTCAAGACTTCCCGGGTCACGAACAACGCATTGTCACTGAGAGAAGCACTGGTCAGAAATTTTTGGGGTGTCACTTCATCCCTTGGATCAAATGCTTTGATTTGGCAGATCTTTAGAAATCTGACTTTAGTATCTCTGAAGGAAGAACACCACCAGTGTGTACACACAGAGATGCTTAGAAAAGTCTACCGTCTTTGGTATTTCAGGATATTCAGGCACGCTGTCCTACTGCAGTGCCTACATACAGTCCAGACTCATAACTGTATTTTGGTTCAGAAAATTGTGAATGGTTATGCACGTAACTGACTTGCCGCTTGGTTCAGAAAACTGAACAAAAGAAAAATGTCAGCTTACGTTGATTGTTGAAAATAAAATTGTTAGTTTTCTGAGCAAACTAAAGTAAGCTGCAAAAAGGAACAACTTTGGCTTAGGGTCAACTGAAGCACTTTTGATTCATTTTTTGAAATTTCTAAACTGCAACATTCTGCAATTGAATGTTGCATTTTATTCGGGGAATTACCTAATCAGGACTTTCCAAAGTTTTACTGTTTGTTATTAGAGTAATTATCACGATCTAGCTGAATTTTCAAATAATTTTGCCCTCAACTTCTCTACAACCACATTTTTGGCAAATGTGATAATTTGGCAAAAAAGCCTTCCCCAGCTTGAAAGAATGGAATAATTTACTGAACCGAATATGAAAAGAAAGATTTTCATAACAATGTTAAAATCTAAGTAGAAGATTTTAAATAGAAAGCAGTTGTACTTTATTTAAACAAATTTCTACATGCGAAATGGAGAAACGTTAAGCAAGAGCATGAATTGAAAAAATATTATTACAGTAGAGTCTCTTTGAATAATTCAAGAAATCACTAGGAGGACAAGTGAGTACATTAAAGAATTTTTACCAGATACATCTTTAAGGTGAAACACCTGCAACTCCCCGAACTGCCAAGTAGCCCAGAACAACCATTTTCTTGGATATGATGTGTATTACTTTCTATGCATAGATTTAAGTGAGTTTATAATATAAATTTGTGAGAGTCCCAAGCAGCATGTGACTCGGGTTGCTTGTACAAGTAGGTAAGGACACTGAAGATTATATTTGGCATATTTATATTAGTTGAAACCTTTCTGCAAAATTAAATGTCCCTGAACAC
This sequence comes from Psophia crepitans, assembly GCA_013399095.1. Lineage (NCBI taxonomy): Eukaryota > Metazoa > Chordata > Aves > Gruiformes > Psophiidae > Psophia > Psophia crepitans. Next base: position 135,812 of record VWZZ01000819.1, on the reverse strand, counting down.
TTGAAAAGACATTGGAAAGAATATTGGTGAGCTAATTTTCCTTCCTTCTCCTGCTAATTACACTTAGTTAGAATGAGCTATACTGACCTAATGCACTTTCCCTCATTATTTGCATAGTTTCTTCACCTTTTGTGTTTTGTTCAGCTTGCACGCTGAAAGTAGCCATGTCAGCTGCTGGATTCTCCCACATACTGTCACAGCCTCTTCTCAGACTGCAGCAGGAGTAGTTTAATGTGTTAGAAAAAGGCTTTACTAAGCTTTAGAAAGTATTTATCCTAGTCATATTGGACCAAATCTCCCCCGGAGCAGCTGCACTGGCTACCTGTGAAAGTCATTCAATACCTTAGGCTTTCCGTGTGACAGCCCCTCAGACAAGCCAAGAGAACAAAGAAATTTGAGCATCAGGTGCAGGGAGGAGGGTAAAGCAGGAGCCCACGGATCTGCGTTGGCCATCTGGTGCCTGTTGGGACAAAGCTCTAGAAGAAATATAGGATGAAGCGTCTTCCTCCCAGCCTGGCACTGCCCTGGCCCTGGGGAGCACTTGGGGACCACAGCTCATCTGCGTGAGCATTTGCACCCATGTGTTGTATGGCTGAACCCTACTGACCTGGTGCTTTGGGACCATCGCACAGTTCAGGCTGTTACCAAGTCTTGATGCTGCTGTGGCCAGGAGTGCAAGTATGTATTCACCAGGATACTGCTGGGCTTTCTTATGGTAAGTGTTTTGGCAAGAAGGGCAGGAGCCGAGGGAAGTCTTGTGGTGCTGCTGGCAGTGGGAGCAGCAGAGATGGGTTAGTGTTTGGGCTGGTGCTCAGCTACCAGGCTTGCTGGGCTTACGGAGCTCTGTCACAAAAAGACCCATCTTCTTTCAATTTCCTGGCATTTGCATTGACCTTGGGAGAGGAGTAGGACAATGTCTGCGTTATCAAGTGGAGAGGAAAGTGTGTATTGTTTTAGCCAGTGTGTTAGGGAAACAGCAGTGGCTAATCATAGCTCTGTTGGTGGGACAGGCTGGTGCAGAAAGTTAGCGATGCAGACATTGCTAAATGAGCTATGCTCTACACACCCCCCTGCCTTCCTATTTTGATGTTTTGATCCATAGCTCTGACTGTTTTCTCCTCCCACAACCATTCTGCAATGAAGAGTGTTTTTCATGTTTGGAAATATCCCTCGATGGCCTTGCTCAAGTTTCGTCACTAATGAGGTGTGACGGAAGGAGAGTTTGCTAGGTCTTCAATGGCAAAATGTTGTTTGCCCTTTGAGGTCAGTGTAACAGGGTCCTTACCCGCAGTGGTCTGGCTGCGTTTCATCTCCTCAGCTTTAGCTGTGTCGCTGTGGAGCTAGGCAGCTCCGGGTAACTTTGGCAGCAGGTGAGATGCCAGCTCTCCCATGCTGAGAACTTCCTCCAGCTACAGTCTCCCTTCTTCACTAGCTCGATCTAAGATAACGGGCTGGGACAGGCTTCTCAGTGACATTTTTAGCGTGCATTCAGACCCATACGTCTTGGCAAACTTCAGAAATATTAATCGATCCACCAGGTGCTGCTTTACCGAGATGTGGAGAGATTGTGGCACAGCCATGGGGGTGAGGAAGAGGAGTTTAGAAACGAGAAGTGATTCCCAGTCACCTGGTGCCCCCATGGGGACACCTTTCCTGCAGGACCTGACTCCATCCACTGTCAGGCAAATCTTGAAACCACTTGTAGCAGCGATTTGGTCTGGGTAGCAAACAACAGGAGGACTCTGGCTCTGTATGCTTCTCTCTCGTTCTACGGCAGGACGTGCAAGTTTGTTGGCAGCCCTTGTGGTAATCAAACTCTGGCATATTTCAAGACTTCTCTGTATAGGCAAGGCGAGTGATATTTTAGCACAAATCAGGGCAAACTACCATGGGAGACGGTAGATCCTGCATCCCTTGAAGTCTTTAACTTGAGAATGGGCAGCTTCCCAGAAGATATGTTTTAATTAAATGGAATCTTAGTTAATCACAGGAATGTCTGATTGAAAAAGGCTTGTGTTATAGAGGAAGTCAGGCTGGATGATGTAATTGTTCTTCCTGTCATTATAAAAACAGATGTTTACTGTGGGAGAGGATGTATTTAAACACAAGCTGTGTCTGTATAATGGCCTTAAAGTATGTTAGTTAAACACAATCACGAGATCCTTCTTGTTTTTAACCCGTTTTGGATAACCTAAAAGAGATCACTCAGAGAAAATCACCTTTACTGACGCAGTAAATTGCGCATTACCTCCTTCCTGCCCGCGATGGCAGCTACGTTGGTGTTAGCTACCCCAGGCTGTTTCAGAGACTGAATAATTCAGACTGTATTGCATGAAGCCACGGCTTGGTTCTGGCTTTCCCTCCATCACGTTTGTGTGCTGTGTTGCCCAGTTTTCTGCCCCATGGTGGGAAGACTCATTGGGGAGGGGAGCTGCTGCAGTGGCAGCTATGGAAATCACAGGGGTGGAGAGACGGTCAGAAAAAAGGAGGTGCATCCCAGTCATACCACAGAGCAGCTGAACTTGTGTTACCACCACAGAGCCTCCCCCGTAGCTCGGAAGAGGCACGAGATGGGTCCCCTTCTGCCTCCAAACTATACTTCCATAGACATGTCCTCGGATGGAGTTTACAGCCTTTCTGTAAATGTACCTTAGGCCAATTCTTGAGCTAGGAAAGCCACCGCTAAGTGTGTTCTTTGAAGCAAACCTTGCTCTAAATAGCTTTGAAATAATTATTTCTCAGCTTTCTTTAAAAGGAGCTTAGTAGATTCTGCCCCAAAGGAAGACTCTCCCGCACTGTGCGGTGTTATGGGGCTGTTGCATGTTCTCTACACCTACAGCATGTGTTTTGACAGGGGTCATTTGGGAGGGGAGGAGTGGATGAGAGCAGAAAGGAATATTAATTAAGCTTGTCACTGCTGGAGGGACAGTGTGCCTTGTGCGCAAGGAAATTCCAGGTAGAGATGGGTGTGATTTTTCTGCGTGTAATAAATTCATTTTTTAAAAATGTGCTTCTCAGAGAACCATAATTATTCACAAAACCAAGTTCAATCTGGTAAATTATTTCATACAAAAAATGGGGGGGAATATTGGGAGACTTGAAAATGCTCGTTTCAATCTTTTTAGAATGAATCACTTCAATACTTGAATTTCAAAGTTAATATAATTTCAAAATAAAAGAATTAAATAGCCTCATTTGACATAAAACATTTAATGTGGGGCTTAAAAGTATTTCAGGTCTATCTGAATTGAAATTTTCCAAATTTTCCTTTTTAGTGTCATATCCACCACTGTGTAGCTGGTTAATTCAGTTCCAGCATGTAAAGAAATTGCATTAACAAAAACTTCACAGTATCTGCTTATAAGAAAGTTAGCAGCTATGGAGGAATAGGAACCTTTATTGTGATGCAACTGGTTCATCTAAAAGTAACAGAAGATAAATAAAATGGATTAAAATGTAACCTTGAGTGTTAGGAGCAGTTTTTGTAGAGCGAGGCAGCTTGGTTGATCTTAGTTGCCTGTCTGTCTGTCTACCTAATCACTTGGCAGTGCCAACTGTTAGTCTATAAAACTGTCTTTCAGAGCAGAAGGGGGAAATGCTTTATGTTTTCCCGATATATAAAAAAGATGGACAAAGCAACAGAGACTATATTTGGAACAATTTGGCACCAGCCTGGGAGGGTAGAAAATGCAAATCTTACGGAGGAGATAATTAAAAGATGGGTTGTCTTGTCAGTTTTACTATGGGAGGCTGAGGGTGGACAAGAGGAAGTCCTCACCTGAGATTTTAACAGTCAATCAGATCTATTTTAGTGAAAATAAGTTCTGTGGAGAGGAGCAGGCAGACAGGACAGTCCTTTTCTTTAGGCAGTTCTGGGTTAGTTATGATCTTATGATCTCATACTTTTGCATGATGTACTACATGGCAGGACGAGGGAAGCATGCGTTAATTTTCTTCAGGCAGCCGGGCAGGGTGACCAGCACTGCTGGGCAGGAGCGGAGGGGTGCTGCATCTCTTCTGCCCCGGCCCCCACAGCAAGAGGTGTCGGTAGAAGCAGCCTGCAGCCAAACCGGCGGAGATGCTCCCATAATCGCTGCTGTACTTAGGCCTCAGTTAACAGCAGCTGACCCGAATGGGAGACAGCCCTTCCAGCAGAGCTTCTGGTTGTGCCAGGCGCCAGTCAGCGAGGGGAGTCAGAGCTGCTCCGAGGTTACCTGAATTGCGACATTGCACCGCACCTAAGCGGAGTTATGAGGTGCAGGGTTTATGTCCACCTACAACAGGGACTGTGGCAGGTACCCAAACTCTCTGTGCAGGTTCCCACCTCTATGGGTGGGTACCCAAACTCTCTGTACCTTGCTTCTGGAGAACAGGCAGGATGGCAATTCTTAGCTGGGTTTGGAAAGCACTTGGAGCCCACCAACTGTGAGCATGTGCTGGGAGCTGCCATTTGCTACAGTGCTGCAGACCCAGGCTGTAGCAGAGCCAGCAGGCCCCACTCTCCTGTGCTGTCACCTACGCTGCTTATTTCCACCGGCTGCGGGAGATGGGAGCAGGTGACAAGCCAGGAGTTGGATGCTGAAGGTCCAAGACCCTGCAGAAACAAAAAGTTTTAGTTACTGTGGCTGTGCTTCTCCTCTGGTCAAAGAGGGCAGGAGCTGGGACTGGCAGGCAGCCAAATCCATCTTCAATGGTGATATAATTACAAACAAGGACCTCCAGCCCCGGCAGTAGTTAAATGGCTTTTCAGGGCAGGCACTAAACCCGATCTGGTTTACATAAGATAAATTCAGTTTTGCTGGAGGGGAAGGAAGAGGTGGGGGTGTCTCTGGTCTGAAGGGGACTGATTTATAAGCGCAGCTGCCCAGCATGCTTCCCGTCCCATTACCATGGTGGTTCAGGCTCAGGCAGCATCCTTTCTACCAGTGCTGGTGCCCCCAGCCAAGGCCAGAGCATCAAGTCCCTGCTCCTGGAGAGCAGTTCTGCAGAGAGAGTGGTGGCACTGTCCCAACTCTGTCCTCTGTGGTGCCAGCCAGGGCGCAGGGTCTCACTGCACTGCAGACAAGGGCAAGAGTGACCGACACTGCTGGGCAGTGTCCCCAGCCCATGGGGGACAGTGGCTCTCTTGAAGGAGCCAGGCTGCAAGATGTGTGAGCATAGTTTGTCTGTCCTGATGGCCGAGTCTTAGCGTGGGGCAGAGGAGAGGTGTGTTACTGTCCTGGCTCTCCAGCTGTACCACTGGGGTTTTGAGCGAGTGCACCACTGTGCATTGAGCCACTGTATTGGGTTTGCATGGACAGGTTTTGGTAGTGGGGAGGCTACAGAAGTGGCTTCTATGAGAAGCTGCCTGACAGACCCAATGCCAGCCGGCTCCAAGGCAGACCTGCCACTTGCCAAGGCCGAGCCCATCAGTGATGGTGGTAGTGCCACTGGGATAACAGAGTTAAGAAGAGGAAAGAGTTGCTGCGCAACAGCATCAGAAGTGAGAAGATGTGAGAGGCACAACTCTGCAGTTGCCAAGGTCATTGAAGAAGGAGGGTGAGGAGATGCTCCAGGTGCTGGAACAGAGATTCCCCTGCAGCCCATGGAGAAGACCATGGTGAGGCAGGCTGTCCCCTGCAGCCTGTGGAGAATGATGGGGAGCAGATATCCACCTGTAGCCTGTGGAGGACCCCAGGCCACAGCAGATGGAGACACATGGAGACCATGACGCTATGGGAAGCCCGTGCTGGAGCAGGCTCCTGGCAGGATCTGTGGCCCCCATGGAGAGAGGAGCCCAGGCTGGAGCAGGTTTGCTGGCAGGACTTGTGTGACACCGTGGGGACCCATGCTGAGCAGCCTGGTCCTGAAGGTCTGCACTCTGTGGGAGAGACCCATGCTGGAGCAGTTCATGAAGAACCACAGCCCGTGGGGAGGACTCATGTTGGAGAAGTTCATGGAGGACTGTCTCCTGTGGGAGGGACCCCATGCTGGAGCAGGGGAAGGGTGTGAGGAGTCCTCCCCCTGAGGAGGAAGGAGTGGCAAAGACAACGTGTGAAGTTGAGTCCAGGAAGAAGGAAAGAGTGGGGTGGGGGGAGGTGATTTAAGATTTAGTTTTTATTTTCTCATTATCCTACTCTGATTTTGACTGGTAGTAAGTTAAATTAATTTCCCCAAGTTGAGTCTGTGTTGCCCATGATGATAATTGGTGAGTTATCTCTCCCTGTCCTTATCTCAACCCACGAGCCTTTTGTTGTTTTCTCTGCCCTGTCCAGCTGAGGAGGAGAGTGATAGAGCAGCTTTGGTGGGCACCCAGCGTGTGTTTCTCCCACATTCAGTGAAAATGTAAAGTATTATTACAGTATTCACCTGTGCATTTAGAATATTCTTTGTTACTGCTGTTTTGAGATAAGGAGACTATTATTTCCAGATCAGTTTACCTCCCTTTGCATGCCTGAAGTTAACAATAAAACACTTCATACCTGAGAACCGCTGATTTTTCAGGTATTGCTATTGTCTTTCAGACTCCTTTCAGTCTAGTCATCCGTCTGATTCAGTTCATTGTAACAAATTCAGGTTTCACCTCCACAGTGACTCAGGAAACATTTCCTCTCTCCCCGCTTTTCAGAAGCCAAGGAGAGAGAAGGGCAGGTTTCATTCGTTGTGTTCCAAAAGAGTGATAAAGAATGACAAGTCCATTTCATGTTCATCTCCTTTCCATGTCTTGAATGATTGGATCGGTTGGCTGGGAAAGCACTCCTTTTTGTCGCAGTTTGCAGGCTGAGACATGTTTGCTAGCTTGTCTCACCTGTGCATGAGGTATCACAGTCTGGAGCTTTGTCCCCCTTGACAGGACTCTTCCTGCCATTGCCATCTAAGACTTTGAAAGTGTTAATTCTCATCAAGGAGCCATGTGTCTACAGTCCTGAAAATCGAGATAAGGACTTCCCTTAGATTCTTCAAGATTTTCTGCCTGGAAGGGCAAATCTGCTGCTGCCCATGAACTCTGCTGGTGCATAGATCCATTTCCAGCCCAGACATCTGCTGCTTGCTGGACTCAGGACTGCATTTTGATGTCCACTATGTGCTGCCAGTGCTAACTTTGCCAGCAACATTAAAAAGGAAGTATCTGCTGAAAATCAAAGGACAAGACATGAATGTTATGCCTAATGTACTCTTCCCTCATTGCTCTCTTAGGAGTTTCACAGAAGAGATGTGCCCCTGCATCCTTTCGGGCAGGCCATAGCAAGTGCATGAGGAATTTCCAAGTGCTTTGAGCTTCATTACAGAATATCCTTCATGGTTCATTCTCATTTTTTTCTTCTTTCACAATGCATTCCTGGGTTTCAGAAACGGTGTGTACCAAAGCTGATTTGAAGGGTCTAGAGCAATTCAGAAATAGAGGGAGGTCCAAACCGAACCATCAGTTTTTATCTCCCCCTTAGAAGTGTTCAACGAACCCTTGATCATTGCAGGGAATCAAACTCATGTACTGACTTAATCTCTACTCAGCATTAAGGTCACACAGGAGTTCATACAAACTCTTTTGTAGTCATAAAATGTTCTTAAATGCGGGGAGAAATTTTACCTTTACCTTTACCTTGATGGCTTTCCATTTTTTGTGCTGCAGCAGAGTTCAACAGTCCTCCTGTTTACTCTGACTTTCTTCCAGCACCACAGCCTGGGTCAGCAGTGATGGGGACAGGCCTGGGAATAATTTATTTCATTGAATTGCAGATGTAAAGAGAGGCTCAAGAGCATTCATGTAAATTGTCATCTGTGCAGCGAGATCTCCTAAGAACCAGAAGTTTGTTGTATGTATTAAGTTATTGCTTCACCTTTTCTTCACCTGCCCTTTCAGACTGAGTGTGCTGTTGGTTTTTTTCACTGGAAGTGGTTGCAAAGAAAAACATCAACAACTAAAGTTGGGGGTGGGGATGACTGCGTCAGGATCTTTGCTATTGATCCTTTATTTGACTTTGGGACAACACTGACCCCATTATTCAAAAGGGAAATATAAAGAAGCTAAATCTGTGACATTATAGTGGATCTCTCAGATAAAAACTGTGATGTCATCCACTTTTAAGTGCACTTTTAAAATGCTCAAGTAATGATCCCAAAATAGTGACATTCTCATTAATACATTGGTAGAGCCTTACTGTGTGATGCTGTAGTATTAAAATTTTAATTAGCAGGAGACTTTAAGTTATACACACAAATATATATGTATTTATGTATCATATTGATGTTATTTACTGTAAATATGGCTCATCTATCAGGAATAGGTCTAGAGTCCTATAATAAGTGTTACTCACCTTGAAGGAGAAGAAGGAGAAGAAAGAAAATCTTTATTGTTTTGCAAAAGTGTGTCAACATTCTAACAAAATAAGGCAAAACATTATCCCTTGCAATTTAATCTCAGTCCTATTTGGGGCATGATTTATCGACACGTGAAAGAGTACCAACACTGTAAAAGACAGGCCAGACTCTCAGCTGCTCTCCATCAACATTCCTCCATTGACTTTAAGCCAAGAGGCTGGCCTGGTGTCTTAAAGAGGCCCAGTCTAAGTAGTCTCAGACTTCAGTCTTTATGAAAAGATGCATGCTTCTTAACAGTTTGAGCACACCCATCACGTGTAAGAAAATTGGTATTTCTATCCCGGATGAGTCTGCTCTGTTTACTCTCAGTTCTGGTTCAGCCTGGTTCTGGTGGCGCCATGTCACAGGCTCCAAAGGAAAGTGAGAAATCTCAGCAAAGGAAAATGATGGAGCAGTCAGCAGCCAGGGGAAATTTCTAACTCCGTGGAGTTTGGATTTGATTCATCAGTTTTCAGTGTGTTACCTTTTGATTTTCTGTAAACAACCCCTTACTGCTCTATCAGGAAACAGTGAACAGCAGTGCATGATTTTCCTCTTCTGTATCAGACCTCACTTCACTCAGCGCTAACCTCCCCTCTTACCTATTTCTAATCCGTTCTTTGATCTCTCTGTCTCCTCACGTGGAAATATTTTCCAGCCCCTATCATTTTTAGCATCTGTCCCTGGAGTCAGTCCTCTTCAGCATCATTTGCTCTGAGACAGGCTGAAGCAGAAGTTTGCACAACCAGGATGTGCCATAGATTTACTGAGAGATGCTTAAGCCTTCTAAGCTTTACTTCTCTCCCAACAGTGTGTCCTGACAGCGCCTTTGTTTTTTAGCCACCCCATGAGTGGGGCCATCGTCACCTCTGGGATATTTTTGCTTTGTGGTTTGCAGCTCATCTTGAAGGAACCTGTTTTACAGCCAGTGAAGCCGCGCAGCCTTGCTGCCGGCACGCACCCGCCCTCCTTTCCCCAGTGCACCAGCTGGGGACGTGGTCAGGCTGCTGGCGCATGAGATCACATCCAGCACGGCTACTCCCTGGAAGCCAAAGTGTTGCTTAGTAACCCACTCATGGAAGTACCAGAAGCATTTTTCAATCTGTCACATTGGCGAAAAACACTGGCTTCTTGATTTAGAGGCATTCTGCTCCGCGTAGCAGGGCTGTGCTCCATTACCTTGCATCGAGCGCTATCTGCAAGTGAGGAAACGAACCTCCCATGTAATGGAGGGGCTAGGGGCGGATGAGGCACGGAAAATATTTGCCCAGGATTGCATGTGAAGCTTTTAGCTGGTTCTCCTGGCATCTAGTCCTCAACTTAACTCCCTTCCCGTGGGAGATATTCCCTCCTTATGAAAGTGCACTCCAGGGTCCTATAGCAATTGGCCAAACAGGACCCTGCCGCACCTTCATCTATTATAAGACATTACTGCAATAAAACATGGTGTGTCATACAGTAACTGGTTGAGGTATTGCAATATTTATGTTGTAAGCCTCAGTGTCATGGACAATTGCTACGGAATAATGAATATATTTTTTTAATGCAGTGGAGTCACAGCAGCTTCACCACGGAGAACACAGACCATCTGGGATTAGATGGTTTCCTCAGTTATTTTCAAATGATTTTGTTACAGAGAGTTAAATGAAAAACATCCTCTCATTTAAAAATAGACTGTAAGGGCTTTTAGGTTACTTCCCTTCCCCTTTTAAGAATAATTCAATTTGGGAGTAAAACATCCAAGAACTGTGTTCTGACTTCAGAGGCTTGTTCCTTTATTTGGCACTGGTTTATTCCTAAAAATGGCTTCAAAATGTAACGTGAGGGCTTTTATTTGAGGTACCTTATTGATTTTGCTATCAAATCTCCTCAGTTTGGAAGTGAAAAGGTATTTTAAATAAAGTCTAGCTTTGAACTCTGCGGACCAGCTGGGCTCTTCCCATCCTCCTTCTCGTCATCAGCGAGAGTGGAGCCATAGTCTGTGCCCGGCCATGGTATCACCCCTTTCTGTGGCTTGCCTCTTGTTGTCAGATTGTGTCCTTTGAAGCCCTCTGCAAAAAACTGAAGGGGTTCTATAAGGGTCATGGAAGGTCCAGAGTGATCTGAAGACAAGGTTCTTAGACAAGTGTTCCCCAAAGGCTCTTTTGGTCCTCAGAGAGCCTCTTACCTGGGACGGTGCTCAGTGCTGCAGGGTTTGTTTCTCGTGCAAAGGCTTTTCAGTGACTGCAGCTTGACTCAGTATAAAGATGAAAAAACATCCACAACATGAGAAGTTCCTGACTTGATTTCTGAGGAAGTGAGTACGTGCCTGTGGTCCTTCCTAGTCTAATAGATAAATTTGGGTATGGGGTAAACAGCCTTTCAATTTTATTGCACATAGTTTAAGAAATACAGAAAGTGATCAAAAAATGTTCCTGATGGAACACTGTGACCAGTATAAGAGCAACTGATGACCTGCTGTGGGTCCAAGTGTAGAAGTGTCTACTTCACACCAATATTCAGAATGAACTGACTTCTCTAGGGGACAGGGAGCGTTTTTGGCAGGGGAGCCAAAGACTGTGAAGGCCTGATCTACACTTTAATTCTTAGAACTGGCTGTACCAGCTTAGGACTGATAGAAATCTTGCCCTTGTGATGCTTTGCTCTGTGGAAAGAGGATTCAGAAAAGAACTAAGTGTACAATGCATCGTTTGTTTTAAAAGTAGCAGGGTATCTTTTTCCAGTCTTCTAATACATTGACCTTGAATTTTGTTTGTAATTAATAGTCTTGTCTTACCAGTTAGCCATTGAAGCAAAAGAACTGTTGTTATAAAGAGAGTGGGCTAGGGAAAAGCAGGTGGACTGGGAAATTTCTAGCCAATACTGAGAAAGCACATCCATTCCCTTCGCTCACAGAGCACCTCTTTCTTCGCAAGTTCTGCGCATCCAGCATGATAAAATTTTTTTATTTGAGCTGAGAGATGTTTTAGAGCAACTGGTATAGCTACAAAGCAGGGGATATTCTACTAATGTTACTTCTTATTGTTTAGTTTTTGAGGTTTCTATCTGCTCATATACTCACATCCTTCTTTTCAACATCGGGGATGCTTTAAGTTATCTCAGTCACCTGACTGGGATCTGCCTGCCCTTATGGAAACAACAAAATGTGGGGTGGAACATGCCCCACTTCCTGGCTCTACATACCCCTACCTAGACATGACTTATGTGTATGTTGAGTGACTGCGTCATAGTGGCTTTTGTCATGCAGTAACTGTGGTGTCAAGATAATATGGTAGGAGAAAACTAGGAATACTTAAAATTTAACATGAAATCACTGAAGAGGCGATACAGCTGAAGAAGTTTTCTTACTCTGAGCCATCACCATGTTTTCCACAATATGCCGACTTTTGTGTCCCGTAAAGAACCTTTTATCCTCTTTGCAGCAGAAGAGAAGTTGACTTTTGCATCTTTACTCTGAGCTGCAGCCAGGGGTGTTCAATCTTTTCAAAATTGTGCTGAAGAATTGAAACACTCACCTTGTCAAGGGTTCGCCAACTTCCATAGCTTCCCACCGAAATAATCTAATGCCAGTCGGTGAACAGCCTGGAGGAGTTTTGGGTGCTGCTGACTGAAGCGTGCCACTGAGATGTTGGTCTTCAGGGCAATAGTGAGGTTTTGTATCAATGCTTGTGAGAAGAACCCAGCAGTCTCAGATGAAACCAATTGTCCTGTTAGTCACACGGTAAGTACAGAGGTGAGCCAGAATCACTGAGTAAGGAAAAAAAATAAGGACTCCTGCCTGACAAATACCCCAGATATCACTCTCACTTCAGAGGAAAAACCCTTTGGTGACCAATCTTGGGGTGGTAAGTAGGTGAGCTCACAAGTCTGGAGAGATGCATCGCTGTAGGGTGTGTGTCACCATATCTTCTATTATGTAAATGTACCAGAATAGGAGAAAAATGCCCTTCACTTCTTTCAAATTGCTTTTCAGCTATGTACACTACCTCCAGGTTGCCTCTTGCTACCTACCACTTGCGGGGCCTCATTGGAGTTTACACTATGCTGCTTGGTATTCATTTACTTTCGGTGGCCACAGACTAAGGTTACAGGTTTGGGAACCAGTACATAATTGTAAGGACAGCTTCTTGTGTTATTTTTTTCCCTTTCCCTCCTTTGTAAAGTGTGAACCTTTCTTTTGAACTCTGCAGTGACTGTATCGTTACAATGTGTGTATGTAGAGATTTGTTTTGACATGGCTTGTGTGGAGGACCTTTGCTCTTCTTATCTCACACTCAGTTTTATTAAGTGCTTGATAGCTTTGTCAGCCTTTTGTGGGGGAGGAGAGGTGATGGGGTGGGTTCTTGCACTTCAAAACTTAGCACTTTCTGAGGGAAATCTAATGAGCTTTACCAAGAGTGGTATGAGAATTCAGTGTGCTCCTGACTGCTCTTCAGCCATCCCGATCTGATTTCTACCGGGAGAAAGAGATCGGTCTTCAAACCCTCAGAAACATATATTGCTTAATGCTATAAGCACTGGCCAAGAAGGCCCATCGGTTTGTCATGCATGGAAACTTGCGTGGTGTTTCTCCCCTGCCTGGAGGTGTCTATCTGAGCACAGAGTGAGTCACACCCTTTGCTCACGACAGCCGACATCGCTCCGTGGACACCAACGGAGCTACCGCAGCTTACACCAGCCAAGGATCAGCCCTTCTGTGTTCTGGTGGTGAGGAAACCCATGAGTGAAACCCTACCGGGGTTTGAGAGAAGAGGGCAATGCGTGTTGGAGACCTCTCGACTTTGCAGGATTTCTTTGGTATTCATACACATTTGCAAGAATGTATTCCAAGCATCTTGTACTGTTATTAGTAACTTGTACTGTAGTTTGTTAGCAGTGTTGACTACCTACGTAGCTACTATTCTGTTGCAACTTAGAAAAAGTGTAAACGATTGCAGAAAACAGGAGTTTAGAACTTGTATGTACTTTTTTTTTATATTAAAGCACTTCAATTAAAAGTACAAGGAAAAATCCTCCTGTAGCCTTTGTTGTATGTCCAAACAGATGCCTGGAAAGAGAGGGGAGCACTCTTCCTGACATCCTCCCTGTTTGCTTTGGTACTAGCAAAAAGAGATGGTCAATCTCTGGAGAAGGACTCTGGATGTTAAAGTTTATTTGGCAAACAGAAGATACCAGCGACCTAGTCCGGTATAAACGAATGGAATCCCTGTGACCAGAGCCAAAGCGTCTGAGGGATCGCCGAGCCATTACTAAGTGGTGATTCACACAGACGTGAGTAGCTACAAAAGCGGTGGTAACTGGGGAGGAGTTAATGAATGAGTCCACTGTGTAATACATTAGTTTTCCTTTATTTTTAACGCAAAGCACCTCAGAGGTCACCGGGAGTCTGCTGCTGTAAAAGCGGAGGAAAAGCATCCACGGTCCAGGGTTATTTCAGGAGTACTGGAAAATCCTGGGTTTGGGTACCAGAGGAGGGGTATGGGAAACCAGCAGCACACACAGGCAACGAATGGTCCTCATCGCACATCCCAGAAATTGTTTTTCACCCCCACCCACCCTACCCCAAAATGTGCATATCCAAGCACTTTCCTAGATCGCATCACTGTGGGATCGGCGTGCGTAAACAGACATCTCTAAAGCGGCTGGTGATTTGGTGATCTCAGCCCAGCTCTTAGTAGCCAGATGCCCATAATATGAAAACAACCATCAAAACTGTCTCTTTTGCTGGCACTGTTTAATCAAAGGGACAATGGGAGAGAATGGCAGTCTCATTTCTACAAAGAGCCCTTCAATGTCAAATTTGCCATACAGTAGAGCAGCATTCACCTCTGTGGCACAGACCACAGCCACTCCAGAGAGGAACAAAAGCTCTCAGACAGCACGCAATTAATCCAGCATCTATTAAACCAAGCACGGGTAATTTTGAAGGAAGGTAACAGATTTCTGCTTTAAATTATTCTAAGCACTATTTTTTTTTTTTTTAACTCTACACGGTATGCACAGCTCAAAGTACAAAACAGAAGGCTGTGTTTCTGGCAGCTGTTATCTTCCCAGTAGCTGTTTTACATCCCCAGCATCTCATAATCCTGAGACAAAAATCAAGTAAAGCACAGCAGAGGCACAACATTAAAATGCTGCTGGCTTTCCTGCTGCCCACAGCCATGATCAGGTGCCCAACGCAGGAGCAAACAATTAGTTCTATGACCAAGGGAACTAATGAAATCTGGTTTCCTATGGATTTATGACAATAGGTTGCCTTGGTGCCAGAGACTTGAGGAGTTAGTCCTTCTGCTAATATCTTGAACCCAGATGAGGATTTTATCAGCTATAGTCTCTGGAATGGCTTAATGAACTTTGAAGTGGTGATACATTTAGAAAAAAAGATATATTGCACACTGCATACAGTGAGAGATGAAATTTAGTGGTGGGAATTTACAAGATAATTTAGAAACACAGAACAAAACAAATATAGCTTGTCTGCTAAGTCCTAAAAATGGGACTGCTGCTGGTTTTATTTCTGTGATGTCTGTCTACACTTTTTCCAGTGCAACTCTGTTGAATAACAGTGTGATTGCCACTGGGGTGGTTCCAATGAAAGACACAGATTAGTTGCAGCAGTAGAGTATAAAGGTGTAAATAAACAATATGTTTTCACAGAGGAGGAAAATTACCCAGAGATCTAAGCTGGACACGTATTTTTAAATCTATTTGCAAGTGATTTGGAAAAGAAGATGAAAAGTAAGGTGAGAAGTTTACTGAGAATGAAGGACTGTTCTGCACAGTCAAAACAAGGGGTGACTGTGAAGAGTTGCAGAAGTTTTTCATGATAATGAGGGACTGGGTTGTAAAATGACAGGTGAAATCTACTGTCGATAAATGCACAGTAATGCTTCTGGGGAAAAAACCCACCCTAATTATACATGCATAATGAGGGCTCTAAATAAGTCAGGAAATGATCTCAGCGTCGTCGCTAATTCTGAGAAAATGACAGGTCAAGGCTGAGCAGGTGTCAAAAAAGCAAGGTAAATGTTAGGAATTACAACAGGAGGAGAAAAAAAAAGGAGAAAACAGAAAACATTGTTATGTCCCTGCATAAATTTGTGATGCGGTCCAGTGCTGGGCTGTGTTTGCAGCTTCTCCGTGCCCCTGCCCTCCCACCCCCGCAGCCCAGCACACCCAAAAAGCCTGTAGGAGAGCCAGAAGCGGCACAGGGGACAGTCAGACGGCATTGGCACTACGGGGCAGCGTCCACGCGAGGAGAGAATGAACGTGCTGGGGCTCGTTGGCTGTCAAGAGAGATGGCAGACGAGAGACCGGTTTGCCAGGAACCGGCTGCCACAGCGAACAAGCTGCACCTCCAGCCCCAGAAGCATCTGGCTTCCTGCAGCTGAGCGGACACAGCCCAGCTGTGGGGTGCACACTTGATACGCACCTTGCTTCTCATATTCTTGGCCCCCAAGCTTCCTTTAGGGGTCATTGTTAGGGAAGGTTATTTCCCCAGCCAGCCCGGTACTTCGGTTCTCACATCTTACATCAGCAGAGTTTATTGCTGTTCCTGGAGATGTCTTTCTACCACTTTAGTATGTGTCCATCCTGGGGGAGGAAGATCTATGCGACACTTTAACCATAATCCTTCAGCAAGTATGCTGTGCCTGCTTATTCCATTCAGTACAGCTGATAAAAGGTTATCAAACAGCCTGTGGTTGAAGCTATCAGCATTTTTCTGGCACAAAAACTGTATGAAACGGTTAAGTCCAAACTCAGCAAACTGTAGTTAAACTCGGGGGGGAGGGGGGTGCAAACCTAGCACCATATAAGCAGAGGCTGAACTTCCCATCCATTTCTGTGGGACCAGGATTTCACCTCGAAGGGTGGGAGCTCCCTAAGAAGTTACAACAGCGATGGCAAAGGTGAAGGTGGCCTTTCACAACAGTAGAAATTGATTCAATGGCTTTTTATTATGTGCTCCCAAAAGGCCCTAGTGCAACTATCTGTTTTGATACCACGATAGCTCCCTGCTATGCAGCCTCTGCTTTAGGGATTTTATTTTTTTTTTACGTGCCCACCTTATTCCCGGGAAGTAAGAATCCGTAGGGATTGAAAAAGCCTCCTCCCCAAGGCTGCCTGCCTGGGCTGAACGGAAGACAGACCCATCAGTCTTGAGGAGAAGCTTCGGAGAGCAAAAGTACCTCCCCGGCAGCCTGACCTTGGCAAGGAGACAGGGGACTCAACATGCGCGACAGGCGGCAGCTCCCTTTAATAAATATTTCACAGCAGAGAGCGGCAGACTTGGGGAGAAGATGGAGGGCAGGGTTCAGCCTGTGACGCAAGGTGATGTGACCGGACCTTGTCTAGCAGGGCTGGAGGCCACCTAATTGGCATTCCTGCGCCATGCTTACCACGAGCATTCTGTAGTCCTCTGGGAACGCAAAAATAATTAAAAGGCCCCTCAGCACGCAGTGTTGCTAATGGGCTATTGCCTACCATGTGATGTTTTTGTGCTCAATTAAAGCTGAGCAACACAGGCTGCTAAAAATTCACATCTCCCTCTGAGAGACACCTGGGTGGACCAAGCCTCTTGCGCTGCACGACGGCCCTTGTTCTGTGTTGCCCTGCAGCGTTTGTGGTAAGGAGCTGAAGGCAGAGGCGATGGCTGAGCTTCGTGCAGCAGAGTACGCACCACTCCGTGTCCTGTGCTGCCGTCCGAGCTCTGGCACTGGGAGCCTGAGTGAGCGAAGCCGGTCGGTTCGGAGCAGTCATCCCCGCACACCCAGGCACCTCCGCGGTGACCTTGAGCTGCAGAATGACTGTGCATATGGTGTGAAGCAAAGGCCCTGGATCTCTTCCAGGCGAGAGCTCGCTCGCGCATTGCATGTCTGTGTGGACTTCTGGCTTCTCCCAGCGCAGCGCAAGGCTTCGCCGGCGCCAGCTGCGGCTGCCTGGCAGAATTCCTCCAATAACCCCCCCATTTCTCCGCGCAGATCCTGTATGAGATGATGCTGAGAGACCTATCGACACCTTTTGCGTTTTCTCAGGAGGGATTTGGCCACCTCGAGCCAATCTCTCTCTGCAGTCTCCGTTTTGCCTTCTGTCCAGGCACCTCTTTTGTTTACCGGCTCTGCTGTGGAGGCTGCCTTGCCAGGTCTGTGTGCCTAATGCCTTATGTCTGATGCTCTCACAAGCCTCAATTCGCTTTGCAAGCCATCGGTGCCTCGCTCGGGCCAAAACAACAGTTCATCTCCAAGGCATGGTCGGTTGAGTATTCATGGGCTAAACTTTAGGTAATTAGCATTGTTAATGTTCTCTGTGTGATATTACAGCTGTGGGCCTCATTAAAATGTTCTCCTGGGAGAACCCAGGCGAAGAGTCAGGTGTCAGCTTTGCTTCACGTGGAAAAGCCTGCCTGTTATTCTGTGAGAATTATTTGTTTAAACACAGGATTTACACATGACGGTGTATTTAATCCCCAGTGCTTCTGACAGTCTGAGAGGTGGGCTGAGCTTCTGGGCAGCATCTGGAGCAGCTCAGATGGCCAGCCCCTGGCAGCCTCATGTCCAGGAGGACGCCTGGCCAGAGGGAGGAAGTCAGCAGTGAGGACCTCAATCTCTTCTGCCTAGGAAAACCTGGGGGCTGTGGGCACCTCCCCAAAATGCAGGTAGCAGGCAGGTGCCCACCATCTCACCTCATCAGAAAGCCCTGTCAGGTCCTACCCACTGCTGGGCCAGCCCCAGCCCCAGCAGCTGCTCTGAGCCGTGGGAGGCTGATGAGTGCTTTTAAAGGAAAGGAGAAAGACAAAAGGTCACAGAGGAGATGAAGCTGCTCTGAACTGGGGGAAGTTTGGATGGTGAGAAGAGAAGTACAGGTTGTATTTCATTCTCTGGGGCAGATTGCCTGTTCTTGCTACCAGGCAGGCTCTGATGGGGAGGCAGGAGGAGGTGGTAGTTTTTCCCACCATGGACTACCCTCCCTCAGCGTAGGTTGCCATATGAGCTGTCCTTTGGCATCCTCCTGGTGCAGCACCAGCCTCTACTCCTCCCAGAGGGGATGGCATGGCCCAGGGCAACCTTTCTGTGGCATCACCAGGAGCAGTGCTGATCATCCCACCCTGCCTCAGTATTTTATAAAAGGAATGGGACAGTTGAGCATGCTACCACCCTGGGCAGGGGAGTTACGCCCCAGTAAGAGACCTGGGGCAGTCTGTGTAGCTCAGGTGCTGGACATGACACACTTGTGCTCTGCGGACAGCTCTGCATTCACTCTGTGACCTTCCCGAGTCCTTTTCCCCAGCCCTGCCAGCAGCTGGTCGGGCAATTATTTATGAAGGAGAGCTGAGCTTCTTCTGCTGAAGGTGGTAGCTGCGGACAGATGTCAGTGCAACACATGGGCACGTACCAGCTGTTTGCAAGCTCTGAGCACCGGCAGGCAGAGATGCCCGTTAATAGAGACGGAGATGCAGAGCGATGCATGCTGGCTCCAGACCTGGCCTGCCAGTAACTGTGCAGAATTTAAAGCATAAATGCTGGTGCTGTTGTTATTTTTTAGGGGTTTTTTTTAGTTCATTAAGTTTCACCCAGTATGTCCCCCAGTATCGCTTACTGGGGTGCCTTCAGGGAAGCGCAGAGAGCTGTGCTTGTGCCTGAGGAGAACAGGCACCTACGTGGCTAGCTTGAGCATTCAGTCCCAGACAAAGCCTTGTGTTTTGAGATGCTACATGTGACTGTCGTCTTGCCACCATCTGAAATCAATGGCTTCAGCCTCTAGGTAAGTTTCTCTAGCAACTAATTTTGCTGCTATTTAACTTGGGTGGTTTGGCAGGCTTCTCAGGTGGGTAATGACCATGTCTGAAAGTCTCTCCCTTCCTTTCCATTTTAGCTAGTTAAATGTCCTTGCTCCCCACGGATCTTCTCTCTGCCAGTGGGACTGGTGGGTGGAGAGATGGAGAGATGCAATGGAGGTATCGGGTTCCTGGTGTGAAGAGGAGCTGAGGGCCTGGGTGGGAATGAGGGATGGCTACGGGCAAGTAGGAGGAAACCTGAGAGGCTGGAAAATGGAAGAAAAGAGACTGCAGGATGGTGATGGAAGGTTGCCTGACTGCAGGGAGAGGATTTGAACAGTGGGATACCGCTTTGCAGCGGTCATGCAAGTCACCCGTACGCATTGTGCAATATTTTCTTGGGTTTGCTGTTGGTAGAGGAAGGCTGGCTGCCCATGCTGCTGCTGCAGCCGCTATCAAGAGAAACAGCTCTGCTGACACCATCGGCTGTCAGCACCCTACGTCAGATGCAAATGAACAGAGCCATCTTGATGTCTGCAGAGTTAAAAAAAAAACACACAAAAAAACCCCACCTTAAGGGGGAAGGGGAAATTTGGCTTTGTCTGGTGAAGATCTGTAGTTCAAAATCTTTCACCAGCAGTCCAGACAGTCCAGAGATTCGCTAACACATCATTTTCAGCTTGCTGTGGCAGCGCAGAGTAAAAGTGAAGATCCCCATCTCTCTGGAAGCAAATGTGGTGATGGGGGTGTTAATGGCCATCTGTCTGTCTTATGAGTGTTATTTAAGAACTTCTGTTGCATTTCCTGCCTGGTTTAAACCCGTTTTCTGAAAGACAGAACACTAGTGTCGTCATGAAAGATCTGCTTCAGTGAATGCTTTCTAAACTGCTTGGTCATTTCAGCCAAGTATGATAAAACCATGCAGTCATTAGGGTCTTATAAATTTTGTGAAAACATGTGGATGAGCTGAGGAGGGAGAGGGAAGTGCAAAACATCTTGTTAATCCCTTCTGAAGGAAAGGACGCAGCATGACATTACACAATATTAAACACTAGGGAATAAGGGAGAGATTATGAACGCCCCAGCTGAACGGAAAACTGCAGTTGGAGCCTGCATCTTAAAGGCATTGGAAAATCCCATCCAAAATCCCATCCCAATACAAAAACATAGCAAATAATGCGCCATTTCTTCTGCTGCTCATGGGGCAGATAAAAATCTTTTGGAAATTTCACAGTGGACCATGTCAGGCCAAGAGAACAGGAAGGTAAATGTAATTGCCTTGGCCAGCTCTTCTGGTAAACACCTCAGCTGGTTCATGTTGGAGTACCTCCGTTGAGTCTGCTGTGCTGGTCTGCATCTGCTGAAAATCTGACCCATCAAATTTTGTGCTGAGTGAAGTGCTTAGTTCATCCATCACTAATAAAAATACAATACATCAGTAAAACTTCCTGTTATACCAGGCCCTACCTGCTCTTCTCAGGAATGTTTCACCAGGACTAAAATGAGTCAAGATCCCTGTGGTTCTGGACCTTCTCAGAGCTGGGAGGCAACTGGAGCAGAGGAACGACACAGTGTAAAGCTTAGGAGGATCCAGTTTTCTCTTGGGCCTGTCCAAATATCCATAGTCCATCCATGCCCAAGCCTTCAGTGTTTCCAGAGGTGGCCCGCATTTCAGCAACAGGACGTGTGGAAAGAGGTGTCCTTCCTCAGGGAGGGAGTTGCACACAGCATTCTCTGTCCTCGCACCGCACAAATGGATCTTGGAAAAAATGTGACTCTTCCTGTAGCAGTCAAACTGCAAAGTTTTGGTCCACATCTTGGCTGGTGCCTGTCAGGGTATTTGGACTAGAACTTCACCTTGTCTCACGGGTTGGAGGCAAAGGGCAGAATTCAGAGGCAGCAGCGGCTGCTGCAAAGCCTGTGCCACACCCAGACCTTCCTACGCCTGGAGCAGAAGCCCTGGGCAGAAACTCCGTGTAAGGATGGGAATCGCGTAAGAAAACCAATTTTGTTTCAGTAGAATTCAGAGCAGGTTTTTATACAGCGTTAGAGGCCAGAACAGCGCGCTATCGACTACTAACATCTTTACTAATAACACTAACTCTGGAGAGTCGCTGGGCAGAGGGATTTTACCCAATTTAAATGTAGCTCTCCTGCGTTTCCTTTGCTGTGAACTTGCGCAGATGAAAGGAAGAATAACAACTATCTCGCAGACAAGCAGCTCCGCGTACCGGGATTAGCAGAGGCACCAGCGAGGCGCGGGGCTCCTGCCGGGTGCTGACAGTCCCGTGGGGCTGAGCAGAGCCTGCGTTCGAATTGTTCTGAGGAGAGCACCCTCTTCTGCGGGGGCAGCACCACGAGTGCGCCGGGGACCCGGCAGAGGGGTGCCCGTTACTCGACAGCTCGCCGAGCGCAGGAGTGTCCGCTCGTTATCTGCCCGACGGCCTGGTGCGTGCATCCTTTCCCGATGCCCCGGCGCGTGTGCGTGTTTCCCTGTGCATCTGCGTATCTGTTTCAGGGGTGACATGTTCATCTGATGATACATATTTAAATAATGTAAATAATTGACATGCAATAAGGAAATGTGCTTTATCAAACGAAGCGAGACCAGGCAAGGCCCAGCATAAATTCATATTCATACGCTGTGCATTTCCTCCCTGTTTAATCTGTGTTTTAAAGGAACGTGTCCCTACTGGGAATTCTGCTGCCAGCCCTCACCGGCCCCGTTTTGTGCCTAGTATGCCTTCAAAACTAATCCATCCTCAAAGCCAGAGGCTCATGTCAACTTCATTTTGAGAGTGAGCATTTAATTTCTGCTTGCTCCTGTCCTTTTAAAAAAACCCCAACATCTGAGCTAATAAAGGGGGAAAAAGCGAGGAGAGAGTAGAGAAAGAGCAACCTGGCTCTCCATCCATCCGTCCGTCCATCCATCCATCGCAGCTAAAGCCAGCATTTTATTATGAAGATGGATTTCTCCTTGCCCTCTCTCTACCCGGCGCAGACATTAGGACTGTGCGTAAGGCTCACGAGGCCCATTTCTCCAGGGTTTAAACTCAGTGCCCCTGCACTTCTTTCTCCTGCCTTTAAAAGTTTCTTCTCCCACCTGCTTATTTTGTACTGGCAGCAGAAAGCTTTGAATGACCAAACAGGGACTTAAATGTGTAGTGCCCGATGATCCTGAAGGCAAGCGCCGGGTGAACAGTACAAATCTTCCCTAAATCCAGCTCGCCTTTGGGCCAGCCGTGTGTGTACCCTTTTCAGTCTCTGTGCCTCCAAACGTTCGTGCTGTTCCCTCTTTGTTTTTGGGAATGTGTGGAGCGGTGCTTTTATTCACTGTGCGCCACAGCCTGTGAACAAATTAGCATGTGTGCACAAAGGTGCTTTCCTGGCCACCCTATCCGTGCAGCTACGCTTAATTGGGGTGAGCGTGGCAAGGGAGAAGCCGGCAGGCAGGCAGCATTTAGCTTCGCTCTTTCTTCCCCTCTCACTTAGGAATTCAGCTATGTTATTTTTGAATCGGAGTCTCCAGGCATCTTGTTTAATTTATGCTGCAACTTTCTTATCGTCCCTGGAAATGCAGTTGGAAAGAAAAAAACAATCCATGCAGAGGATCTTTAGGAGATGGCGAGGGAAGCTGCCGATGGTGGTTATGCAGTGAGACAGTCAGCATGAGGAGTGGCTAGTGCCTCTGAACAAACAAATTATAGGTAAAAAATGGCAGCTTTGATCAATTTGTGTTTTCATTTGCCTCCATGAGAGGCTGTAACCCTTTAGCTTCAAGTCCAGCCATTAAGCTCAGGCTGCTCTTCCCCAAAAAAGGGCTGTGTAGAAAAAAACTCGCTGCCCCTCCACCTCCCTGTTTCAGGCATTTAGGTTTAGCACAGCGTCTCCGAGCTTACGCCTGGTGGTTCTTCACCTCCTCCTGAGCCTGCGCTTTTGTTTTTTGGCCTGTTCTGCTTTCCTGTGCTTTGTCCTGTGCTCGCTAACATACAGGTGATGAAGAACCTGCACATCTTCAGTGTTTTCAGGGGGGCTGATGAACGCACTGCTGGCCGGGGTACATGCCCTGAGGAAACCGGCTGGAGCAAGACCCAAGCTCTTTGAAACGGTGCGAGGCAGTGTTTGTGTGCACTTTGCCCTGGGTATTCGTGAAGCTGCAATCCAGAGGGACAGCTTCTGCTGCTGCGCAGAGAATATCCTGCCCACCCCACCCCCCTCATTCCCGGCATGCGCCTTGAGGTTTTGTGCCTCCTGTGGGGGCACGGCAGGGAAAAGTCTCCAACCATCCCTCAGCCGGGGCGTCCCCCGGCATGTTCCCAGCTCAAAACCCTGGCACAGCCTGCGGCCTTGGCACCCCACCGGGGGGCAGCTGGCAGTAGCACAGCACCATCATTCCCCAGCAGCACTGCTTTTACACACTCAGCGGCCCAGGAGCACTCAGTGGTCCGTAGGGCTGCAGGAGAAGAGAGAAATTAGCATGCATGTCCCCACGCCTCTTGGGCCCACAACATCCAGGTCTCATAACTCTCCCTTTTTCTGTGCTGTCCTGATGCCTCTATTGTTTCTCATCAGCTCTCATTATGTTGATTTAACGTCTTGTGCCTTCCCGGGGCAGAAATAGCACTCGTCCTTCCCCTGCATCTTCAAGACAATGCTGCGCAGCTGTGGAGAGTCCTTGAGAGTGCATTAGTGGCAGCTCTGACCCACAACCATCTCCTATCTGCTCCAAATGAGAGACTGAATTCCCCAGGCCTACAGACTGTAACGAAAAGATGAATGGGAGACCAGGGTCGTTACCTGGGTAAAGCAGAGCTGTCATGCTGTCTGCAGAGGCACTGATTCAGCTCCCCCTCGGTGTTCTTACTCAGGTATGTTGATGAGAGCTGGTTTTCGTACTGCCAGGACAGTGCTGGTTGCCTGTTTGGACCATGTGTAAATGACCAGGATCTCCACAGGGCACGCAGTCCCTGGGAGGTGCAAGGCTTGGCTTCTCCATGCTGCCTGCTTTCCTGGTGCTGCGTGTGTGCAAGGCGGGGTATACTGCCCAGGCACTCAGCGGAGAGAGAAACTGAGGCACGCTATGGTGTGCCTCATGACATGGAGCAAGAACAGCAGGTTTAGTTTGTGCTGCAATGACACAAACGTGTGGCTGTCCCAAGGCTGTAATAGAGGATTCATTCAACACAAAGCTTTGGCTCACTTGAAGTGAAGGACTTGCTGGAAAACACCATCCTCAAAGTCAAAGATATTGCTGGACTCAACAGCTCAACACCTCCTGCAGAGTTGTTCAGAAGGTAACAACAAGCTTAGTTGAAACGTGGCCTGAGGCGTGCTTGGAAGCTAGCTCCAGGCTGAGGGGGTGCTTTGCCCACCAGCGCCGGGGCCCAGTGCTGGCTGCAGCCTGCCTCCACCTGAGCTGACTTGCTTGTAGGGCAGCCCCAGGCTTCCTGCAAACCCGGGACCCCTGTGAAACATTCATCAGTCCTAGGCAGCCTGCAGCTGAGCCCGAGCTCAGCTTCGTGTCTTGCGTGAACTGAAA
This sequence comes from Psophia crepitans, assembly GCA_013399095.1. Lineage (NCBI taxonomy): Eukaryota > Metazoa > Chordata > Aves > Gruiformes > Psophiidae > Psophia > Psophia crepitans. The sequence goes on along the minus strand of VWZZ01000819.1, from coordinate 111,162 downwards.
AAACAAAGGTATTTTCCTTGGTTTCACCACATGTCCTGTTCTTAGTTTTTGCCTCTCACGCAATGTCACTGCTGTTCATTTTCTCCTAGGGACGAGTCAGAGAGACAGTGGCACCTTGTCCTGCCATTTCTGAACCCACCAAAGTCTTCAGTAATTTTTTATAGAAGCGCTCCCAGTTCCTCTGGTTTGCAGTTTTGTGTACCAGCTTCCCCTTCCCTCTCCCACCTCTCCCAACTGCTGCAGGTGCATCTGCCCAGATGTCCATCCCCACCACGGCTGAGTGAGGCTCCCTGCACTCTGGCTGCAGCGTAAGCTAGGGCTGAGACTTTCTGTTTCATAAACTGGGCTGCGCAGCTGGAGAAGGCTGTGGCAGTAAGGCAGTACCACAGCACCGAGTCAGGGCAGCCTGAGCTGGGAGGGAGGATTGTGTCTTGGTACTTGGATGCTGATAGGGACCCCGGTACAGGAGCTGGCCGTTTCTGGGCTTTCCAGAAACAGGTAGCACTGGAAATTTTGTGAATGCAGAAGGTTGGGCAGCTGGGCGCTCTGGCTTGGGACAAGAACCACCCTGGTTCTCTGCCAGAAGCTCTTCCTCAAGCCTCCCCTTTGGGTTTCTCCTGCTCAAGGAGGCAGTTGAGTCATGATCTTGAGGAACTCGAACAGGCACAGAGGAAAGGGAGACCAAGAGCAAGCAGACAATGATGGGAGGTGTCATGGGAGTAGGTCAAAGACAGGAGGAGAGAGAAAAGAGGGAGGAAAACTCAGACTTAGCCTTCTGCTGCAGTTTCTGGGGAAGATAACTTTATTCTCAGCAAAGAAAAGGTTAATTCCTTGGACAACGTCTCCTTCCCAACCTCAAACTCAGAAATAATCAAAGTATCTAATTAATATTGCACTAGTCCAAATAAGTACAATCATCTTCCAGGAGTATTTACATGTCGGGCTATAATTAGCAGCCTCCTTGGCACCAGCCCACATGAGTTGACAGGTCACGGTTTCCATTACATACTACTTTTTTCCATATCATTGCTCAGTCATGTGTGACTATGAAATGAGTTAACCAGACTCCACAGAGACGAGGGACTGAGTGAGCCATGGTGGGGACCAGAGAGGACCAAGTGATTTTTCTTGTAAGTAACTTGGTGAGAATCATCAACACCTCAGTTAAATGACTACCTCCTATATGATATTTTTTTAATGTATGGTTTTTCAAGCAATCTGAGAAGTGGAATTTCAGGATTTCTGTATTTCCTAGCAATGATGAACCATTTCTTCCCTGAATGAACTTCTTTCTCCTACTGGAATGGAGGGTAATGCTTTGTCCATCCTACTGGAAGATGTCTCTTGTTCCAACAGAGGCAGGTGGGTGAAGGAGAGATGACACTTAAAAAACCCAAAACGTTCTTGAACATCTTTTTCTCCTAGACCTTGCTGTTAGCTGCTCAGACATGACAGGACACATGAGGAAGCACTACTACAGAATCCTAGAATGGTTGGATTGGAAGGGACCTCATCTAGTTCCAACCCGCCTGCCATGGGCAAGGACACCCTCCACTAGACCAGGTTGCTCAAAGCCCCATCCAACCTGGCCTTGAACACTTCCAGGGCTGGGGCCTCCACAGCTTCTCTGGGCAACCTGTTCCAGTGCCTCACCACTCTCATAGAGAAGAATGTTTTTCTTTGTATCTAATATAAATCTCCCCTCCTTCAGCATAAGGCCATTACCCCTCATTCTGTCACTCCATGCCTTTGTAAACAGCCTCTCTCCAGCTTTTCTGTAGGCCCCCTTCAGGTACTGGAAGGCTGCTAGAAGGTCTATGTGGAGCCTTCTCCAGGCTGAACAATGCCAACTTTGTCAGCATGTCTTCATAGGAGAGGTGCTCCAGCCTTCTGATCAACTTTGTGGCCCTCCTCTGGGCTCGCTCCAACAGCTCCACGTCTTTCCTGTACTGGAGACCCCAGAGCTGGATGCAGTACTGCAGGTGGGGTCTCAGAAGAGTGGAGTAGAGGGGCAGACCTCTACTGATCTGCTGGTCAGTCTCGCTTCTTGTGATGCAGCCCAGGACATGGTTGGCTTTCTGGGCTGCAAGTGCATATTGCCAGGTCATGTTGAGCTTCTCATCCACCAACACCCCAAACTCCTTCTCCTCAGGGCTGCTCTCAATCCATTCTCTGCCCAGCCTGTAGCTGTGCTTGGGATTGCCCCAACCCATCTGCAGGACCTTGCACTTGGCCTTGTTGAATTTCATGTGGTTTGCACTGGCCCACTACTCTAGCCTGTCAAGGTCCCTCTGGATGACATCCTTTCCCTCCAGTGTGTCAACTACACCACACAGCTTGATGTCATTGGCAAACTTGCTGAGGGTGCACTCAATCCCACTGTCCATGTCGCCAATGAAGATGTAAAACAGTGCTGGTCCCAGTACTGACAATGAAGCTTCAGACCAGAAATGGACTTCTGTCTGTGGAGGAAAGCTATTTGGTTGTGATCAGAGTCTTTGGGATGCTGAGTCACAGATTGGTACGGCTTGGAAGTGACCTCTAGAGATCATCTAGTCCAACTCTCCATTGAACATTGAAATGAGCATTGTCCTTGAGCATTGGCTTCCCCCACTACATTTGCTGAGATTTTTCCGGCTAGTGTTTCTTACATCCCAGTCAGACGGTGGCTGGGCTATGCTAATGCTGCAGCTGAGAAGCAAAGGTAGAAATGAACCCCTACACAACTTAAATATCAACATTCCCCTTGACCTGACCCCATAACATAAGGCTTAATTAATTTAAATAAATAACATTAATTAATTTAATTAAAGTCTGCAACTGTAGTCAAGACCAGCTTCACAGCATTGTTTTTTTTCCCTCAGGAAAGACACCACCAGCATCACAGTAAAACTAGCTTAGGATTTTATTTATCTTTTCAATAATCTATTGCATTTTGCCTTTATGGGGGTAATATTTCTGGGTTTTTTTTCCCCTTATTTCAAGAAACTGTTGCTATAGATAATCTATATACATTCAAAGAAGTAACAGCTTTTATGGAATTGCCTTGTTGCAAGTTGAAAAGCAGTACAGGTCATTAGAATAAATAAACTTAAAATTTTAAATGAGTAAATGAGATAAATGGATGTTGTCCTGTGGAGAGGGATTCTTTTTTTTTCTGTGAGAAAATGTGAATTCATCTAAACTGAAATTTTCCACAGAAAGATGATGGTACACTTGATAACAAACTCTTGTGAAACAAGCCAGTAAACGAACAAACAAAGAAATGATTAAAAAGCCATTTCAACTTGATATGTTCAATTTTGATCATCTTTAGTGTCACATTTTAAATGGCTTTCTCTTCATTATGTTAATGTCAAACTGAATTGTATAATAAAAAGTAAAGGTAGAATGAAATAATTTCCTTTTACCTAAGTCCAACAGTTGGATCAAAACGAAAGTAAAATATTTTTTTCCTAACTTAATTCACAATTACTAGGCATTTTCAGTTTCATTGCATTCTGCAGCAGAATGATTAAACCACAAAAGCCCAACCCTCGAGTGAAAAAAAACCCCATTTGCTACACGGTTCTTGGGAGCAATGAGAGCACCTAAAAGATTTCTTGTGAAAGCATGAGATCTTTGCCTGGTCCCTGGAGGCACCCAACTGGCCTTTGACAAATTCGTGATGCTGCATTAAAAGGTTCATGCAATCTGCTGAGGACTGCAAGGTTTGAGGCTGGAAAAACATGGAGTATGGAACCAGAAGCCTTATTGTTATTATTATTTTACTCAAAGTTATTCATAAATGTTCAGAATAGGTACATGCCTAAATCTAGAAAAAGTATCAATGAGCAGATTCTCACCTTTTCTCCTACAAAAATGTTAGCATCCTCGTTCTGTCATTTGGATATGCACGTTGCCTGTTTGCAAGGGCAGTGGGGTGGGCAGAGGCCCAGTGAGGTGGGCACCCACACCAAAGAGAGTCCTCCAGTCTCTGTGGGTACTTTTTGACCTTCTTGCTGAAAATTCAGCCCTACATAATGTACAAGGGTTTTGCAGAAATGATGACTCTTGGCTTGGTACCATGTTGACTCCTCATTTTACTGGGTTTCTGCTTGGATGTGAGCTCCAAATATGTCTTTTCTGCATTGCTCCTCACTCACCCCCTCAGAAGACGACCCATGCTGCAGTTTTGTGGGAGGGGTGGGGGTGGAATGCAGAAGCAGTATGTTTGAAGGGAGAGGAGTGAAAGGAAGGATGAAGCATTTAGGATTCATGCAGATTTCAAGCTGATGCCCTGCCTGGCTGCTGTGAGGAGACAGGAACATTACTGCTGACCTCCCCCACCTACAGGCTCTCTCGCAGCTGCAGCTGGACATGGATGCTAAGAAGGAAAAGTGCCTCCCTAGGCAAGAGAAAGCCAATGAAAAACTAGCTGCTGCAATGGGTGAGGAAACACAAATCAGATGTTTTTACAGTGAAGTTTTCCTGCTGAACCTCTTGCCTGGGCCTCCCCCCATGCTCCACGTGACTGCCACTGGTCCTCTGTGCTGGCAGCGGTGGACTGCCCTTCACGCCTCAGAGCGTGCGGGGCTCTATTATGCACTCCCATGTCTCCCTCAAAATTGGCACCATCTGGACCACCACCTGAATGTCATTTTGTCCTGCACAGCTTCTCACATGATTTGCCAGCTTATGCTTGTTTTTGGAGAAGGGGGTGGAAAAGGTGGTGAGATCTGGCACAGTTTTTTGGCATAAGCAGTGCAGCTGAAGGACTTCCCTTTAGGAAGAGGAACCTGTGCCACTTATTCCGAGAAGCTCCCTATATCTGTGTCCCTCAGCCTTCAACCAGGAAGGAATAAGTGGAGCGCTGTGATGCCTCTAAAAGAATGAACACAGTGACTGGCCTAAGCGCAACCTGAGAAATAGTAAGCAGCATTTGGTTTGCAGTGATTCTAGAGGGAAGGGAGAGCGTGCCGGGACAGGACGTGGAGAGACCCATCTCTGCTGGGTGGCTGGAGGTTCAGGTACCATAGGCACCCACCCAGCATCCTACATATCACCTCTCACTAACAACCTGCTCCAGGATGCTCAGGTGCCTTGCTGGGCCTCTATCATGGAAGAGCCTATATAGAGTATGCCTATATATATGCATACTCTACAGAGGTACTTCACATTTGTATTCTCACTGCAACATGCAACTGTGGCAAGTCCTCCAGCAAGCCCGGGGTAAGGGAAACTTCAGGAAGACACATTGCCTCTACTGCTAAGGAAGTTCTTCACCATTCTTCATTCATCGTTAACTCTGTCATTTTATCTGCTGCCTAACTTCTTTTTTTTTTGTGTGAGGGTATCACACTGCTACATTCCCACTTGCCCAGGTCCATCCTGAGAGATAAGGATCTGCTTACCTACTTTTTGGTTTTGGGGAACTGATCAGTCTAGGTCTACTGGCTCCACTCCTTTCATTTTTCCAGGCAGTGAGGCTGTATCATCAGCTGTATCATCGGCATGTACAAACAAGCAAGCTCCACCCTGTGGCAGCCACGTAGCCTGGTGGCCTTCTGGTGGAGTCTCTGTGAAAGCTCTCCCAGTCTACAGCCAGCATATATATATTTTAGAGACTAAGACAAAGAACATATCCATTCCTAACTAGAGGGAGGAGAAAGGGGTATGGGCCATTCACAGCTGACCACAGGTAAGTGGAGTAGGGCTGTAAGTCTGTACTAACCAAAGGATTTCCCACGTCCTTCTGGGGACGAAGCAGGTCTAGGTCAGCCAGCAGAAGCTCTTTCAGGGAAGAACTGTCGGTCTCAGCCTTTTATTTGAAACTTAACTTCATAACAATGTCAAGAGCTCAGCTGCTGGTTCAGCACAACCCTAATTAAAACTGTATCTTGTGTCCCTTTAATGAATGGTGCAACAAAAGGGAGTAGGCATTGATCGCCTATCAAAAGTTAGTTCATTTTGGCTGCTCCAGTAAAATATGAGCAGTACTTGCACAAAGCTTCCAAATAGCTCTTAGCCTGACACACAAATGGAGTGACAAACAGAGTTAACGCCAATGAAACTTAAGGAAAAGCATGCTTTTGATCCAGATGCTGGAAGAAGAGGTCCTTTTCCTCCCAAAGTGCCTGTCCTAAGTTTGAGTAAGAAGACGGGTGGATGGACAGAATAAGACAAAACAAATGGTTGAAATCACTGACATGTTGCTTGTTCCTAACAGAAGGAACTGTTTTTTTCATTTTCCGGAAATAATCAACCACATCTTCCATGAAGTCCAGGGGGACAATTGCTCTTTGCCTCCTAAATATTGAGTCTTGGAGTGGTGCCAACTCTCAGAGAAATAAAGTGCTAGCCAGTGGCAAGAAAACGCAGTTTGATTTATTTTATACCTTTAAAGTGAGCAGTAGGCCTTTGCTATGTACATTAAAACCAGCAGCCTTCTAATTATGGATTGGTTATTCCTAGCAGCCTTAAGATACAATTACTATCTGTCCAAATGAAAAACCACCTGGGTGGCAAGGCTGGAATAGAGGCTTGCTGGTTTTGCCCAAACAAGGAGACTCCAACAACTTTCATGGAAGTTTTAGCTGCATAAATACCGTAGGCACCTACCCTGCAGCTGGATACAGTCCTGTACATCCCCTGTGTCCAGAGCACAGCGAATGACACTGACTACGTTTTTTCAGCAAATAAATAAACAATCACTTAGGTTTGGCTGTTTTCACACCCCTTTCCTTTCCAAGAATGGTCTGAGTTAGACCTTGGAGGAATGTTTATGGAAACAGTCGCATTAAAACATGTATCAGAGAAAGGTAGAGCAAACCCGACTGTTACAGTTGCATCTCTGGTTTTGGGTGGCAGAGACAATACCTGGTGGCCTGCATGTCCAAGCACAACTCCCTGAATTTCAGCTATCCACTGCCAGTAGCAACTGCTTTGCGAATGAGCTGCAGATCAAGAATTTCTCCAGGAATAACTCTCTGGCAAGTAAATATTTGGCAAGTATATTCAAATAGTGAATAAATCTTGGAGATACTGCAATCTACTTGCAGGCAATTTGTTAACAAAAGAAGAGATGGAATTCGTCAGACATCTTTGCCCAGGAACGACAGGCTCATAGGCGAATAGAAATTAATTTTCTGTCTCTAATATTGGGCACTACTTCTGCCTGGTGTCACAGACCCTGACACTTCTTTGGCGTGTGATGTTGAAAACAGCCAGTTGCAATTTGTGTTTGCTTTTAAATTTACAGTTTAGCCGAGGGGCTAGAGAAACACTTCCTGCTGGGAGCGCATTCGCCCCCTCCGCTGGGCCCACACAGAGTGTGCACTGTGCTTTGAAGGTCCCTGTAAAACCTCAAAGCAGCTGCGACGTGCAAGTGGCACATGGCCCCACCTGGGCCTGGAGGGAGGTGTGTCACCCAGTATGTGACCTCTCAGGATGTGGCTGGGGCAGGAACAGGTTGCCTTCAGGGTGTTTGAGGTTAACACCTTCTGCTCTGCCTGCGTTTTCAAGTCTCCCATCATCACTGTTGTGTAGTGGTAAGGAGCCTGGATGACGGTATCCCCCTCCATGACAATCATACATTGCATCCCTGATGCAAGTGCTATCTTAAAGAAATGAGCCTGTATTCCAGGCCATTATCCACACACCCTGGAAAGCTGCAGCCTCAGGGGAGCTAAGATGGTGGGAGGGCAGCAGGCCAGGAAGATCAAAGGACTTTCTGAGTCACCAGCTCATCAACTGGGTCCTTGCCTCCAAGGATGGGGTTGGGGGACAGAGAGAGTTGGAAGGGGGGGTTGCAGGGACCTCTTTCTCAATCTAATCTTCTGTCAGCCTAAGTGGAGCACCTACTTCTGCTCTGCTGGAACAAGTTGCCCAGAGAAGCTGTGGTTGCCCCCTCCTTGGAAGTGTTCAATACCAGGTTGGATCGGATCTGGTGGAGGGTCTCCTTGCCCATGGCAGGGGGTTGGAACTAGATGACCTTTGAGGTCCCTTCCAACTCAAACCATTCTGTGATTCTATGAACTCTGCTCCCTCTGCCGTATGTACTGCCAGCAGAGACCCCACTGCAGCGGGTGCTCCTGTGGTCTTTCAGGAGAATGAGTAAATTGGATCATTTCAAGTGTGCTCCCACACGAATGATCAGCTGGGATGAATCACTAGGAGCAGGCTGGTAATTTCAGCAATGTCTCATGCCTGGCTGCAGTGCTAGTACAGCACTGAGGGGAGCACATATTATCTCCAGATAAGAGCACCTGCAGAGTGTACTATAGGAAAAAAAAACAACACGTGCCTTATTCTATGGGGAATTTGTGCAGACAAAGCCCTACTTGACTTTGGAAATACCTGCTTGAACATGTGTATGTATTGACCAAGCATGATGGCACAGTGTTGTGTAAACTTTCTCCAGTATGATTGCAGGATCATTACATTACATGCAAATAAAAAAAGACTTGTGGATATTATGCAAGCCCATTCTGTGGAAAAATTATTCCAGGAGTGATCTAACACATTTATTGGAACTGTTTTCAAAAGGACCTGCACTCATTGCAGCCAGATGCATTAGTTTCTGTGAGGAGAAATGGACAGGGTTTTGAGAATGTCATGCATGTCAATAATAGAATTATGTTCTGATCCTACAGACATCACAGTTTTAAAGTCTTTGACGATCTGCTCTTCCTGGACTGGGCACAACTGCTGATCCCTCTTGCAGTGCTGGGCACGTCCCCTTTCTGATGGGAGTCAGCTCCCCTTTTCAGCTACTGTGACAGAACTGAAAACGTGCCCAACAGGAAAGCTGGAGCAGGTTTGGCATTGACTCTGTCTCCCCTTGGCACTCTCGCTAGGGTAAATTTGCAACTGAAATTCCAAATTTGGCAAGAAGAGGAGGAACCATTTTCCTGGCAGCCCTCCATAGATATTCAGGAGAGTGGATTGGGGGTGGCAGCCACAGAACAGATGGCAGTGTGCGATGAAGGTAGGTAAAGTGGTCAAAGATGCGCAATAAATAGATTTAACAAATATGTTACACCACAACATGTGTGACACATGCATGTAGTTTGCCACAAAGAGCATGACGCCAGGACGTTACCTCACTTACGCAAATGACTGGGTAAATGTGCCGTATGGACAAGCACAGCCCTTCTGTCTTCACATTATTATGTTTTTCCTGAGTGATCTTGTAAAGAAAGAGAAAGGCAGCAAAGTTGATGATAGCAATCTTTGAGAAAATAGCATATGAGAAGAGCCCCAGCCATTACAGTCTGAGGTGGGGATAAGGCTGAAAAGAGACATGATAGTCCACACATGTCTCCACTGTGTCACGCTGGAGAGTGGATGGTGATGCAAAGTACAATAAACTCAAGACAACGCAAAAAAAGACATTAAGGGAAATAATTGGAGAAAAAATCTACAGTGCTGAGCACCTTTGTTATTTGTGACCTACAGATAGCTCTCATTGTTTTTAAACTTACTCAGAGACGGCTTTTTTATGTTGTACATCAGACGTTTGTTTTTTTCCTTGCAGCAAGAATGCTTCAAGTATGGAAAAATGTGTTCCTGAGGGCATCTGCTGAAGTCCCATCCCTGGAGATTTCAGAGGCGTGCTAGATAAAGCAACCTCGGTGAATATTCAGTAGGGAAAATCCTGCTGATTACAGGGAGCAATGCAAGATGAGCTGCCAGGTCTTTTATTATCTATGACTCCATGGCTATTCGTAGTGAAGGCAGTTCTTGCACAAAAGCCTTTACTGGCTTTATTTATGCCAAGGCTGCTTCCAGGAAGGGAGAATCCATCATGTCAGAGATGAATGCAAACACAGAGCTTTCTCTCTTGCCCGCTCTCCTTTTGGACTGTCCTTTCGTCTGACATGGAGACTGTGGTGCTCTGTGTATACTCTGAACTCGATTTGCTTAAGACTCCCCAGAAACAAAGAGACACTGAGGGCAGGATCACCTTAATATAGTAACTTGACTGTTTTCTGGGAACTGCTTGTTTGGTTAGAAGAGAAAGTCTAGGAGGGAAGGCCAAGTCCCACGCGAGTCAGCTGCAGCAATGCCCCAACAGCCATGCAGGGAGCCAAGCGAAGGGTGCTGATCCAGGTCCCTTTACCTGCAACCAGGGCACATCATTCCTGTGAGCCATAAGAGACATCAAAGCCCTGGCAGATGAGTCAAAAGGTCATTCCCAAACCATTGTTAGTGATGCAAAATTGCCACCATATTCATTGGGTCAAGACTATCCAGGGTGAGAAAGAGAAAACCCCCGTAACCAATGTCATTTTCTATTTGGTGCAGACAGCTCCAGCACGGCTCGTGCCATCGCTTCCGCAGTCAGTAGCCTTTGGTTTGCTGTGCTGCTTTCCATCAGGCTCTGACAACTCTCTAATTAAAGGATGGCAGAAGGCAGCTAAGCGCTGCCCAACTGTGGCTGTGAGGGCTGTTTTGCAGAGAGGGAGGCAGGGTAGAGCAGAAGAGTTTTTGGCATCACGGCAGAGTGGTTCTGTGTCCAGAGGCAGCTCATGGCATTTTGGGTGGGGTAGCTCAGATGTTGCAGGGGGAGGGACGTGTGGAAGCTCAGGTGCTTGGCCACAGAGTGGGGCTTGCAGGTGGCCCACAGCAGATGATCCATCACACTGAGCACAGAAAGCTCAGGATGTGCCAGTCCTGCTCACAGGCCAAACTGCACTGTGGGGATGAGATTCAGAGAGAGATGAGTCCAAACCCTCTCCCCCTGGTTTTGTAATTGCAGAGCAGATACAGAACTCAGTGGTCTTGCACGTGGCAGCCCTTGAGGAAGGTTTCTTTTATTGAAGAGACTGATTCTTCAGCCAGCTTAAGCAGGGAAGTGTCAGTCTGACAACCCTTTCATGAGCTGCACAGACCGGCCTCTCTAAGAGGGGGTCAGAGAAGACAAGAGTGCAGAGTGGTGAGGGGGAGAGGCAGCTGAGAACCACAGGCACTGAAGCAGTGGGATGCAGGGAAGATCCGGTGTAACAGCGACGTGGTGTGCCAGCAGCGTGGCACATGGAGGAATACTGATGCTCTGATGAGCAGAGCTGCAGGATGGCTTCAAGGTAAATAAACAAAGCAATTAAGCCTATCCCGCAGGACAAAGGACTGCACATGGCAACTCAGTCTGATTTCCAAGATATTAAAGATGGACTCTCATGTGTGCTGAGCAGGGGGTCTAGTTGATGAAGGTATTGGTTTCCCTGGCATGTACTGGTCCCCTGCTTCAGAACCAGCGAAGGGAACAAGTCCTGCAGAGACAACTGGCACACAGAACGCAGAGATGCTCCGAAGGATGGAAGTGTGTAATTTCCCTCAGCCCCGTGGCCCTGAGCTGCCGCAGCTGGGCACAGTGTGGGGGGGCACAGGCAGGTCTGGGAAGCGGCCCAGCCCTTGAAGCAGGGTTGCTGGTGGTTGCACCTTGCAGCTCTGCAGCTTCACTTGCACAGGCGGGCATGGGCTGATCTTGCTGAAGAGGAGAGCTTGGGCTGCAAACACCTCTCAGCTCTGTGACCTTTCAAATCTGAGAGCTGTGGTCAGCCACAGGCCTTGCTCTCCAGCGAGGCAGCTCACCCAGCTCGCTTACGGGCCAGTTCCAGTCGTTGGGAGGAGCAAAGCCTTTCACAGGGTGCTGGTGCCAGGGGAAAGGATGAGGGTCACAGAGGAGAGCATAGCTGACAGCAGCATGGACGTGGGCTGAGGGGAACCAGGTGGCTTCAACACTCTCCTGGCATTTGACAGAGCTTTCAAGCTCTGAGTGAAGCCTTTGTTTTCCATGTTTGCAAAAGCTGAGGATGCCTCAGGAAGGGTTAAATCCCCCGCGCAGGCGGGAGGCCGGCACAGGCTGTGTCAGGCAGGCTCCTGCTCCCCGCAGCCCCCCCAGCAGCAACCGGGGCGCTCCCCGCAGCGGGCACAGCTGCGCCCCGGCACCGGCCAGCTGGCTCCCAGCCCTGCGCACAAATGTCCAAAGTCGAAATCCGGAGCGGCCTCCGTGCCTGTGTGAGGCCAAAAATACTCAGGGGCAGTGACACACTCCCACTGTGCCAGGAGGGTGGGCGACAGCGAGTTCATGCGAGGGGACGCTCTTCCCACCTCCCCTGCCCCAGCTGCTTTCCCAGCACCCTGCAGGGTGGCACCAGAGGACAGTGCTTCATGTCCCCTGTAGCAGGGATTCACAGATCCCATCTACCTTACCTTCTGGGAGCTCACCTCCACCCACCTTCATGCTCCTCATGCAATGACCACCACAGCCCCCTGCCCCCACCCACCCCGGGACTCCCCTCCCATTGTCGCCTTGGGCTTGTTCTCCACCGCCAAGGGGACATGGCCCTGGAGAGAAACAGTCAGCCTCTGGTGTTGGGTGAGTCCTCACAGACAAAACTTGCAGCCCTGGTCTGGATGCCTTCACTTGCACCACAGGGGTAAGAGGCCCTTCAGATTTTTTTTTTCCTTGTAGAGAAAAATCCCACAGTTTCTCATTTTTTCCATGTTTGGCCCCAAATGACCTCCGAAGAGCAGCGTGTGGTGTTTCAGAATCCCACATGCTCTTACAGGAAATGATGTGTTGTATAAAGCATCATTTGAAGTTTTTATCTGGTGTGCCTTAATCCATGTGGCATCAGGCTCATGCTGAATTATGACAAGAATCAGACGCCCACGGTACTGGGCAATGAAGCTATGCAGCATGCTGGGATAACGTGCACATGGACGTGAGAAATCCTGACAAAGAGCCAAATGAGACTGATCACTCCAGTCCAGACAAGGATTTCCTAGTCCACCCATAGAAGGAGCTGCTCAGGGCTGGTTGTCACCTCGTATTGGAAGGATGGCATGGTTTAAGTCCCCAAAGATGAGAGACAGAAGCTCAGTTTAGTATCTCTGCTGACAGCAATATTCAGGGATCAATGCCGTTGCCACACAAGGTGTTTCAGGGTATCTTTCTGGGCCCCCAGACAGGGAAGCATTGGTAAATCCAGTGTCATTGCTGTCAACCCTGTCTGGATGACCTGGGCACTTTTGACCATCTCAACATCAGACGCCTTCATGTGCAACTTATTGGAGCCCTGAGCCTGCAAATTGCTCCCTAAATTCTGCCCACTAACATCCACCCTCTGCATTGGGTGGATCCGCAATTTCCTGTTGCAAATGTGAGAGGGCAACCACACCGACGCTTGTGGCAACAGCCATAAATTCACATGAAAAGGCTTCAAGTAATAGCATTGCTGTGTAAAGACAGCCTTTGAAAGGCTTGTTTCCGAATGCTTAGCAGCAGGATTAGAAGGTTGCTGGCTCTTAGCTGCGAGCTTTGCAGATGCTAGGGGCTGGCAAAGCAAAATCTGTATCACATGAAAAAGTTGATCAGGTCTGACTCTCTCCTGCCGTGAGATTACTTTTCTCACTACAAAGCATTTCTCCTCACCAGTAAGTTCAAAGTACGTATGGGCATGAAGATAGCGTATTGTTCACCAGCTCACTGTTCTGCTGAGCAGCTGCCTCGCTTGTTCTCCCTCTCAGATTATAAAGTGTTGAGAAGTTGCAAAATTGCTCAGAGCTTAAACGACAAAATCTTGATAACCTAGCCTATCTTACCCTACTGTGAGCTCTACTTTAATAATCCTGCTTAATCATTAAACCACAATAAGAGCAAGCCAAGGAGTTTAAGGCAAGAGCCAAGGCAAGGTGTATCAGAGCATTGCTCAAAACTTGAACTGAGCACAGTCAGCTAGAGAGAGAGGAATCCACGTGAAGCGATAGCAAAGCTGTTGTGCAAAGGGTCAGAAAGCTGTGGCAGAAAATCTGTATCTGTTGGGACTGGCTGAAGGAGCCAGAGCCAGCTGTGAGCTGCTCCTGCTAGTCAGGAGTCTGCAGTGGTGCCCTATTTACATCCTTTTCCCAGGAGACCGGCTTGTTATCTAGCACACACACTCCATTCAGGCCTTGCTGTTGACATAGATGCTTTGACTAAACCCTCATGCCTGATGATTACTGAGTACGACAACGGTTGCTGGTTATTTTCCAGAATGCTTTACCCTTCACAGAAGGGTACAAAGACAGCAAATGGACACACCTATTCTTTGCCCACCGTTCTGCAGACTGTCTTATGGCAAACTGATTTTTTTTCTCAGGACATTTCACACATAGATGAGGTTAAATTAAAAAAAAAAAAGATGCAAAAGCAGAAAAGGAGATAATATTAGAAAATAAAATTTGAGAAGACATGCTGCTTCTGTCACCCAGCTGGAGACACTGAGAACAGGGTTACGCTAAGCCCTGCCCACGAATGCATCCAGGACTCGTGCTGATTCCAGCAGGATTATTCACGTGCGCGTGTGTGTGTGACAGATAGAACAGATTTGGTCCTTATTGCTTCAACTTTTCCAGGATGCTCAATTTATTTGTGCATTTCAGGAAACAGACCAGTACAGCCAGATGTTCTGTACCTGGGTTCCCCTTCCCCCATCCCAAACCAGAAATAATTGTAGGCTGAAAGCATCACCCATGCCAGAAGATGACAGAGCCAAATCCTTTCCACGGGAAAGGACTCACCGAAATCTCCAGGTTTTCACCTGAGTGAGGACTAGCCGAAGAACTTCACCCCAGTCTGTGACGATTTGGCTGAAGAGACAATGAGTCAGTTTTGTATTTTCAGAACAAAATAATAGACTGGATGGGGGGACGCTCTTGCCTCAGCTTTCTTGAAAGTAGGGAGTGATCGGATTGGTATTGCTGAGATCATTCCAGAATTTGGGTTGCCGTGCAGAAAACTGACTCACGTTTTGCAGTCTGAAATGGGGCATATTTTGCCTTCGTTGTCTTGCTACCACCTCTTGTAGGATTTGACTGCAGCATGGAAGCATCCTGATGTAACTTTACAGTGCATCGTGGTGTTGTTACTGTAGTAACTTATTACTAGGACACCTTGTGTTATCTTTATTGCTGCAGTACCTGGTACAAATGTACCATCGTTTGTCCGCACACACCGTTATTACTGCCTTATTCCCCAAACTAATTTACTGCAGCGTCCTGTTGTGTCTTATTGCTGCATTATCAAAATGCTACTTTACTGCAGTGGCCTGTGTTACCTTATTGCTACATTTATCCTGGTATTATTATGTCAGCTTACTGCCACTTTTTATGGCTGCCCTGCTACCATTTTATTACAGTACTCTATGGGATCTTAGTGCTGAGTTATGCTGAGAGTACATTAATCCATTTGCTTTAGCCTAACGCTGTCTGCACAGGCTTGTTGAACCTTCCCGGTGCTTGTCCTGGTGCCGTTTCGCCACAATAGCCACGAATGCTCTGGGTACTCTATTATCCAAATAACAGTGCACAGCCATATTTCACAGCCATAGCCCCGTAAGCATGGGAAGCTTTGTAGCTAGCCTGCACAGCGTGGACATCATAAAAGCTTTCCAGACTGCCTTTCCTTGAAACAATGCCATTTAGAACATAAATAGAGGTGGAAAGCTGATTTCCTAACTCATCTTCAGGACGATGAGGTAGTTGGAAGACATGGGACGCTTATAAAGCAGCGGACTACTGCTTGCAGCACTCAGTGGGATACTGGTGAGTGTACAAGAGTAGTATCACTCGGAATAAGCAATGTAATTAAAAAGCAATAATTCAAGGATGTGGTTCATGTGGAAGTGGTTATGTGTTAGTATCATCATATATGAAGTAAAAAACAGGTGAAGAGCAGTTCATACGCGTTCCCAGGAGGAGGCCTTGTCTACTCTCATGTTTGTTTTAGAGAAATTTAGTCAGGAAATGAGGAGCAGAGCTTTCTTCTCTCCAGAGAATACGCAGCTCTGTCCGCTCAGCTAGCCATTACTGAGCAGATTAGCTTGCACGAGCGTGCATTTAAATGGTAAGCTGTTCAGCATCCAGGCCCCCTGATGTATGCCCATATGCATGCTCTCTGTGTCTGTCAAAATTCCCTCTATGCACTCAACTGTTCAAACACATCATATTCCCCACAGGCAAAACACTGCGGCAGCTGACATGACCGTCCTGCAGGAACTGAGCAGGAAAGGAGGAGCAGGGCACTCTGCGCACAGGGCAGCAGCACATCTCCTAGCTGAAGTCAGGCATTGCTGCTCCCTGCACAGACCATGACCCAGTTTCCACCCATCCCACGCACCCACCAGTAGCCTCCTGTCCTGCCCGTGTGTGCACCCATGCTGCAGGACACTGAGGAGTACCTCCATGGAGCTGTCCCATCCTTCCCTCAGGAGAAGACCTGTCCAGTGTCATGAACTTATTGCAAACCAGAGACCCCCCTTGCGACACCTTGCCACCTCTGCTCCTTGCTACGCACCAGTTTCATGCTTTATGCGTACATCCCACTTGGAAATGCTCTGCAGACCAGTTTAGGGGTTCCCAGGACAGACCTCCCATGGGAAATGCCTCAGCCCAGAGGCTGGGCAGCACTGGCAGTACAGCAGTTTGGGGTATGAGCAGCTGTTGGTTTACAGAGCTCCAGTGTTGGATGACAATGGTGGGTTTGGCACAGATAAAAATGCCGTCAACAAGGCTCTGAGCAGAGCCAGCCTTTGCATTTTCCCAGGGACAACATAAGGGGACACGTATGAATGTGCACAAATGGACAACTGGGCCTGTTACATGCAGACCCGCTGTTACCCGAGGGGACCCTTTGGCTGAGTGGGCAGCAGAGCACAAACGGGTCCTGCAAGGACAGCCAAGTGACAATTTGGAGGGGACTAAATGTCCCCTTCAGCGGCAGGACACCACCTGAACATACAGTCCAATCCATGATGGTTCTGCAGCCCTGGAACTCGCTTGTGTGCCATGTCATGTATGATGAATTTGGTCTGAAGACCTCAGACAGCGGGATGTTTACAGGAATAGGTATATGTAAAGAGCAAGTATCATACCCAATATTCTACTGTACAGTCATGCAGTTGTAGAAAGACCTGTGGACCGCAAGTGAAATAGATAACAGTAGTTTTCTGGGAAAAGAAAAAAAAAAAAAAGAGGTACCAAAATGAGAAATGTCATGGGTAAAGAGGGAAGGTCCTTTTTCTGGCAGAAACTATGCTGGCCTGATTTTGTGCATACATAGGCCTTAGATATTAGAATAACACTTGCCTCAGAAAGTGAATATTGTCTATTGCCAGCTGTCTACAGAGCTAGATGTTTTTGCCTAGGTAGAATGCAGACGTGTAGGCATACAGCAATTTCTACCACCTGCACAAAAAGCCAGTTTGCCTTGGCATGAGTGAAGAAGACCAAGAAATGTCTATTCTCACATATGCTTCAGATCTGAACTGCTTGCAAAATACAGGAGGTTTTGTGGCACTAAGTCAACTGAGTCTCAAAATTTTCATATATAGGCAATACACTGTATGTGAATGCAGTCCATTTTCCTACCGGCAGCTAGTATACATGAGTTTTATAATTGAAGTCACCTCCATTCTGTCCTCATCCTAACCTCTTTAGTCCCAACAGTTTGAAACAAGCCATTGGGTCATCTCTTGCAGTTGTATTCATGGGCCGCAGGTCAGATGAGTTTTAGTGGAAGCTCATTTCCTCCATCGGTACAATTTCATTCTTACAACGGTGCTTCTCAGCAGAGTCAGTTATCCGAGATATCACAGCTGGGTGCGCTGCTGCTCAGGAAGGGTTACCTGGCACCCAGGGCCCTGCCCATCCACACCCTGCTTCGCTGGTCCTGCCTCCATCAGTTCCCTCCTCACTGTCGAATGAATTTTGACACCTGTCCACATCAGAGTTGCCTTTCCCTGTATACACGTGAGCAGGTTTTGGCCCTCTGCAGCTGGAGTTGGAGTTCAATTCTATCTGCTTGGAGTAAAGCTTGAACATCCGTCATTAAGTAAGTATGCAAAACCTTAAATAAATAAAAAAAAATCAACTACAATATAAAACAATTCACTTTTAAATACCACGTGTGTGTGTGTGTGTGTGTGTGTGTTTGTGTGTGCATTACACATCTAAAACAGGACTTTATGAGCATCAGGCAGAGTCCGATCACATTTGCACTACACGCACATGCAGAGCGATTCCACCAACATCAGAGGATTTGCACCAGGATCAGGGTCTGACTCAGTGGGGCAGATCCTCAGGTGATGAAAACCACTCTTGCTGTCCCGACTTCAGCTGAGGATCTGGCCATCATCTCTGGACATGCTACATGCTATTGGAAGGACAGCAAGTGATGAAGTTAAACAGTGCCTTTTTTTGTTTTCATTGCTTTAAAGGAGGAGAAACATAGGAAAGAAAAACAAAGCTAAAGTCAATGAATCTGCAGGAGAAATGCATTTGAGATTCTGTGAGGAGAAGCAGCTTCCAGCAGATATTTTATTGGATCCAGACGGCCACAAGAAAGGGAGCAAGTGGGATTGCAGTGGCATCTATCACAGCCATGTTTGTGCCAGGAAGAGAAGAGATGAAGGAAAAATACCGCGCTCTCTCAGCTCTTCTGTCTCCAAGTTGCAGTTGGGTCTGTTTCCTTAAATAACAAGACAGCGAGCCCTTGCCTTGTTGACCTTGTGTGTATGGTGACATGTGCTCTCCAAACCCTGGTGGGAAGCAAAGTACCTGCACAGAGCTCGGCGTCCTTACAAAGCTGTGCAGGTAGGAAAGTGTCGATGTAAACTGGGAAGAGGGGTGCTCCCCCGGCGCGTGGCTCTCCGCTTGCGCTGGCTCAGGCTCTCTCGCCCACAGGGACCCGCTCTCCCCGAAACGCCCCGTCCCCAGCGGTGGTCCCGGGTGTGTCTCCTGCGGGGCGGCCGGCTGAAGCTGTCAGGAGGACTGCATCAGGCCCGTGAGGCGCTTGCTTGCCAGAGACTTTCCCTGGAGGGAGGGACAGACAGACAGACAGAAGAGACCCGTAGGCGTGAGTGACGCTGGGGGACCGTGTGGCTGTGAGCGAGGGGCGGGTGCCTTCCCCCAAAGTGGGGTGTGTGGCTGCCTGCCCTGGCCCTGCCGATGGGGAGGTGGGCAATGGGGGTGAATGTGGCCCCCAGCATTTTGAGTGCCTGTGCTTTTGCCCCAGGCGAGTGGTTTGGCAAGGAGGGGTGGTGGCTAGTGATGTCCAGGTGGCTATCGCTCAAGGCACTGGAACACTCTTGTGACGATGTTTCATTTCACTGTTACACGGGAACTGGTCACCGCAAAGCCCTGTTCTACGCTCGCCGCCACTAGTCCTGCCCGGTCCCCTCCTGTGGTGCCAGACTGCAGCTCCCACGCGCAGTGCTACCCCAGGTCAGGAAGGGCTGCAAAACCCAGGCTGCAGTGAGAGCTGGGATGTCCCTCGCACAGCCTGTGGATCAGTATCACCTGCACGTCGTCCACCAGAGACCTGGCAAAAAAGGGATTTTAGAAATAGCTGCGCCTGTCCCTGTCCTGCTGCCACCGCACTTTGCCCACTTCTTTGTCTCTTGTCTCCCTAGGTGTGGCTTGTCCACTCCTGGCCAGCCTCCCTGCCTTCCCCTGCCCTCTCCAGTAAGCCACCATGCAGGCACGTGGCCGTGGCAGCCTTGCTTGCAAGCTGCTGGCATCCACGTGAGCTTTCCCACTGACTAGCAGGACCAAGGACCAGGGCGAAGGTGACCTGCATGTCCGAATCCCTTCACTGGCTTAGGCTATGCAGTCTCTGCTTTCATCCAGAGCAAGGGAGGACCTACAGCCCTACAGCTGATCTTCTCCATTCACAGACAGTAGGAAGGGCATATCCCCACAGGGGATACTGATGGCTTTGCAATTACCGATCCAACAGAGAAAAATTGTTTCAGGTATTGTATCGGTTGCTGTGTTTCTTCGGTTAGCTTTCCTCTTGAAAAATGATGCTTTTCTTAAAAAAAAAAAAAAAAAAGGTCTTGGTTGAAATAAACATCCAGGGAATACCAGAGAGCTGTGGAATACCTAGCAGCTCTTCAACAACCTCCTCTGTGCTACTCTATTTAGCCAAGATTTCCTTTGCAATAGAAAGGCTTACTAATTGCTGTGTGGAAGACCCACACAAAGAGCAAGAGACACAGATTATACAGTGAAAAAGAGTATGTGCAAAATGCAGGAAAATTTCAAAAGTAAAATTTAGCAAGTCATCTGAAATAAGCCTTGTTTAACAACTTGACACTCCAAGAAAAAAGACACTCCACCTTTGATTTCTAAATTCTTCCCTTTAGGGCTGTTGCAGGAGGAGGCAATAGTTCTCTACAGAAGCCTAATCTCGTTACTCAGATGTGTGCCTTTCACCAAATAATTTGCTCAGCTGCACACACACGGCTTAATCTGACCATTTTTGTACATTGGCAGTCGGCTGCTGGAAACAGTCTTCATTTGGACTGTCCTGCCCGGGAAGAGCATGCCATCATCACGGATCTGCAGCTCCTCCATCTCTATAACGGAGCTTGCACCTCGGGAAGGACCGGCTCCCTCCTGGAGCTCAGCAGACATGCCAGCACTGCTGCTGTTTAAGGAAATGGTGCTTTCTTTCACTATAAATCAAATTCTTGAGTATTATTATTTTTAAGTGCACTTCTGGGAAGCTCGGCCTTGTGCCACCCCAGGAGGTGGCCAAGTCTTCTGCAGGGCAACATGGCAGTGCGTGGGGGGCTGCAACCACAGCTGTCATTTTGCTGCCGTTAAGGAACACCAGAGAAAGAGTGCTAAGAAATTATCAGTTCCTGAATGCCATTTATAGGGAGAAGAAGGTAAAGATGTAGATGTTAATTTCTGGAAGAATAACATGGTTGGTTTTAGAAAAAGAATGTTAGTTTCCACCTATATTTGGATACTTCCTTAGGAAAAAAAACAAGCAAGCCTTGGGTTTGTGTAATGACTGTTCAGTCAGACTCTAACTAATCTGTGACAGGCAGTTCCTCTTGTTATCTTCTCACAGGCAGGCGGCTTGGGGGTACGCCAGCTCCCCGCGTCAGGGTCCAGAGGGGGTGAGGAGAAAACGCTGTTCCACAGGCAGCCCCAATTTCGACACGCATGTGTTCAAAGCGGGAAGGGGAAAATGCCGGTGCCGGGCCAAAGGGAGGGGGCAGCTGACAGAAAGGCTGCCCTGGAAAAGGTGGCGGATCGGAAAGCGAGGTGATGGCCGTGGTTTGCACAGAGCAAAACCTCACTCACGGCTTTTCTAGTGGCAACTGCTTCCCATCATGGGCAAAGGCAGTGGGCTCCTGCTGCAGCTCCCCTGTCTCGCAGGAAAGGTGTTAGCCTGGGAACCCAGACCCACTTGCTGGCTCTGCAGCAAAATTCCTGCCTGCAGGCTGGGATGTGTCCCCAGCACGGAGCCCGGCTGTCTGGAAGGACAACTGTGTCAGGGAAGTGTGAGGTGCTGAACAGCCCCGTGCCCCAGGACACGCATGCAGATGGGTGCAAGAAGCTCCATTTTAAGACAGTGAGAAGGCAGTGACGTTGTCTGTGGCTGACATAGCCACCTCTGTGGTAAGACAGATGGTGAAAGGATCCCTGGAATCACATACAGGGATTAATGCTGCGAAATTTTGGCTACAAGCAGGAACGCTGGAGTGTAAGGAAGCATAACATTCAGCTTTTGTACCAAAGTGGCCCCCAACGACAGCATACTGATGTCAGGGATTTTGTTTCAGCACAAGACAGAGAGAAGCATCAGCCTCACGGTGTGGGTCTGAGCGATACAAACATCTACGGGCTGGAGGTTGCTGGGATGCAGGCAGTCAGGGATTCTCTCATCTTAGACATCCTCATTAAAATAAAGAGGATCAGGAAAAATCTGCATTTCATTAGGAAAACTGGTATCTGCTTCCTGGTACTAAAACAAATAACAAGGGAGCAAAATGTCTCTCAGGTGGAAATGCTGGATGGGATCCACTTGCTGAGGTAAATCAACGTGACTCAGTTGTTTTCAGAGAACTGCTGCTGATTTACACCGGTTGAGGGGCTGGCACATGGCACCTGCTTCTGGTTTAGCCTCCCAGGGCTTCTTAGGAACAAAGTCCCGCAGGAGACACAGCATGTTTGTGCTACCCGACAGGTACTAGCCAAACCGTAGCTGGCATGACAGCTCCAGCCGGCCAGCGCTCTCCCCAGGATCCCCCGCCTGTCTGTGCCAAACCCACCCACCGCCGCTCACCAGGAGGGCCTCCGTGCCCAAACGGTCCAGGATGGCATCAGCGTGCCTTAGCATCATTGCTTTCCTCTGGCCGGAAAAGAGCTGGCCTGTGTCTGCCTCGAGACGGCAGAGGTGAGATGCACCCCTGCATTTTTTGGGATCCTGTGACCCTTCCCTGAGGATCGTGTGGTGTCAGCGCCCGACTCAGTCAGGAGAAAGGCTGCTCTGAGAAACTGGAGGCAGCTGAATTGGTTTGTAGTTGCGTGTCTTTGTTTAGCATGAAAACAGCAGTTACCTCCACATTTCTACTTCTCCTTTCCCCACTGAAAGAAAACATCAACAACCCCTGCCGTATTTCCAGGAGAAATTTCATCTAAGCTGTGCTGGCAGGGGATTCCGAAACCATACGATTTCAAGCACACTACAGTACTTCTTTTACCCTGTTGTACACATATGCTGAAAAACTGAAGGCAGGATCAGAGTGGATGTAAGGAGTCTGTTTTTCACATGGGGTCTAAAGCTTATAAAGATATCCCCAGTCATCCAGTTGCGAAATATTTGTCACTACTAATTAAAGGTTACGACAATTAAAAATCCACACACTGTTGCCACTCAAACAGCATAGCACAAGCAGTAGGGCATATGTTATAGGGCATATGTTGTGTGTCATCTTGGATTCGGGAATTCTTTCTTTTCTCTCGTTCCCTGCAAGCAGCTGAGCTCTAACACGCCTTTCAGGCAAGGATTGCGTGCAGCTTCACCGTGTCTTGGTAAAGGTAATGTCCAGTCTTCTCTGTGCAGCTGAATGAAGGTTTTGTGGTTTTTTTTTTTAACCCTGAACACTGGCACGACAGGAGCCTCTAGAGGCAATGTAAAATCTGAATTCGGAGTAACCAAAGGAAAACATCAGGGAATTCTTAATAAACCTGCTGAAACTGTCCACCAGAATTTGACTTCCATGTAGGTGGCCCATCCTACTACTTGGCTACGTGTCGGGCAGGGGACCAGACCTCAGCACCTGCACACAATCAGGGGTGTCACTGAGGCCCGGTGAAGGGAAGATTAACCTGCAGGTCACAGAAGATGCTTAGCATCTTTGATGGCTGAGCCTTTGCTGGGCAGCTACTAAACTCAAGTGTAAAATGCAATTAGCAATTATTTTAATGAAGCAGAATTCAGCAATTTAACATAGGCAAGAAGCCAAATAAGAAGAGGGGTGGGGGGGAAAGTCTGGAATTTTACACAAAAAGGAAAGAGCACTCCTTACAAACCTCCTGTATGAGCCACCGGATTTTCCATCTTGCTCTTTGCTTTTATCTACCAAAGCCAGCACTTTGCACAGTTCGGAGAGAAGGCAAAGGTTGTGAACTATCTTTTAAAAATAATTTTAAATACAAAGGTTTGTTTTGCCCAGGACCTGTGGTTCCACACAATGTTAACGTGCTCTTCCCAGCACAGAGTGCAGTTCACGTAGCTAACGCGCAGACGTTCACCACCACCAGCATGCACGAGCTAGCACTCCCACACATGCCCTCAACAACTTACCTGAACACCGAGGCAGGATTTATCCCATAGGGAGCTCTGTGGCTGCAGCGATCGGGGAAGCATGTGGGAAGCTTCTGGTATGGCAGCACAGGCTCCAGTTTGCCATGTCAACACAGACCAAAGCGCTTTCATGCTGACTGTTCCCATCCACACTCTGCACCCACCAGCTTAGGACTTTGTCTGCTATAGCTGACTCCACTTCTTGCTTTCTACCCCTCTTTTGCACTCAGGTCTTTTGCCCAGCCTGTTGCCCAATCTGTTCCAGCCAGAAGCATCACCTTCCTGGAGGAGAAGCCATCTCCTGGGGTCAGTGTTACCCTGTGCCTCTGTAAGACCCCTCAGTAGAAGGCTCAGGCTGGTCTGAGTCTCCACTGGAGATGAGCAAACCCTACTTCCATCAGCTTGAATCTGAGTTTTTCACAAGATGACAGGTGCTGCTCAGATTTCCTACCTTTTAGCAAACTACAAGAACTCTGGCAGTGGGCAAACAAACGTCTTTCCACCAAACTTGACTCCTGAAGGAAAAGATTGCCAGGGCCCTAGCCCTGCCAGCACTGTTTGGTTTTCAATGTTATATTACACTGCAGATCTTGGGGAAATTTTATTTTTGTGTCATTTAAAAAATATCCTTTTTATTAGATTTTTTTCATGAAAAGATACATTGCAAACATAAGATAAAGTAACATAAATTAATGAAGTTAAATATGAAACAGAGTTAAAAACATAAACAATAAAGGAAAATAACTTAGTGCAACACAAAATAAACACAGACACAAACTGAACAGGTATCACGTAAATTAGCACACAAAATGTGGTGGACAACGCCACCGATTACATGCTGACACAGACTGCACACGGGAGCTGCAAAGTGGCTGTAGAGGGTAAGGAGGGGAGCGGCTGCTGCTGGTGCACAGGATGCTCACCCATTCTCACCAGCATGGTCTCATGAGTTACCCCCAAAACTCCTGCAGAGTGGGCCCCACTCCTCGTGTAAGGCTTGACTGACAAGTTACCTGAGCTTCTCACCATTACTGCCGCTTGCAGTGAAGCTGAGCACCCATGGGTTAGGTTCCTACATTCGGTTTGCTTTTTTTTTCTCTTCCAGCTTATACCACTATGGGAAGAGTTCAGAGCTGCAGTCCAGTTAAAATCTGTATCGTCTGCAGCCATTTTATTTTGTGAGGACTTTCTATGCTTCCTAAGTGAGGCATTGCACTTTGCTTTGAGAAATACCAGCACACCACTGTGTACAGCACCAGGAGCTGACACAAGCCCTGTACTCACCCACTCCTAGAACATCTTCAGAACAGTTAGAGTTCTCCTCTACCATCCCATCAGCACTGGGAGGAAGATCCTCTTCTGCTGTGGAGCAGTCTGGGCTCCTTGTATCTGAGAATCTGTTCGAGCCAACTTTGGCATTAGTTGAAGCAGCCTATGGATGGCTTAAACTTACCACACTGAAGGAGCACAACCCTGCCAAGAGGAAAGCCTCGGGCTACAGATCCAGGGCCCATCCCTCCCTCCCTCCAACAAAAAATGAGAAGATAGAGGTGCAGATGGATCACTGCAGCCAGTATACAATGGCGTAGTAAAGTGTTCTTTCAGGCTGCCTCAGAAAATGTCCTGCACATTGCTGGTCTAACTCTTGGGCAGGGTGTGATTCTGCTCTTTCCTTTGTGTGCAATGGACTCAGCTTGTTTAACCCCCTTCAGTGGGACTGGGAACCAGAAACGTAAATACCTTGCACGGTCAGAGGAAACCAGAAACGGCACTGAAATATCAAACACCTCTGGAGTATCAGAATAAGCTTGTCTGAAATCGCAGCAGGGTCTAAGCCTGTTCTCCCCCTGCAAACACCTTGCTAAGGTCCTGGTTCGGTATCTGCAGTTAGCAGCTAGACCTGTCTGTAGTGGGAAGGTACCAACTTTTGTCTTCCAGAGTTTGTATGTGGCTGGAATAAAAGACGGTAAGTGAATAGTAGGTGAATCCTGAGCTCCACAGAGTGCCTTTCACCCAGAAGGATCCCAAAGCATTCCACAAACTGTACACACAGGGATCACTCACCCACCGCTGGAAGGCAGCAAGCTCAGGGGCGAAAGGCAGCTGCCATTCTGTGCCAGCAGCACTACACAGCGGTGTTTTTAGGAAGGGAAGAATAACTTACCCACTAGAAATGACGAATACTTACATTTTAGAGGAACCCCTGCATACAGAACAGACCACGCGGCACATGCAACCCACCGCTAACCAAACTGACGAGCACGCAGCGTAAGCCTACACAGCGCAGACATTTTCCGCGTAAGGTTCTATGCCGATAGCAGGAACAGAGGCGACGTATTCAAGCATGCAGCAACCAGTCAATACATGCTCTATGCGGGCCATGCACCCGCTCCTCCGCAGCGTTAGGTACTGACACTGACTGGTTAGTGCACAGAAGAGAACAATCAGACGACAGGTTGCAAAAGTTGACTGGATCCCCTCACACCTTGGGTACATTCTGATGCTTCCCATCACCTTTGTAATGCAAGTACCTTTTCCCAGTAAAAGCCAGTATTTGGTAATCACTGCAGTACTGGAGCAAGCACATTTTTTCTTAAAGTAAAATATCTTCCAAAGATAAAAATAACCCTTTTCCCAGATGTCTTGTCTTGGTGTCAAATCTAAGAAACTTTGGCACCCATTCCCATATCCTTGCCTTCTAGCTGTCTGTTTTGATACCCACTTTACCACCATCTCAGCATATCACCTTTTTATATTTTCCAGTTTTTCTACCACTATTCTCTACCTGTAATGGCTTAAACCTTTGTCTTTATTATATTGCAGGTCATGAACACTTTCCATGCTCTCAGATGCTGTTATCTATTTATGCAAGCTGGTAGAGCTGAGAAAGTGAAAAAGTGAGAAAGCTGGTAAGTATATGACAGTTCTATGAGATTATCAAGGAACCAGTTAAAAAGAGAGCCCTGATCATATCAGGTAGCAATTCTTTCTCCAGCCTTATGCCTTCTTCACCGTGTTCATGGGTAGTATTTGTAATACATCACAGTCATGCACAGCTGTGCAAAATATCACCCAGTTCACCTAAGGAAGATAAGATCCCATCAACACATTTCATGTGTGTGACACCATACTCATGAATTAAGAATAGGACCAGGACAGTTATAGTGTGACTTGGACTCTGATCCAACAGCAGACAAACCAAGAGGACACAAAAACCAGCACGAGGCAGTAGCAGTGACCAAGGGATGCAACCGAGGATCAGGAAGATGGGAAAGCGTCAGCAGAGAAGAACAAAGGTGACAACACAGAGCTGGAAGAGAAGACTCCTGATGGCACCTAGGAAGGGACAGCCAGGCAGGCAGGGTGGACACAAAGGCTTTCATAGCTGTATAATAAATATTAATAGATACACATCAAACTGAAACTAAACATGGGGCTCCGAGTTTCGCTGGGTACTGAACTGGGATGCACTTAGAGTCCCGAGCCAATGTTAGTTCAAAACAAAACAGCCAAAACGTACCAGAAAAATTAAAGCAGAAGAAATGCTACCACGAAAATGCCAGTTTGCACCACTGCAAGGAGGAGGAGGGCATTTTAGGCTCCAGACAGAAAGCATCTCTGCCACGGAGCTTGACAACTACATCAAACACAAGATCCTCAAGTCATAGTCTCGTTCCTGAAAAAGTCCTGGCATGAGAAACGAAGGTGGGACACTGGCTCCACGCTTGTTAAGTATGTAACGTGTAACTTTGTCCCTGGTGCTTCTGGATGAGAATGAAACCCACCCTGCTGCTGCTAACACGAGGACTGCAGCAGCTCCTGCTTACCAGCTTCTGCCTTCTGCAGCTCTGTCTCATATGGTTAATGAAGCTGGGCCAGTCTGTCGATTCAGTTATTCACCTATGCCTGGGAACTGAGACAATCTACAGTCTTCATTGACTTGCTGTCCAGAACAAAATGTTCCATCCATAATGTCCAGGATTCTTTAAAGAAAGCTCATTAGAAAACTTTTATTCTTAATCTACAGTCTCCTATCCGTGCAGCTTGAACACAGACCACCTCTTCCTTCACCTCATTCTCTCTCTGCACTGAGCTGAAGGTACCACCTGGGAAAGCTCCCTGCTTCTTCATATGTGACTCCTTGATACATTTCACACCACATCTCTTCTCTATATCTGGTGCTTTCTAGTATTCTGACATTAAAATAAATCTCCTGAGTCTTTTAAGTCTTACTACATACTTACATTTCCTCCAGGACTTAACAGGAGGGCTCCGTTTCCCGTTAAGTATTACACTCTTTACAGACTGTAAGGATGATAGATAAAATCCAGCCTGTAGCTTACCATGTGCACGCATGCACGTAAGCAGCTACGGCAGGCCTGTTCGCATCACACCTCCGCGTACACCGCACTATTGCTTGAGGAATGAAGTAGGGAAGAGACAAGACAGGGAGAGGGATTCCAGTATCCAGACAAGAGTCCGGCGTTTGCATCTTCGCCCCGCGCCCTGTGCGGCACTCTCCGGCTGAGGCTGTTGGCTTTGCCTGGAGCTGCCAGGTCCTGACATTGCTTGGGCTGAGTTTCACAGGGGGCTCCGGCCAGCGAATGCCTCTCGCTTCTCCCAGGTTGTGCAACAATTTTCTCCATGCTCAGGCAGCGGAAAAGATGCACAAGAGCTTCTTTACTTTCTTCAGGTAAAGAGCTTAATGTAATGACTAACTGTGCCACGTCAGTTGGTTCAGAAAAAAAGTTGTAAACATTCTGAATAAACAATGGTCTGGCCACTCTCTTGTCCTTTAAAGCACAAAGACTGAGAACTTGGATCCTCTCAAAAGCTGTATGTGTGTGTGAGCCTTTTGTTCTTAAAGAACTGTCATCTGGGAATTAAAATACAGAGATGATCTCAGCATTGGGTCACCACCTCAATATTGAGTCAGAAACTTTAACACCAGTCTTCTTACAGGGGAAATTCCTTCCTTGCAATATAGCAATTTTAGGAAAGTTTGAATTCAAGTCTGAGTATCATGACCCAGGCTTGTCTAAGTTACCTGACAAGGCTGGTATCCATAGGTTTAATCCCTGTTATTGCTGGAGTAACCATTGCTGCTTTTAGAGATAATACTCAGGATGCTGCAAGATGCAACAAAGGGACCCCCTCCTGTTTTCCCCTTTATTACATGTAAATGGCCACCAGCACAAGTTAGGCAGAGACTTGGTGGCTTCCTCTGCAAGACAAAAGCAACAGTGGTTTCCCTAAATGTACTCATTAAAATATATTTTCCTTCTACTCTTGGCCCTGAAGGATCATCTCAGCTTATGAGAACTAAGCTTCTGTCTATCTGATTATTAAATCATTTCTAAAGCAGATGGGAAACTACAGTGGTTTAAACAGCTAGGCTGAGACTGCATGGCTAAAAATAGTACAGCAGGCTCCTTTTAATTAGTAAGATGATCAAATATGACAGAAGAGAGAGATGTAGATATATGGATTTGTGTGTATGTGTGTCTTTAAAATTAAGTTATTACCTCAATACCAGGTATTATTTATAACATATATGATACATGATGTCTGATTTTTATGATGCCATTTATCTTCACTTGGGAGAGAAGACAGGCTAACTCTGCTTTCATAATGTCAATCCTTGCTGTATTCAAAGGGAAAATTGTAATAAGATAAACCTGCCACCATGCACAGTGCCATCATTTTTTAAATGAGGTAGATTAGTAAGTGCTCCGATGCAATAGACTGTCAGATCTGCAACTCCCTGAGATTGACCCTTCCCCAGAGCCGTTGTGGAGAGCATGACAGAGCCAGTCTAGCTTTGTACCTGTGACTTCACGGCATGGGAGCCTGGCACAGGGCTGAAGGGGTCAGGGACCGTGATGTCTATCCTACCACTGTGCTGCCCACGTATTTTTGAGAACTCTTCACAACATGAAAAAAAGGGAAAAAGAAATCTGCGGCCCCTCTGCTCCAGCAGTGCTGGGTGATGCGTGCCCTGTAGTGTCCTGCTCCATCATGTGGACGTGGCACTTTGGTGCTCACCAGATGACTGATGACCACGATGTTTGGTCCTGGGACCACACAGCTGCTGCTCAGGCTGTAGTGGGGGGCTGCTACAAAACATACTCTGATGCCGCAGCTGCAGACTTCAGGGAGGTAAGCTGAGGAGGTGGAGGATATCTGGCATGTTGGGCACTGGGTCAGAGAGATGTTCCCTTGCTCCAAGGGGAACCCAGACAGGGAGGCACTGCAAACTATGCCCTTCCCTACAGGAGAACCTGACCAGCAGTGGGCACAACCCCGCTTCTTGGCCATTGCACAAAGGTATCAGCCGATACTTTGCAAAGACCTGGAAGTAAAAGGTGAATCATCACTGCAGTAAAAATTCTCCTGGCAAAATCTTTCTGTCAGTGTCCTGCTTAATGCAGACCAGATAGCACGTGGCTCCCAGAAAGATTTGGTGCGAAAACTTGATTCATTCATTAGTCATGAGCTGCCTTCTCCTGGTCAAAAGAGCCAAGCCAAGGAAGATGAGACAGTGGACCTTGTAGGAATGGAAGAGTGGTATGAAAAAAAACAGTAACTGCTTCATCTGAAGAAACAACAAGCTAAAAATTTTTCAGGAGAGGGTCTCAATAGGCCTGAAGTGCCAGAGTACTGGCACTACTGTATAGGAAGCAATAACTGATTGATGCTGCAAGAACATTTGCTCTGTACTTTAAAACACATTTTAAATATTCTTATGATCTTACTAATAATCATTGTGGTGCAGAAAGAACAAACACAACCAGTACGCTTTATTCCCCATTGTAACTGACTTCAAGCTATTCCTCCACTAGTAATGTTCCTGATGTTTTTGTTAAATGACATGACCTGTCAAATTGTGTTCTTGAAATCCATATTTAAATCTTGACATTCACGTTTTTATCCAAACCCAAAGTTCTACTGTGCCCTCCCTGAATCAAACAGAGCAGAGCAGTGTGGAGGTGGCCCAGGTCCACAGGCAGTTTGTAGTATGGTCAGTCTGGAAGCCACAACTGCATCTCAGTGGTGGCTCCTTGAGGCAAATAAACTTCTAGCCCTGGTTGTTTTGGAGTTCCTCTTACAGCCATCACTGGAAATCTGACCTATTATTTTTCTGTTTGCAAAATAGGCTCAGGGCCCCCTCCTGAAGAGAGCTGAGCACCAGGGCTCTGTTCCAGCCAAACCTTAAGCATATGCTTAACTTCAGCATGTCTGTGTAGGGTCAGCTTGAATATGTGATCCTGTAATGCGCAATCACTAATGCATAGTGGAGTTCTGGGAAAGAGGGCTGCTGAACTGCTCCACTCCTACGCAGTCAGGGAACTGCAGTGCATTCTGGAGAACTAGGGCATGTAGAATTAACTTCGTCTTAATGTAGTCCCCTGAGTATGCCATGGAGTTACTGCTTTGGTAGTGGTGTCCTCCGAGGACATTATGACATGCCAACATAGTGAGTGTTTTCTCATCTGATGGTAGTGACAAACTACCATACTGCAAAGTATAAAAAATTCACGCCCTTCCTAGTTCTTGTGGCCACCATGCCATCAGAGGCTGACATTTTATATCTGTATTAAAAAAAATGAAAGAAAATGTTTACAGTATGCTAGCCAGTAAGACAAAAATGAAGTGCCGACCAGTCTACCATGATTTTCTTTACAGGTACTTGCATTATAATTCTACCATCCCAAACTGAACTCGTCAAGTTATCCTTCAAATCAATTGCAGAGAAAAATCTGTCCTTGGCTTTGTTACTACAAATCCAGCCAGTCTAGTAAAGTGAGAGTTACTCTTCTATGTATTTGGCAAATCTAGGAGCAGAATTTACCACTTGGTGTAAATATTTCTGTATAGTTTGTTTAAAAAAAAAAAATCTTGCCTATTCCTCTTTCTGGCAGACTCTTAGAAAGTAGTAAATATGCAGATGGGCACAGTGATATATTTTTATCAACATATTTTAAATGTGTGCATATGCATTAGCTATATAAATACATTCCCCAGGAATCCTGCCAGTGGATATACTACAAAGCTCTGCGTGTTACATTTGCTGCTTGTGCAGCAGCATGGCAGCATCAGAAAGAGCCACTCTAGGAGTATTTGCTCTATGACAGCCCACACTTACCTGTGCAGTTTCCCCTGTTCTGTCTGTATGTACAAACGTTTTATGTTTATATGCCACATGTATGTATATAGTGTATACATAAATATACACACACACAAATGCAAGCATATGTACTGTATATACACATAGTCCCATGCCTTCATTATAAAGCTGTTACAAAGCCATAACAAGATCTATGAACATTCTATGAAATACTGTTCTGTACAGTAGCTTCTATGGGAATCAACTGCTCCATGACTCTCTGCTGTCCCAGTACCACCTTACAGCTAATGTTGGGTGATACATGAAGACCACAGCAGTATGTCCAAAACCCTGTATCAAGTCAAACTGTACTTGATACCGAGCAACATGAGTAATTCCTCACCAACCCTGCTGCTGCATCTTCAGCTTTAGCCTTGTGCTTGTTCTGTGCCACCCCATTCACACAGCCCGTCCCACCTCGTGCTGCTCAGTCTCCCCCCTCCTCCACTGGTCCTGCTCCCTCTCCCTGCTCTTCCCTTTCCCTAGAAATCTGCTGCACACGCAGATCTCTGAAAGGAAGCGGGACGAGTGGGTCTTGCCCAAGCTCTGGGGTCCTGCCCTGGGGGCTGGAGAGAAGCAGCTCCAGCCGGTGCCCAACACTGCCCTGTGCTGCAGCATCCCTCCACAGCCAGTCCAGCTCCCCCCCAGTGTCGGACTGGTTTGAGGTTGGAGACTGGTGAAGGACAAGATAGCAGAGGACATCTGTCCGCTGCCCTTGAGATCACACTGTCCCCTTATCTAAAAGGTTTAACAGTGCTGTGTTTCTTGCTGTTACTGCGCTCCTTTTCCAGCATCAGTATGGTGAACAAGCCCAAGGGTATCGCCCATCACTATTTACAGGAGCACTGACAGACGGGGACAACGGGCGGAGCGGCTGCAGTGCTGCGGGTGGATATGTATGTGTATATACATACGGTATCATTAACCATGCACGGAGGCCAATACGGATACTGTTGCAATGGCACTATGAGAACCATGCTCTTCTACTTCATTGCGCGAGGAAAAGCCACAACAAATACTGTAGTGGGAACACAGCAAAAAGACAACCTTGCATTTAATTCTAGACAAAAAAATCAATTTGCTTTTGCAGTGATGACAAGCTAGAATGAGCATTATGGAATTCTGCTTCCCCCCACCCCGCCCTCCTTTACAGCTACTATTTAGATGAGCTACAGTACTAAAAGAGAAGCTGCAAAGACGCTAGCTGAAAAATAAAGGATGAAATAAAAAGTCAAGCATCCACATTCCCCCCAACCAGAAATGAAGTTCTGCAGAAAGGGAGGAGGGAAAAGAAAAGGAACTTACCACGCTGCGAGTGAACTTTTCTAGAGAAGTTCTACGACCTTGCTCATTCTCTGGCTTAACAGGGAAAAAAGTAGGGAGAAAAAAATACAGAAAAAAACCCTTCAGCTTAAATGCAGTTTTTCAAAACAGCGGCAAAATATAAGGAAGCAGCAAGGGGAAAAAGTTGTAAAAAAATGTAAAAAGCAGAAATCAATGTTTGCAGCAGCAAACATAAGAAACCAAAACCCCTTAAAAAATGAGAGACATCACTACTTTTACTCTTGGAGAATGTCACCTTTTCTCCTGTGAGTTTTTTGCACGGTTCAAACAGTGTCTGCGCATTGCTGTGTCTCACAGCTATTGGTATTGATTTCTTGTTCATTGAATTTTCCTTCTGTGGCTGTTTGAGCTGGGACCTCTGATTCTGGTTAACATCTGCCAAACAGCTGATCGGAGGCTCCCATCTACTTGCTTAGAGAGATGAAAAAAAAAACCACAGTAACTTTTACAATATTAAAAAGCAATGTGTGAGCGACTGCAGTGCTGGAAGAAAACCACCACTGAACTCATTGCCAGGGAACTTACACTCCTCTATTTATCCAGGGGGTAGAAGCACATTTCCAGTAAGTTTGGCTACATCAAAACATAAGACAGCATATGTAAGTCTGTGCAAGGCCATGGAAAGATACAGTCAGATTTTGGGCACCGATGATTTTGTATCTGGAGTACAGGACTATTCATACGCAAGAAGACATTCAACTTCACTATGAGAAGACAGGCGTGCGCATCATGGCTTTATTAACGTATCCCTGAGAAGGTTGCTCACTGCAGCGCTTCATTCATTTGGCACAAGGGAGATCTAATTGTCACTAACAAGGAAGAACTAAATAATTTATTGGCATGTTTGCTGGAATATCTAAGAGAAAAAAAAAAAAAACGTTGCGGAGAAGAGAAGAAACTGAGTAATATGAAGGTAAGCTCATTCCAGGAGAGAAACTCATTTTAATGCGGTGAGCCAGCAAAATGGAGGAGATAAGACCAAAGTAAAACTGCAGCAAAGGGAATAAGGAGCTACATATAAGGGAAAGCCACAGCAATGATGGTGCATGACAGTGCACTGGAAATAAGCATTGCTCTGGAGGTGCTCATCAGAGGTGCTGACCTGCCATATCATCTGCCACAGATTCAGCTGCAGTAGCAACGCCTGGGATAAAGCACCAGTGCAAAACGCAGATAGGGACGATGTAAGGAAGTCAAAAGCATGTGAGATAAATTGGATGAGAACTTGCGTAGGTGAGTCTAGGTACAGCCTTTTGAATCTTCTGCATGCTCATCTCAGCTGCCATAAACAGCAGCTCTCTGACATCTACAAGCTTAGTCTGAAACATCTCAGGCAGAGATGGGGCTGATTCTCTTGGCCGCATCACTGGAGATGAGACCAGAACCTAAGGATTTTTTAAGACAAGGAACATTCTTTGTCCAGCAGAAAGAGTCAGGCAACTGCCCCACTTATAACCATTTCAGAAGCCAGACCGTCAGTGCTAATGGCCCAAAAGCGGTACCAAAAGTGAAAGGTAGAGGCATGTCGTTTCAGCCAGCAGTGCGGATGGAGCCAAGGCCTCAGAGCATGCACCAAGCGACAAGCAGGCTTCCTGGCTGGGAGGGAGGCAGTAATGTGCCCAGTCCAACGCTCCCCAAAGGAGTATTTAACGTGCACTAACCCACGGGTTAGTGGCCTCTCCCTGCATGTGAGAGAGGAAAAGAATGTGAGAGGGAAAAGAAACATCAGCCTCAATCTTCTGCTGAGGGTAGCAGTGCAAGTGCTCGGAGGATCACAGATCCCCACCTTGAAGGAGCCTCAGAGGTGTCCCCGCACCTCGAGGCAGCAGAGGTGACAGACAGGCTGCGGTCCTGCTGCCTTGCCCGAACACATCATGACGAGCGGGACTGAGGACAGCAGTGCATGGCCGTACACAGGGCCTCCATGCTGGTCTCCTGCAGGGGCTGAACACCCACTGGCAACCAGGGTAAAGACACAATTTCACCCAGAAGAAATATCTACGCAAAAGACAGAGTGCTTTGCGAGGCTCCCTAGTGCAGCAAGGCATTGCTGCAGGCGGGAAAATCAGCAGAGCTTTGGCTTGTGCTGGGGCAAAGGAGAATGAGCTGCAGAAAACAGGCCACACTGTGCACATACCACTAAAATTTAGTGTGTCTGGTTTTGCTACGAGCAAGGTGATGCAGCTTCCCATCCAGCAGGAAGGCAGGACGGTGGTCTCAAAGATGATGAGCACCTCGTTGGGGTGTTGAAAGCTCGTCCAGCACACAGGGCCACACACAAGGCTACCCCTACCATGGCTGAAGATAGGCAAGGGGAAGAAGACACGGAGAGCACTGATGGTGTCCCACAGAAGCGCCTTGCAAGCGCAGGCTGCAGCAATCCCGCACATTTGGCATGTGGACGGCAGGCTGGGACCAACTGGATGCGTGGAAAGCTCATCCCCATAGCATCCAGCTCTGAGTCAAAGCATGACATTTTCTAGTAAAATAAAAAGCAGCTGAGGCAGGCTGGCTGCAGAGTGGTGAGCCAGCTTGAGCAGTTTTAATGGCAGTGGGTGCTGGCTGTACCGCTCCCCGGCTCTTCCTGCCTGCTTGCCTGCAGACGGTGCGGCTGGCAGCCTGCTGTGGAGTAACCACCTGCCTGCATCCCCCCGGAGCGGTGCGGAGGCTGCCTTGCACAGCAGAGGAAGGAAACTTAAAAATAACAGAGTAAAAAAAAAAATAAAATAAAAAGAGACTGAGTCAGACCTTTCTCAGTCCTGTGAACAGATCTGAGGTCCTGCGGAGGAAGTGTCTGACAAGGCTGCAGACCCCGGAGCCGTGCCTGCCGCAGCACCACAGCAGTGTTTGCACAAATGCACACACTGAGTGCAAAGGGCAAAGGCAGAGAAACACACGTGCCTGCCAGGTCAAGCAGCCCTCCTAGGTGCAAAAAAGGCCACCTTTGCCAGTAAATACACCAACAGACTCTACCAGCTAACGGCAAAGGACATGTGCATTTGGATAAAATATGAAACCACCACCCTCGCTGCAGATGAAAACTGCTCAGCCCAGGTAGGTGCAGAAAAACAGATCTCACCACTGAGGAACCGTTCACTGATTATTGACTGTCTCCTCCAAATTTTCCTTTTTCTTATGATTCATTATTTACCCAGCCATCCCAATTTTATGTCCCTTCGTGTAGATTCTGCTAGCACAGAGCAGTGTAAGTAGAAAAAACTTATGAAAACCATCTGACACTGATTATTAAAAGTAACTATGAGAAAATTGTTCAGCATCTTTGCAACATTCAAACCAAGTTCTACCACTGAATCAAACTGGTCATGTGTTTCCTGATGGGACTGAGACAGGGACGGAATCTGCAGCAGGAACCTTCCTGGACAATATAGAGCAGTCAGGACAGGGGGTCTGGGTAGAAGCAATGCTTCAAAAGGTGCGTGCTGAAAACTGAGCCACTCCTTCATGGCACGAAGCTCCTAGCCATTGCCTTGCTGACATTTTTTGCCAGGGATCTGAAAAGCAGTAGGGAAATAGACCCAAAAGCTTGGTCTTCTCAACTGCAGGTCTGCAAAAATTTCTTTCTCCTTCCCTCTCTCCATCCCAGGTTTCATTTTATTGGGTATTGAATCCTTTTTGGTATAAGACTTTGGGGCTTGTGGTGGGGTTTTTTTGAACTTTGACTTGGTTCCAGAGGGAATGGCATCAGAACAAAATAAAGGAAAATCACTTCCCTGAGCCTGGCTCAGGAAAAGGCCAGGAGCAGGTCCTGGGCTTCTCAGGCAGTCATGTACACCTCCCTGAAGCAAGAAAGCAAAGGGCAGGTACAGTGCTACCAAGTGGCTGGAACAGTATTTTGCATCTGGTTTGTGCCCGTCTGCGCAGGACCACAGAGAACTCACCCCTCTCTGAACCAGCTGGAGAGGAAAACAACGCTCTAAACCAAGCAAATACCAACCTGCTCTTCCCCCGATGCGATGGGGCTCACTCCTGTGGCTTCACAGCCTGTCTGCACTGCAGCCGTGGCCGCCTTTCCAGGATGCTCCCCTGCCTGTGGGCAGGGCTGGACGACAGGAATCGGCCCTGCGCCAGGCCGCCACGAACACTGGAGCCGCGACAGCTCGGCTGCCGTTTCAGCTGGCAGTCAAGTGCCTGCTGCCTTGGAGATGCCCACGAGTGTCATTGTTTCACCTTTATGGGGAGTAATGGAAAGTGCCTTGAGGTCTTTTCTGTTCCTTTTTCTCCCTTCTCCTCAAAAATAACTAGCAGAGCATGTGTCTGGCTGCTCCTTCGCCGTTAGCAAAGCTCCTGTGCGCCCCCACCCCCTTCCATGGCGCACTAACAAATCTACGCTGATCTTTCTCCAGGGAATAAACCTTTGCTCTGCAGCCAAGTCACTCATCCCAAACTCCTCCTTCCCTCGAGTACTGAGGTTTGTCATGGCACTCGTTCTGACGTGAGGCTCGCTGCCATCTAAGTACATCCAGCCACCATTTTGGCTACCACGGAGGAGGGCTGGGGGGAGTGCGGTGGTCGTTACCTGCTGTAAAGTAGCCTGCAGTAACGAGCATATCAGCAGAAATAGGAGCAGGTTGACGCTTGACTCTGCACAGCATGAGAGTGGGGCGTGTTGCATAGATACACAAATAAAACACGATGAGTTGGTCAGGCATCTCAGCACCATCCAGCCCTTCGCTGCTGAGCCGGCTGCTTTCAGTGGCCTCACGATTTCTGTCTGCTGCAGGGGGAAGGCTGGGCATGGAGGCACGGAGCTTGAATTGGGCTGGGTGTACAGCTGTTCCTCCTGAGGACAGGGCTCTGCCCTCATCCCTCCTCTCCTCCAGCCTGGCAGGGGAGCAGGACTTCTGTACAAAGCAGGGAGCTACACCCAGCTTTCCCCCTCTGCAGCACACTGCTTCCAATCACACCCTTGCTGGAGGCCAGCCTCATGCTCCCTGCTGAGCACCATGAATCTGCAGGATTGAGGCCAATAATACTGTGGTTATTTGTAATGACACTGGGAAGAACAGAGGAAAAAATCTAAAATGGATTAACAAAATACGTATGTCTGGTCTCTACGCAGCTTATGTCCACTCTCTTGCATCAGTTAGTGGTGTGAACAATGTGTTCCTTTTATCCTCCCTGGTGCCCCTCATAATTCTGTCATTGTATCTCAGTCCCGACCCATAATTTCTCCCCTCTCCATTACTGCACTCCCAGAACAAGGAGGGGAAGCTCCCACATCTGTGGTTATTGTACGGTGTGGAAAAAAAAAGTAACTCTTCAAACTGACAGTGTCTTACAAATCTCAAAAATGTCAAGCATGTTTTGAGGCACTAATCAAGCCTTGCCACCACTGCACTGAGCAGGTCGCTATTATTACTCCCATTCGACAGAGAAGAGGATATGAGACAGGCAATGTTGAACCTTCTTTTACCCCAGGTCACACAAAAAAGTGAGGAAAACAGGGGAAGCGTACAGTTTTGCGGCTCCTAGTCCTGTGCTTTAGCTGCACAGCCAACCTTTCCCTTTTACCTGCCCCTTCAGCTTCCCACAACCCAGTGCTGGAGGGCAAAAGATCCCAAATGACATAACCTTACCCATAAAATATTCCTGTGTGAATCTCTGGCCATAGAGACATTCGTTTTGCACAAGCAACTCTTCTAGCCCTTTGTGCTTCTGACAGAACTTACTTTCAGTAACAAAGTAAGGCAATGTCATATCGGCCTGGTCTACAGGCAACATTAGGATGATGTCTTTAGGGCAAGACATGCTCATGCCCTAGAGGGACGTACTCATCCAGTCTTAAACAATTGCAGTGAATTTGTACCCACATCAGTGGATCCAGGACTTTGTATGCGGGATCTAAACTTAATCCTCCATTCACGCAGGCTCTGATGTGCCACTGGGTTTCTCTTTTCCTTCACTCTGCTTTCCAGCTATTTAGAGGAATTTTAAAGGACGCCTTTCAAAGCTGCACCAAAGGTACTAAAGATCTTACCATGTAGCTCAGCGTACAGAAACCTCATATTCTTTCTGTCAGGATCTCTGCACCAACACTGCTTCAGAAAGGTTCACTTGCCCAACACAGTGCAACAGGACTGCAAAGAGCTTTACAGATTCTGGAGTAGCATCAACTCCCCTCCCGCATCCTGTGAAGCCGGTGAACAACCCATCTACACAGATCTATTCCTGCCTCTTCTGTGCCTTTACTCAGGCACCCACAGCTCTTTCTAAAAGAAACTTCATTCTACTTTCACGGCTGTGTGAACATGACACCAAAACCTGCTCCTCTAGCAGTTTTTGGAGGAATGAGGTTGTAATGCTGACACATTCAGGGGTTGATCTGACAGCAAACAAGGAATGCACACAAAAAAAGCCAAAACACCCCAAAACCCCCACAACCAAAACCCCAAACACCTCCAGTCTGAGTGGGCTCAGCTGGGAGGAGAACACTCCTGCTTTCAAGCACATGAACCTTCAAGTGTTCAATGGAGACCTGGGGGCAGAGGGCACCATAAGCTGATATGGGTAGGAAGATGGCAATGTTGTTTTTATTCTTTATGCCATCGGAAGACTTTGCCTTGCGCCTCCTTCTTTCCCCACAGCCTCTGAATTCTAAGTCAGGTCTAACCTTTTCAAATGTAAGGAACACTGGTTTATGCTGTCTCAAACCAGACATTTTGAAATGTAAGGCTGACTGCTGCCCTCCATTACCTTCCCCTAATACACCTGCCAGTACTCCCCAGCACAGCAGAGGGGTTTGTCTCCTTTTGTCACCATATGCGTGCTTTTAGGGCACACAATGACAATCAGGACAAAAATACTACTGGGATTTCATTGTATTGTGCCGATGCAATGTAATTTGGCAGCACGCAGAGAATGCAACAGAAAAACAGCAGGGAAGGTGGCGATGGGAAACCACACACTCAGGCTGCAGGAGTCAGGAGTCAGTTTATGTATGGTCCTGGAAGCCAGATGTAAGTGTGGCACGCACACGCGTACATGCATACACGTGCACAGACAGACACGCAGACTTACGGGAATGAGTCAGGAGGTGCAGGAAGCATTTGAACACAGCCACAAATGCAGAGATCAGTAGCTTATCTCCCAGCCCCCTCAGAAAGAAGGGACGCTTGGACAGGAGCTGCCGTAACTCTACATAACCACTCCTTTGCTACCCTGAACTGGGGGTTTCCTGGCAGAAACATGGTGCTGGCAGAGCACATGCAGACACCAAAAAGGTCAAAAGGAGCTCAAACCCAGTTTTCCTGTGAAAAAAATGTGGCTGGAATTCTTGATTACTGCATGGGTTGCAACTATTTCTCGTCTACAAGGAAAAGGAAACATCTCTGGGGAGCCAAAAGCAAGGGAAAAGGAGAAAAGGAGCACGGGAATCACCGCAGGGAGGTCTATAGGTAAGGCATCCAAAGGGACCACCACGTGGTGAGGTTAGGGAGGTGAAAACCAGAATGGGTGAATTTTGCACCAGTAATGAATAGACCGATGGGTTCTGCTTCTCATACCAGACACCATCTTTGTCACGAGGAAGAGGTGATGCAATTTTAATTGTCTGCACTAAGTTTGAGAGACAGCTGCGCAAGACAACAATTTTCCATAATATTTTTACCTTGGGTCACCATGTTTTCCCCAAAATACATGTGCATATGGATGCTGTACCCTGTGCTCCCAGTGAAGAAAACAAAAGTGCTCATTCCTTTCTTAAATAAAGGAGAAAAAAAAAATGGAAACAATATTTTCATTTTCACACTAGCAGCAAGCAGCAGGCGAGAATCAAGAAGTGCTAAGAGATGCAAGCATGTC
Source organism: Psophia crepitans (assembly GCA_013399095.1). NCBI lineage: Eukaryota > Metazoa > Chordata > Aves > Gruiformes > Psophiidae > Psophia > Psophia crepitans. Next base: position 70,198 of record VWZZ01000819.1, on the reverse strand, counting down.
CTTTCCAACAGATACCTTCTTCTTCACCAGCAGTAAGTCCTGGTAAGCATTCGAACGGAGGAAGCGCGCGTAGCTGTCACTCTTCATCAGCTTGTAAATGTGCTCCTGTGGGACGGGAGGAAATGAGAGACAGAGAATTGTTATCAAACCTCATTTAGACATCACAGGGATTTAAAACACAGTGAATTAGAAGGAAGAGAGACTGATCAAAGTTCTAATTAAGTCTGCTATTATTGATTATCTGTGTTGTGGCAGTATAGAGGAGGTCCATCCTGGGGCAGGACCCTGCTGTGCGTGGGGCTGTATGAACACAAAACAAAGAGATGGCCCTCACCCCAAAGGCTGGCACACGTTATGCAGTAATCAGTGTTATTCTGCGAAGACTGCAACTCTCTGAAGCCCCCAGATTATAAGCAGGTGTCTAGCCAGGCTCAGACTACTGGGATGTCTCAAGAAGGAAGAAATAAACACCAGAAATTGCTCCATAGATTAGGTTTCATTTTACCACTCATAGATACTTGAACTGTCACCGAGCACTCTCCTCCCGTTCATGGAGGGGAACTGATACTCGGGCACATTTCATCTCCACTTAAGACACATGCTTAAAGCAAGCCAACCTGTTAATGTCCTGAAAAAGCCTGTATCTCTGGTGACTATGCAGGAAGGTTATATGACTAGCTCAGATGTGGATGGCTACATCATAGAATCATACATATAATGTCATATGAGTCCCTCCCATAGGGTCTTTTTAATTCTAGCAAGTTGAACTACTGTTACCAGTTTGTTCTGAGAGCGCTTACTACGTGCATCTTCCAACTTAAAAAGTGGTGTTTCACCACAGCAGAACCTCATGCCTACCCTATTCCACTTTCCTTGCTTAGTTTTACTTTCCTGTTGAGAAACCCTTAATGCAGGCAGCTCTTCTTCTCCTAATTACCCCTGGATTTGTAATAGATATTATCCCAATTGCCAAAAAATAAAATAAAATCAGAATATTTTGACCAAATAAAGACTGAGAACACACTAAAGGAACTCAAGAGAAAAACAGGCATGCTGGACATTTCTCTCAGACTTTGCCCAAGGAAGCACTTTTATAGAGTTAATGAGCAATTTTATCTATACTGATTTATACAACGTGAAATATTCTCTCCTGCCCTAAAGCCATTGTACATGAAAGTTCAGAACAGCCAAACCACACTAAGTCACATAGCTTATTTCACAGTGTTAACAAGCCAAGCAGAATTCCCATATCTTCACCATCATGGGTAATTAGTGATGACCTGTTTATACACAGAAGAACTGCTTAATTCAGCTTTCTTGCACTATCCGGTATAGTCCTGAGAGGGACATAACTGCCACTGGTTTTCCTCTGACACAGCATAAACATATCCTTTGGGCTACAACCTGGTGTGGAACAATTTTTACTGGTTAATTTCCATACTTGCTTTTAGACCTGACAAATCCTTCTTTGTGTAGCACTACCCATCTGAAGGATAGCACAGGACTTTGCAATAGAAATGCTGGTATAAAACCATATAGCAACAGCCACCCTTCACTGCTGCAGAAAAACACAAGGGAGGGCACAGCTTCATGCTTCTCACCTACAGCACTGCCATGAGATTTCACATCCAGCTGTGGGACATTTGCTCTATTTATTCAGGACAGAATGAGCCAAGTACGCATTAAGACAAGAAGAGGAAAAACAACACATGCCATGGATACGGTCATCAAAAAGTTTCTATTTCTCTGGTGTGAATAAGGATTTTCAACATCAGCGCTCTCTCAAATACTTCAATGGGCAGAAGCTCAGGATTCAGTTGATTTAAATCCAGTTCACCTGTATTGTTACCTCTTCAAGATTTCTTCATAATTACCTGGGAAAAAAATCCACCTAACTATATATCTAAAAGCTTTTTTCCTTCCTCTTCCAGGACCATGGGGAGACTGATGAGTAAGTGGGGCAGCCACATTGTAGCCCATCAACACTAAAGAGCCTGAGAGGTCTCTAGATCCTCCCTCCTCTTAGTGGTCCTCCCCTGCAGCTCCCAGCAGATACAGGGAGCTGCTGGGAGGAGGTGCTGAGGTGGGCAGAAAGGTGCTGTGGGGCTGCGGTAGGGTGGTGGGTGAGAGGGGTATTTTGATTAACATTTTCATAGACATGCGATTAAATTTTTTTTCAACTACCTTTGGATTCCAAATGGTTTCTTTACCTGTGGCCAGACTACTGGGTCTGCTCTGAAAAACAACGATAACATTTTTGGAAAATAACATCCAGTTTTCATTGCTGCACAGACAGATCGCATGAGCTGTCTGCAGGCAAAGGAGAACACACTAGGCTGGCCATACAACCTGCCGGCACGCCAGCAACAACTATCATTCTTGCTCATGTCAAGATGACTTCATGTATTTGACCTTAAAACAGTATAAACTCAATATCTGGCTGTGGGAAGGGGGAAAAATTACTTCGATCCTGAGATGAAATAAACCACAGGCTGCCTTCTTAACTGAAGCCCTTCCCTGAAAACCAGGAGGATTGCGCACCCACAGCCCAAGTGCCACTGCGGTTAGCTGACTGGGATGAAGCATTTTCTCTGCTTTTCACATCTTGGAATCGCTGAACAGCAACACTGCTACCTTTCAGCTGTTCACCAAAGATACAATCAAACAGGGAGTAACTACTCCTAGGCTTTGAATGCTAATGAAGAAAGAAGGCTGGGCATAGGGGAAGGGAGGGACAGGCACAGCTTCAGAAGCAAACTTTACTGCTTAATTGTAAGAATTGAAAGGGCTTGCTTTGAAGAAGCTCTGGACTGGAAGCACGAATGAAATGCTGATCAGTTATTTTACAGCACTGCATTTCTGAGGCACCTCCTGGCAGTCAGAGCCAGTAGCTCAGGACAGAAAAGACTGCCTTCCAATTTGCGACAGTACAGGACAGCTTACATTGCTGCAACCAAAATCCCCTCTGAGACTGCACCACGAAGGCTCCTGCTAAAATTGTGGCTGCAGTGTGTGTGTGTTCAGCCCAGTTACACAACAAACCTACCTGCAGGACAGGAAAGGCCAGTGGCTGGGACATTTGTTTTGATCTTTAGCTTACTCTGCTCTTCATCACCAAGCTATTTTTTGCTATACTTTCTGCAGTCTGCAACTTTCTAGGGAGAATTTACAGTTGGCATTTAGCAGCTCCTCATTTCTTAAATATGTTGAAAGCTACTGGAGGTCTAGCAACTGAGCACATTCTTCTGAGGAAGCCTGAGCAATGGGCATGTCAACAGAGGCGCGTGCACAGCTTTAGCTGCTCTGTGCAACTTGTGCGAACTGGCTTGTCCCGTTCTATCATAGATTTTTAACTCACTTTGGATCATTGCAACCTACTGATCTCTCACTTCTTATTTTACTGAGCAGCTGCTTCTGTTCCTCCCTCTTATCACGTGGCGAGGAGGGAGCATAACCTCACCTAAGACTGAAATCTCCAACTGCAGCCAGCATCTCTGGTGATGCACTTTATACACAGGCATGCTCCCTGACATACCTGACGCTGCTGGCAAGAAATTTGAGCCTTCCCATCCTTATGCCGAGAGAACTCTGCATTTTGTAGTTGCTTATTATAGGGTTACGAGCTCGTTATTACTGGCTCCCTAAATACACAAAGCAAATGCACTATATGTGTATTTTTTAACAATGCAGCTGCAGCTCTGGACATTACAGTCTCCTGCACTGTGAGCAGCCTGTCCAGAATTCTCACTGCGACATTTCTTTGCCAGGACCAGGGCAAGTTCCTGTGCCACACCTGCACGACAGCAGGAGAAACATTTTATCCAGGCAGTGTCCTATCTCCCAGCCTTTGCTGGGTACCGGTTTGGCTCAGACTCCCAGCCCTAGCCTTAAGAGAGCAATCCTTTAGGAACATGCATTTAAAAAAAAAAATCAAGCAATCTTCTAACAGAAACTGCCCAAGTGACCCATCAAATCATTGAACAAGGTAGCACCTTGCTTTTAAAATCAGATAGAAAGCAGGAAAAACAAAAGTCTTTCAAGATTTGCCTGGGAGTTGACAGGCATCATGCATCCCCCTGGCCTGCCCTGCAGCCTTGCCAGCTACCTCAGAGCACCAAGCCGCTGTCTCAGGCCACTGCGGTGGCAGCTGCAAGTGGAGACAGGGACTGACTTGACAAGCGTGAGTAGGCCCTGGCAAGCTGGCTTTTTGAGCTGACCGGTCACTTAGTCCCTCACACAGCGTGCTGTTGATGAGTGCTGGCTGTACTGATGCTCCCCTGCAAGGAGGGATGCACATTTGGAAATGTCAGTCTAACATGGAGGGTGACACAATAACCTGCTTTTGTAATTATGGTGGATTTCATCTCCAGGAAGCAAACAATTCCCTGACAAGACTCGTGCAAGCAGAGTGAGTTTGCTCTCAAACACTCCTAGAACTATTCTTCCCCAGTTCCTCAAAGTACCAGGGAAATGGGGTCTGTGTGTATCTTGAGAAAAAGGCAGACTCCCTTTCATGGAATCATGAAGGTTGGAAGAGACCTCAAGGATCATCTAGTCCAACCGTCTCCCTACCACCTATTACCCACTAAACCATGTCCCTAAGTACCACATCCAACCTTTCTTTAAACACCCCCAGGGACGGTGACTCCACCACCTCTCTGGGCAACCTGTTCTAATGCCTGACCACCGTTTCCGAGAAGAATTTTCTCCTCATCTCCAACCTGAACCGCCCCTGGTGCAACTTGCGGCCATTCCCCCTTGTCCTGTCACTAGTTATCTGTGAGAAGAGGCTGACCCCCAGCTCGCCACAACTTCCTTTCAGGTAGTTGTAGAGGGCAATAAGGTGTTTTGGGCACCTTAATCACATCTCCTCCATGGCAGGAAGAACTATGCAGAGGGCCTGAAGGCTATCCAGCTTCACCGAGCATCTTCTCTGTACCTAGGCTTGCATGATGAGACTTACGCTTCAGAAAGTGTAACCATTCCACTTGCCATCACCATCGCATGATATAACATGAGAACAAGCAGCAAGTTTTGAAGGGGGAAATGTCACTTCTGTGAGTTAGAAAACAATGGAAACAGCCAGGTAAATCACACACACACAAAAAAAATCTTTCTTCTACAGTTATGTGAAACCAAGAGGAAATCCCACCCCAGCTACAGCTGACAGCTTAAGGGCTGGGAAATAAACCCTGGTAAGATTCAGCATCTCTCTGCTGTTTTCCTTCCACAAGCTCTATCTTTGGAAAGAGATGAAGGACAAGTTCTATAAATTTTCTTGACAAGAGGGGAAAGGGGGAGGGGGGGGAAAAAGAAAACAGAAAGTTTGCAATCCAGACGGGAACGTGGGAGGTGGGCTGAGATAGCAGAAACTGTCTCAAAGCTGCACCTGCTTCAAATCAATGTGCTGCAATGTGATCTCAGGGCTCTCTTCCCCTTCCCAGTCAAAGCGCAGTGACCCTGAGGAGGGCATGGGTGGCAGCCAAGGAGGACCTTGGGAACACCCGAGAAATATGTGAGGAAAAAACCTGAATGATAAAAAGAAATAATAACAGCACCTGACTTGCACAAAGCACCTGGTAGACCTCAGGAATTGTGTTCTCTGTTAAGAACATTTCTTTTTAGCAGAAAATCTTGGGTCTTTCCTCTGAAATGTATGTATGAGACAAAAGCAGTGATGTTGGTTAAACATATCCATTTTTAATCCCACCTGTATCTTACACACTCTGACATTTTGTGACTGGCTTGAGATTTTCTGGGGTTGTGAAGGCCAAGCGCAATGTTCTCATAACCTCTGAGCACCAGTTAGATTCCAGAAAGCCCTTAAATTTTAACTCGCTAATAGAAAGCTTCCCTTGCTCGCACCTAAACACAGCCGTAAGCTTTGATGATGAGAGGGAAGAAGGGGAAATTGCAAATTCTTTGCTTGTTTCAAGCACAGGTTTCCCACTCAGCATGTTTTTAGCCCATGACAGAAGGCTTACACTAAGGCTAGGTAGCTGTTGAGATTCCCTTGAGATCCAAGGGCCCACTTTGCCCTTCATAAACTGGTCAGAAACGTTCTTGCTGTGGCTATCTTACTCACATCTTTTGGATTGTTTTGAAGCATCCCTTCTCCCTGGCCACAAGACCTGGCATTAAACTAGTGAGAGCTGATTTGGAGACCCCTTTGTACTGCAAGCATGCGAACCCCAGCAGCCACCCCTCTGGCCAGCTGCAAGGGAGATTTGCAGAATGTCAGACAAATCCATTAGAAGAAAAGCCCACAAGCAACATACAGCAGTAGATTAAACAACTAAATAAATAACAGCAAACCACAATGAATGTTAATGTTTGTTCTACCTGTACACTGGGCACTGGGGAGGAATTTACTGCAGATTTGCACATGAGAGAGCAGAGCCTCAGTGAACTCTTTGTGGCCTCTGCTGGAAGGATGATAATGGATGCCAGCTGAGGACCTGCCCGGGGTTTGCTTTCCGAAGAGCTGTCTCCCCGGCACAAAGAGGACGTGGGGAAAGAGAAAGGAGGGAGACGATTTTCTGAGCACATGGTGTGTGACTGCTGCACCTTCCAGACTTGGCAGCATCTTAATGCCTTTCTGTCGGCACCTCTACTCTGCACGGACATCTGTGGCAGAGGAGGTGAGGTTACCCCCTGTGCCAGCACGCATGCGTACTGCAGTCAGCAAAACCTGCTATCCAGGGGCTGTTGGAGACGTGTTCCAGTCACTCTGTTGTACTTTTCCCAGCCCATCCTCAGGAATTCTGCCTGACTGGCAGGACTCCCTATCACACCACTTCCAAAAAGCCAAAGAAAAGAAAGGAAACCTACTCCTCTTTAGCAGTTACCTGTGCCACTACTGAATGCAACAGTTTTTAGGAGCAATTATGATCAATTGCCACTCAGTCTAACTGATGGCATTGAAATGCATTTTAGAGAAAGCAGGAAAAAATGCTGTATCGGCTCTGGAAGCTGAGGTAGTTGGCAGCAGGCACAGCTGAGCTGACACACGCAGTGAAGAAGCTGCAGAAGAAAAGACCTTCACACTTTCCCTGACTGAACCTGATGGGAAAACACTGGGGGGGTGGAGGCAGAGAAACACAGGGGTTTTATTCCAATTCCTCTTAATGTCTCCATATCCCCACTGAGAATGCCTCTGGATCTGCTTATTTTGGTCCCTGCATTTAGGATTTTACGGTTCTCAACCCTGCTGTACTGCCTGTTTTGAGCTGTCTGCATGCATTAACCAGGGAGAGCTCCCTTTCCAAAGCCTCCCAGTACCTGGCAGTCATGCCATCTAGCAGGGCGAGGGGTAAATGGGTGCTCTGGCTGCTGTGGGAGTGCTAGACTTTCCTTGATTTATAGTTTAGAAAAGAAATGTTTCAGGCTGGTAAATGGCACATAAGGGTCTTGGCCCGAGTGTGAATTGCTCTGGAAAATCTGAGCAATATCTTTTTGGCCACTCTTAAGTTATTTAAGTGACACAATAATTTACACCCACAGTTTTAGCTGGTGCATTTTTTTCACACTCAACCAAGTTGTTTTTGTTACTAAGGAAAAAAAAAAGATGAATAATTATACTGTAACATAGACTAACCTGCCTTCTAAACTAAAAAGCATAAAACCTCTTTTCAGGCCACAAATGAAATTATGCCGGGCTGAAGGCAGAGGAACGTAAGAAAGAGCTTTAGCAGAAGGGATAACTGTAAGCAATGAGAGCTCATTTTGAGTAATACACAGAAATCCTTTGTTTAGCCCTGTAGTTACACAGTTGGAAACACAATGTAAATCTTTTGGGGGAAAGTGCATTGATAAAAGTAACACATAAATTTAGCTTTGGCTCCTCTGTAAATTGATGAGACAACTGGTTTGCTTCATACCTTCAAACATACAAAGGGGAAGGCAGAGCTGCCGGGGGGTCTGTGGCAGACGCAGTGCGGAGGACTACAAAGGCGAAGGGTTGTCGAGTGCTATGCAGTTAAGGGGTCAGCCTGGTTCTGCAGGAGGATTTAGTCCTAAATATAGCAAGGGCTATCCTGGGAGACAAGAGTGGGCTGCCGGGAGTCTAACGCCGTATGAGCAGCTTTAGGTTTTGAGAACAATGATCGTGGCTAAGAAGCTGATTCTCTCAATATGGGCCAAATCCTGGCTACTGGCAAAAAGCCCAAGTGAACAGGTTTTGCCTGGGAGGAGGGGACAACTTCGTGCAGCATTTGGGAGACTGGCATCTCTGTTCCAAACACCACAATATCTAGGAGTTGCAGCAATGAAGATGGGTTTTTGCACTCCTATACGTGCTGTGGTACAGCCATAAGATGAAAGTACTCAATTTTTTTGGCCAACACCTTGGCACTAGCAGGGCTATCTGCAGCTCCCTCTTTCTGTTTTCTCTGGTGAAAATGCTGCCAAAAAGCTGAGTTGTGCCATGGAGAAGAGCACGCAAAACCCCTCACACAGCAGAAACAAAATTCTGTTGCACTGGGGCAGTCTATGACCCGTAGAAGACGGTGACAGAGCAGGATGCAGCCCTAGAGAAACAAGCAGCTTACAGCTTCTGAGTGAAGGTGGCTGTACTGAGATAGGGACCACCAGCCCTGCTTGGATGCCTACCTAGAGAATATATGTTGGGTACATAAACAGCCTTCCACATCTCACCAACATTTTGGCTGTAGGATATCTACTGCTACATCACATAGAGCTCAAGCTCTTGGAGCCCAGGCTATCAATGCATATCAAAATCTTGCATCTGTTTGCTGATGAACCGCATCCTGACAGCGAATGACACTTGTACCTGCTCTGTGCTGAGAAGGGGAGATCTGCAATGCATTGCTGATAAATCTTCCCAGGGATTTTTTTTTATTTTTTTTAATTAGAAGGATGCACACTTTAAGAGAGAAAAAAGCCCTTAGAAAAATTAAAGCCCTTAGAAAAATTAAAGATCTCACAGTGTTCCTGCAGCACATGTGTTTGGCAAGTGTGGAACTGAGTCATCCGCAAGAATACTCACCCATTGTCCATGAAAAGTGGACTCCTGGAGTCCTGGCTTCTCGGGTAGAAAGGGATGCACTTGCAAGCAAGCGTTTTCCCTCCCTGCTTGGGAGAAACAGAACAGCACGGGCTGCTTCCTGACTTTCACAGGATCAGGAAATGCTCTTGCTCTGAATTGGACATGTCATTGTTTCTTGCGTTGAAGAAGCACAGCGCACACTACTGGCTCAAGAGTCCCAGTCTGAGTGCTGAATTCAATTTCTATGCAAGCTAGAAACTTTCCCATGTAATCCACCACTTAAAGGTACTTTTTGGAGTCAGAAAATGTCTGGCACATGAGGCACTGCTATTGCTCGTGCATGTAGTTCTAGTCAGCTTGGCTGGATCAACACCCCGAATCACGGGCAGACTACTGTCCTGTGGGAATACGCTGACTGTTCCTGTCACACCATTCCCAGGATCTCTCATTTGGAGACATCTGCTGTCTTCTGTCACTGTGTGTGCAAGGAGAGAGCTCACTTATGACTGTTTCCTAGCCCTTCTTCTGCCTGCGTGTAACTGAGGGGTGTTAGCTTAGACAGTAGTTTGATCCCTGATGCCCTCAGAGACAGAAAGGCAACAGCAAGACAAAGGCTGGATGTTAGATGTTTTTCATATAACGTGACTACTAAATCACAAATTAAAATGAAAGGCAAAGGATAAAAGAAGTACTTTCTGACAGGTGGTGTGTATTATGTGTAGAAAAAATATCTTGGGAAGGTAATAACACTGAATAACTGTTCCTATGTAGACCTCTGCTTCAAGTCCTCTCTTTCCTGCTTGGTGCAGCATCAGGCACACCAGCATAAGCTTCCACCACCCCTTCCCTATTTTTGTTCCAGACACCTCATTCTGGGTGTTTTTGTGAGGTTCTTGGTTTTACATTCTGTTTGGTTCTAGGTTGTTTTGTGAAATCCACAAGGAAAGAGCTTGCATTTTTGTTTGTACGTGTAAGAAATAGCAACGGCAAGGCTTTGGGTGAAGGCTGTATCTACAGTCACCATAACCCACATACAGTGAAGGCAGCTGGAGTGCAGTGTAGGGAAGGATCTTCTCCTTCAGTCCCACAGAATCAGAGCCAAAGGAGAAGAGGAGAATAAAGGTCAAGTCTTTGTGCAGTCTCTAATCTCCACAGGAAGGTCCAGGCTGTCAAAAGCCTCCAGGAGGCCTAGGCACCACCCATGTATATATATGGATGCAGGGCTGCAGTGCTTTCAATTCCTCATAGCACAGGTGCCAGGTCTCTGAGCGGCACCGGCTCAGGTGGGCTTGAGCCCCGCTTCAAGGCAGAGCATGGGTCTGCCCCATGCCCCCTTGCTGACTGCCTGCACTGTCAGCCAGAGCTGCTTTTACTGTCACTTCAGTGTTCCACCCTTAGTCCCTGTCTTCTACAGACATGCAGGTAACTGAGGTGGCTGGGTGAAAGTTTAAGAAAATTGGAATAATGTTTCTTCAAGTTCTTACATGAAAGGCGATACAGATGCACAATGAATTATTTTCACTTTTTTCCTTCCACGCTGTGACTTTGCTCAAGGCCTACAAAATAGTTCTGTGTGCCCACTGAATAGGTACCAGGCATACACCTCTCTATAGGCTTGCTTCCACATCCCGTGCAGGCTTGAAAAGACAAAGTTAGTGGAAGAAAGGTGACCCCTCAATTTTCCTTCTTGGTAGAAAATGACATTCCACTACCAAGCGATCCTTGCTCACACTTGGAGTTTGTTTTTGAATTCAACAGGATCCTGTCAAGTTCTGTCGATGCTCCCAGCTTCCTGATGGGACCAGAATGCAAATTGAGGACTATCGCTGGTGAATACTCCAAGGATTCATATCTCTATCACAGTCCAGAATAAACTGAACCAACGCCTGGGGCAGCTGAGAGCATGAAGTGGGTTCAGATCTGGGCCAGGTACATTTCTGGTTTGAGCAGCCTGGAATTTGGCATTATGGTCTAAATCTGCTCTGGAATTAGCCAAGAATCTGCACAGTACAGTTAAAATCCCTAACTGAGCTGGGATTAGAACTGAATTTCCCCAAATCATCTTCACAGAAACCATAGCCGATTAGTTCAGGTAAAGAAGCATCAATCTAAAACTCTATTTTTTAAAGAAGAAAAATAAACAAAGCAAAGAGGAAAGTAAAGCTTACCTTACTTTAGTACACCTGGCTCTGAAGCCTACCAGTAAATGCCCTACAAGCAAACATTAGTATCAGAAGACACAACACATTCTTGTGACACCAGTTCCCAATGCCAAGGGACTGAGGCAGGAATTAAAGACTTGCTGAAGGCAGAAAGACATTTCAGGGGAGACAGGAGATGCTTGAAGGTGGGTGAAAAAAATGTTCAAAAACTAATAAGGTCTGTACAGATAAGGCATAATTGTCACACTCACAGCTCTGGGTTCCCATCTTAAAGATAAATTACTTTGGCTGTCAGCAGCTTCATTAGCCAAAAGAGGCCATTTGGATGGACCTGAACCTATTTACTTTCCAGAGCCGGCAGTGCTTGCTTCATATTGCAGGGCCCCACATTGGTTGTTCAATGATGCTGATAACTCCTGTGGGAGCTTACATCCTGCTAAGTAGTTCACTGTTTAATTGAACTGACCTTTCCCGATGGTGCCCCTTGTATTAAAAGCTGCTTTACTCCCCAGTGAAAATGGTTTGATAATCATAATATTTTACTCAGTGGACAGTTGTTTAAGAGCAGAAAATAATCAGCTAAATTGGTAGGCTCGCCTCTGGAGGGGCCCAGCACTAAGATGACAAAAGGTGCTGCAGATCAAGATAGCTGGCAGAGCTGACGATCAGGACAGAGCTAGGAGCAGGAGCTGTGCTGCTGGAGGATGGGGGATGCCAGCAAACCTGGGCAGCTGGGGAAGGCAAGGAGCCCTTTGAGAATGTGTGGAGCTAAGATTTTCAGTGTCATTTTTCATAAATAGAGGAACCATTTGCCTTCAGAGGGTGAGGGGCCATGGGACGAAAAGGTCTTAAGTGAGAGGCATGTTTGTCAGCAGCCCCTTTTCTCCCTGTTTTCTTCTAGGTCAGTTGTTTTACCAGATGGCCGTGCAGCATCTGGGAGAGCTTTCTGGGGCTGGTAGCCAAGGCTGTGCAAAGAAGCACATCCATGTAGGCTATTAAGCACCTGATAGCAGGTGATGCTTTGCTTTCAACTCATGGTTATAATGCATTTACTAGCCTGAAGTATACTGTGAGCAGCTACACCTTCCCCTTCCCACGCACAGCAATGTGTTCATTCCCAATGCTTTTTATACAGAGCTGGCATTTTATGAGTCTCCCAGATCAGCATAAGGGGTAGAGTCCCACATCACCTTCTCCTGTTTTTCCACCGCAGGAGCAGTAACTTCATTTTCTCAGTTCAGCCAACCCTTTTCTTTCCTCTTAGTCTTAGTGTCTCAGAGCTGCAGGCATTCAAAGAATGTGCTGTTCAGTAAACTAAATTTTTCCTTGTTCTTTATCCCCAAGGACATTTCAGTTGTTTTCCTCTTTGTGCTAAAGCTACACAGGACAGGACGACACTCATATTTTCCCTCCCACAGTGGGGTGTTTTGACTGGTTGTGTCTGGTTGAGTCCCTAGGAATGCAGGATGTGTGGGAGCTCTCATGGGCTTCTGGTGCCAGTGTGCTGAGATAAGGCAGCTGGGCTACAACCTGCTACAGATTCGTGAGACAACAGAGCCCCTGAGGTTGCAGGGATGACCTTGGGTGGATGCCAGGACAATACCTGGGAGATTCAGAGCACACTGGGGGGACCTATATTGGCTCCTGTGAGGTGGATGGGCAAACAAAAATGTCCCGATGAGCCAGTATCAGCCAACATTGCTCCAGCTCCCATCAAAACCCCATGAGTTTCTGCAGTGTCCTGTTTCCCTCTGCTTTTGTTCTTAGCTATCTGGTCAAGCAGTCAGAAACAGCTTGCTTGGCCTTTGGAGAGCTACCAGAAGCCCACTGCACAAGAAGGTAACTGGGTTCACCTTCCACATTGCTTTATCCTCTCTTGGCACAGACTTAGTCTCCAAAGCCTGAAGCTCTACCTTTGCCTCATACTCCTGTTTCTGTGAATCAAAACAGAGGAGTTGAGGACATCCATCAGCACAAAAATCCTCTGAAATAAAATTAACCCAAGGAGCTAAAATTGCGGTCTAACTGCAGGAGCTCCAGCTTGATTTCATCAACTCCCCTTTGAATAGCAATTACATTGTGAACTGATCAGTTCAATCCTAAATCCTCCCTGTCTTCTTCTGATTAAATAGTCATTGTCTAAACATCCATCTTCTTCTCAGTACTTCTACTTATCAATTTAATCAATTCCCCCATTATTCACCTATTGGCTTCAGCCTACATTTTGCCATCATCATTTTTTTCAGGTAATGCAAATTTGCAGAAGATCTTGCTCACTATAACTGCAAAGCAAAAAATACATCTTAGCCAGAATATCTTCATACTCTCGTGTTTCTCAGCTTTAAAAAGAACATTTACGTTGCCTGATATTCACAGAGGATTGCCTTGAAACTTTGCGTACATTTCTTCTATGCTGGCCCCAAGGAGCAAGATTGCATTCAGGAAAACACAGTATTTGATGCTGGTTTGAAAAATTCATTGCCTAACCCTGTATAAGTGGTCCACAACATCTCCCCTGAGATGAAAGTATTTTGTTAGCGGAGTATTTTGAAGAACTGCCTTTGAACACCAATTTAAAGAAAATATAAGAACAAGGATTCTTTTCATTTGCTGTTGGTTTTACCACATGCTTTTGATAAAAATGATTATGAACATATCTTTTAATTGTGTCCCCAGTAATATTTGCCAAATGAGCCCTTCTTTTTTCTTTTTTTAGCCTACATAAAATGACATTTTCACTTTTTCAGAAGGTTATGCAGCTTTATCCTTGCTTGTAGCAGTTTTTCTCAAATTATCTGTTTTCCTGAAGGCATTTTCTGTGTACAGTTTATCTGTAAAATTTCCCTGATAAATCTGGGGCCCTTAGGAGAGAAGGATTAAGCTCACTGCATTGCCTGCTGTCCTAACATTATTCTAAGGTATTGTCTGGTGGACAAGTTTCTAGCTGTGTTGGGGGGAGCTGCTGCATTTGGGGTTTGGCAGGGAGGGGGAATATAATTAGCTATAAATAAATCAATGATAAAAAATTTGCGTTAACCAGGATTTTGATATGCTATCAGCCATTTTGTTAATACGACAGACTTTGGTGACAGGGAGTACAGAGAGCCAAACCGAACTTTATAGCACTCTTTCATCTCTGCTTTCTCTGAGACATGGCTCCAGCTTGCTGCGCCTTGCAGACTTGTAAATTTTGGAACATTTGTTCCCAGAGGAGCATTAGCCTGTTATAACTGATAGATTCAAAGAAAATATCATTTACGCAGCTTGAAGAGATATCCTCAAAGTCACTTCCAACTGTGCCTCTCCTTTTTCTTACAAGTGAGCAGTGACAATGTGATAGTGGCATATCACAGTAAAAATGAGAGTTTTATTAGCAGCAGTTCTATAAAATCAAAAACAAACCTGTGCATCTTCATATGTGTATCTCCCTGGGTCTTTGACATTTTGACTTGTTTTCTCATAGCTGTGGGAATCCAGGTTGATAGCGCTTTGGGCCCCAGGAGCTAGAAACTCTTGCCAGATTTCCTCCACTCTGGTGGTTACATCCTGTAGCGGTTGTTTCTTGAGATCTTGGACAGCCAACCAAAACCTGTACTAGGCAAAAATTAAAAGTGGAGAAAAGAGATAAAGAGAGATATCTAGATAAGACTTTGTGGATAAGCCCGGGCAGAGCCCCAAAGCACAGACATACAGCCTAACCCCGCATCTAGCTGAATTCACAGAAGACTCTCCATTTAGCACGATTTCAGGGGAAGGTGTGATATACTTTACGCCAAACCCTTACGCCGTGGCTAAGATCAGAACAACGACTTTAAGAAGTGATAGGTTCTTATTCAAACCGCCTCTGCAGAAGTGTGACATCAGGTATGCAAACAGGAAACCTCCAGAGCCGTGCAGCTGGAGGAGGGGAGTGGGCTCTGCCTCCCACAGCCCCGCTGCAATCCGCTGGCCATTCCTGCCTGCAGGATTGTTCGTCCAGAGGGGATGCAAAACGCAGAACAAACTTAATATTCATATCATTTCCAGGGGGAAGTTGTAGCAATGGCACATAGAGAAATCTTTTTTTTTTTTTTCCTTCTCGTAAACTGACCGGCACTTAGACAGATGCCATGGGAAGAGACGAGTCTTGTCATGGCCATGCTTCAATTTTACAGGGATGTTTTCTGGACTGAACCACACTTCTGGGCTAAAATCAGTTCATAAACATTGAGAAGATAATCTCATTGATAGCCAAGGGCATAATCCGCATGTCGATCTGTAAAACCAAAGACCATAGCATATTTTTGCAAGAGTGCCGTGTATTGTCTTTTACCCTATGAAAAAACCCAAAAGTGTGTGTGTGTGTGTGGGATTTTGGTGGTGGTAGTGGTTTTATTTATCGTTGACAGAAACACACTCTTTTAGGTGATTAATTCAGAAGATGCATAGTCCCCAGTAGCCTTTTGTTTTGGTCAACTCTACCTTCTAGCAAGAAGATACCCCGTGAAGCCTCTGCCCTGGCTACCTGGGTCCTGCAACACAGCTGAACAGGTACAGTAGTGCTCTGCAGAGAGCATCAAGAACCGCACGGCAAATAGGTACAGGAGGGAACTTTGCAGCCACCTGCAATAACCCACTTTTTCCCATTCCGTGGCAAAGGAGCCCATGGCCCAGGGATGACCAGGAGGGCAGGGCTCACCTTGGCTGTCCCTACCCTGCACCAGTCTCACACACTTGCCTCTGCTCGGCAGAGCGTGCAGTGGGGACACGGTTTGTCTGGGTTACTGCTTGTTCAGGGCATTTGCAAGAGCTGTACAACATAGAAAATCCTGTGTGTCCCCCCATATCATTATGGGAGACTACTAAACAAGCAGTTGAACTTTAACTGCCACCCCAGTAGTGGGGTGCCAGTCTGCTGCCAGTAAGGCAAATGTTCCCCCATGGTGGAAGGAGGAAGATGCAGTCTCTCCCAAATCAAAATCCTGTTGGCAGTGAGGCTGGGTGGAGGAGCCAGCAGTCCAGTGAACTCCTGTGCTGGTTTTGACCCTTGCTTCCTTACCAGCGGCAGGCAACACCTAACCACCTATAAAACACCCGGGTTATTGTAATCAAATGAGGCCGCCAATCCATTTAGTCTGGTCCCCTACCTGCAAGAGGAAAATGGCTAATTTGGGGAAAAAAAAGGACATCTGCATTGTGTGCAAGGCCAGCCTAAATCCTCCTTGCCTGTTCCCTTCCCCTGTCCTGCCAGGCAGAAGTGCAGGGTGAGGATGCTCCCTGCACCCATGCCTCCAACGTGAGTGAGCTGTGTTTGCAGGCACGCATGTTTTGTCTCTTGCTCCACTGCTGCTAAGCCAGCCCCATCTTGTGCTCTCCCCTGTTGCGAGAGATAGCAGGAGGCTGCGTCACTGTGCTGGGGGCTTGGACCCCATCTAGGCAGGACCTGCTGCCTGACCCTGCGAGTAACTCGTACAGTGACTGTCTGCCCTCTGCAGCACTGCTCCAGCATTTGCAGGACTGCTGCAGACGCGGGGACCAACGCTGCAGCCCTGACTCACCCAAGCCACCTGATCGTATTCCTTCATACAGTTTTCTCTGCTCCCTGGCAAGCAGGCAGTAAAATGGATGGGGCTACACTCAGGCACTACACCAGTACCTGTGCAGTCACATAACGATGGTGCTCTCACAGTGACATTCAGTTTTATAAACCAAAATAGGGTGTTTGGGGTTGGCAGAGGGGTGTGTGTGGTTGGCTCTTTTCCATCTTCAAGATGCACGGTGTGCCTGATGTCCTGCCTTGTTATTTGAACCACCAGTGACACCCCCACTTATCGCAGACATGCAGAGAGTAAAGGGTGGCACTCACAGTGCAACAATCTGATGCCATATGTGGCTTTCTTTACTTCGAAAATATTTTATCATTCAATTTCAGATGGGATGGGAACATGTGAACGCAGAAAAGGCATAACAAGAAAAGATGCTAATCATTCCAGAGTAGCTGGGACACTTCAGACAAACACTTGGCTAGAAAGAACATTTTCTGCTGGCTTATCTTCTGCCCCTGCAGCCGGGGAGGCGGGCTGGGAAAGCATGCTCGTGAGAGAGCCGGGCGCGCTGTGAAGTGACAGCTTGCCAGAACAGGAGCACCATCCATTTTAATAACCATTTGGCTCAATCTGAAAACCAACCAACCAGACCAACCTGACACTAACAAGAACAAGCTCTTTTTACTGCAAGCGATTGTGAATTCATGCCCAAGGCTGGATGCCCTCTTCAAGGCAAAGGGGAGTTTTGTCTTGGTAAAAATTTCAAAGCTATTCACTACAGCTGGTATCTGAAAATCGAGAAACATCAAAGAGGGGTACCCAGCCCTGCAGCCTCAACTCCAAGGCAAATTCTCTGCCATGAGGAATCATCCTGAAGCCAGTGCATAAGCAGGGCTTCCTACGGGATTTATACAGCATTTACAAGAGAGAAGCAGGTATTTCTACCCCAGAAAGGAGCAGACACAGGATGGCTGTGCTGGAATTTGTGCTCAATTACAAAGTGCAGATGCACTGCCTGAGTCAGTCTGGCAATTTCTGAAGTGCAAGCAGAACCCCAAGCTCACAAGAAGTCAGATGGAAGATCCTGCATTGCCTTCCCCCTTTCTCTGGGAGGTGCAGGGGCAGATCTCCAGTGCACACCTCTGGCTCAGGGCAGGGGAGGGAGATACCTCTGTGTGTCCTCTCTGTAGGTGCCCTATAGGCAGAGCAGAACTGTCACGGGGACCGTCTGCACCAAGGGAACAGCAGCATTGATCAGAGGTTCTTTGCCCTTTATGAGACAGTGTGTAAGGTCTGGAGAAGCCTGATAATACGGTGTCCTAAACTGTTGTCAGAGGCATAAACCATTCCAGCCTCATCCAGCATGTAATTAAGCTGCTGTCACTTGCAGGAGATATCCCGTAATGGTGCTTTATCGCACGCAGCCCTCTCAAAGCACAGAGAGCTCCTGGGCCTCAGGGTGCCAGCTCTGCCACCCCGCAGCACGCTGCTGAGCTGCTCGGTCACTGTTGGGCTGCTCTTTGCAGATGCCCCTCGGTGAAAAAACTGCTAGGGAAGGACAGGGGCTTGTAAAACAAAAAATAATTTTAAAACCTGATCAAGAGGCAAAACATGGATGACTGAAGAGACTGAGAAGAGATTATCAACACAAGGACAGTGTTGTATCCCCGTCTTGGGGGAGGACGTGATACCCATGGCCTGACAGTGAAATCAGCAAGTGACTATCTGGCTTTGAAAACAAGCACACTCCTCTCTCCTTGCCTCAGCAGCTCCACGTAAATACCTGGTGCACCTCCCATCTCACATCTCTCACCATTCACAGTCTTGTTCTCGCTTCCTTTCACCAAGAGAAAACACATCATTTTAACATCACAGCTGGGAGGGAAAACGAGTGAAGGCAATAGGTATAAATCAACATGCAGCTCAGACAGGAGAAATGTTTACGTTTTAGTGTTGCTTAACAGCGAGATCCGTGGTATGCTGGGCCCGGTGTGCCTGAGGCCGGTAGAAACCTGTCCTCAGTGGGGCACGTCGGGCACGGCTGGCTGCAGGGAGGCCGCACGGCAGAGCGCTAAGGCAGCACTGCCAAGGAGGCCGCGGTGCCGCTGCGAAGAGGGCAAGCTCCCCACTGCCGGCCGGCCGCCCCTCACCGCCCTTCCTCCTCGCTCCTCTCCCAGGCTGCGCACCCCACGCCCAAGCTGCAAGTCCCTCTCTCTGCTGCCTTTGAGCTTTCCGGGGCAGGGAACCTCTCCGCCTCGTTGGGCAGCACCGGGTCGTTCTCCAGCGGGTGAACGCGACACCAGTTTGCTCCCGCCTGGCAGCCGGCACGGAGAGGTGCGGGCACACCCGGCCGCCAGGCAGCGCGAGCCGCNGGACACCGCGCAGTACCGTGCCTGCCCGTGAGGAGGCTCTGGGAGCGGTGCGAACGTTCCTGCGCGAGCGATTTTCATTTAGACAGCGGGGGGCTTTGTGGGGTGTTGCTTAAGGTATCTGCTCTCCTCACTGCCCAAACTTCGCCTTTCCGGATGAAAACTATTACAAAAAAAAAAAAAGCCAAAAAGGGTCATCCATTGCGGGTCATATAAGATATAAAAGCTTTCCGCAGGTAAAATTCTCTGCCGGATAACCCCGTTTTCAACATAGGTCCCCAGTAACGCACAGGCCGCCTGCACGCGCGCGTGGCGAGCTGCGCGCTGCACTCCTGTAAAGCACCCTGCGCTCTCTCTGCAGGTCTGCAGACAGGTGCGCAGCCTCCCTTCCCTCTGGGCAAAACTCCCCTGTCCCCCATTCCCACTCGGTTGTTTCTCCTGCCAGCTCACACTCTTTGAAGTCGGGGGGAAAAAAAAAAATCAATCCACCAGTTAGATGAACATCTCCACAATCTCAAGATGTCTTGGGAGATTTCCAGGTCATAAAAAATGTATAACAACTCTCTGTTGGGCTTTTTTTTTTTTTTTTCTTTTTATTGAAACTTGGCATTTTGTGTGCTATATTTTGGGTACTTCAAAAATCAACAATCAAACCAAATTGTAGATGAAAGATAGCAACAGAGAGGAGAAAAGAGAGAGCAAGAAAATGAGTTAAAATAAAAACAGAGAGAAAAATACCCAACTGACTGGCTTTCCTGCTCTCACGTAAATAATGGACAGCCAGTAAATAAATAGGTTACAGGGCTCAGCCGAGCCCAGGAGACTGATGGACATGATCCTGCAAGTTTATTAGAACACAGAAACACAGCTGGAAGGAGACCCGGGAGGTCACCGAGGCTAGTCTGCTGCTACCCCTGTCCAGTGCCTCACTGGAGACCCCCACCAGGACCAATTTTTCTCAGCCAAGAAGATATGGAAATATCCCACCACAATCAGCCCTGTGATCTGGGATGTACACCACCAGGTGTAAGAGCAGAATTTGTTCCCCTTACTATACCACTGTATTACACTCTCATTTCAAGGCGCTCTCGAGTGCACACTTCATGAAAGTTTTTCTAGCACTACCAGCAATTTCTAGGTTATCCAGCAGTCACTTTCTCAGATCTGCCTTGAGGACAACACAGGGGCCTGCAGGACCCTTGCCAGTGTTAACGAAGATCCTACTGACATTCCCAAGAAAGAATACATCCCTGCTGCAGCAGTTCCCAGACTTCAGGATAGTCACTGGGAGGAGAGTCCTTAAAAGATACCCACACATACTTTTTTCCTTGCAAAGTGTTAGATGCTGTGCCCTCAGGAAGTTCCTTACAGCTTCACAGCGGTTGGGCAGGATGCATCTCACCTAACTGTACATGCCACGCAGACACTGTCAGGTGAATCAGTCTCTCTAGGCTTATAGATGGTAGAGACCAGCCTTTACAGTGTAATTTAAGTGCTTTTAGGTTTGTTTCCACTTAAAGCTGAAACAAATCCTCCCCAGGTGATTCACTGACTCTTCTTCAGCTTCTCTCCTCTCACTCTGAAGGGCACCTGGAAGAAAGCACATGCTTCCAAGCTGCCAAACTTCGGTGAGACAGATCCCAACCTTGCTGTTGGGTGTAACTTAAATTTTGCTTGCATGTATAAGCATCCAGCAGCTGCTTTCCTTTCTGCCACACACTCCTAATGAGAATTCAGGAGCTTTCTCTGCCACACCTGAACCTGAGAGCACCCTTCGGCTCTCTAGCACCACTGTTAACAATCCATCCTATTCCAGTTTTCTTCATTAATATTTATGCCTTTACATCCTGTTGTTAGGGCTTTTTTTAAGCAGGCTTCCTCATACTGATCCAGTATTAGATAATAATGATACCACATAAGCCAATAGCATGATAATGAGACAACAAGAATGATAGCGATGTCCCCACATTAACTAATAATGATACCAGTGTCTTCCACAACGGATGTGGGATTTAACCTGTCTATCCCAGCCCACTGACTTGCAGTCACCCTTCGCTACAAGCCATCTCAAAACCAAAGAGAATGCACATCCGGAGGAGGAGCAGCTCTGACTGACCAAGGAAGGTATGTTTGCCTTCTCATAATGAAACTTTCTTCATTTGTTTGAGTTGGATGAACGTGGGAGGACACCCACTAGTCCTAAAACCAATTGGATTTCAATAGCACAAACCCAGATATGTTTCAGAAAACCCATTTGAGGAGTATTTTGATACGGTATATTAATGATGCACTTCATCACTATAATTTAATTGCAAATGATCACCACTGTACACAAGTTCAGTACGTATATACAAGTTCAGTACCTGTTCAGCAATAAAATTTCAAGCTCATATATGTAATTTAGTAACACTCCCTTGTTTATCTTACAAGTTCATTTCCAGGTTTTTAAAAATAACCAACATAAAAGTGCATTGATTTTTCACTGTTTTGCTGCTGGCACGCTTTCTGTATTTCTCCTCAGACAGGTACATTTGATAAATACGATGGTCAGTTCCAATATTGTTTAAAGTCACTTTCTGAGGAACTTCCCTGTCAGATCTTGCAGGCTCGCAGACTGCACTGAAGTGGCTATTGTTCACGTGCTTTACTTACATATTTGATTTTCTAAGTGAAAAAAAATCAACAAAACACAAACTTAAAGGCTGTGCAATCAAGTCCTTATTTGGTGTAAACTAAGAACAACATCAAACCCACTTGCTACCAGCAAAGACACAAAACCCGACTGACTGCATGCTCAGTTAGTTGACAGCAGGTTTCTTCATCCCAGGAGCAGGCACAGATCTGTCAGCGAAACTGCGAGTTCTCTGGCCGTCTCTGCAATGATCGCTGGGCCTACACTGGGCCTAACTTCAGGGTTAGGGTTGGAATGAGAGTTAAGATTCAAGGTGAGGAGGATAAAACCTGTAGCTATATCCTGATTAATGCTAGGACAAGCAGGAGACTCAGATCCTTGCTATGTAGGCAGGGCTGTGGGTGCAGCTTAGGGTGTATGGGGGATATCTAGCTAGACCTCTCTTTTTCTGTCAGTGTAAGAAGATACCTGGTATCAACAAGGGAAAACGGCTTGACATTAATTCTGGGGTATGTAGGGATGACTAATGAATCCTAGGTTTAGCACTTAGTTTTGCAGCTGGAAGGGCTGAAGAGATAGGCATATTCTTTGAAAGATTGCTACCCCAGAATGAAGCGTGCTGTTGGCACTTCCAATGCCTTTTCATAAATTCTGCAACAGGACTGTATCTTGGACCAATGTTCAAGGGCCAGAGTTGGGTTTTGAACAGTTTATGGACAAGGCCAGAGGGGCTTGGTCCTCTAGGAAAGGTTCCATCTTTGTCTAGTGTTGGTTCACCAAAAAATGGCAACTTATTACTGCCGCCTATTCCTGCTGTAGCTAAAATAGCAGAATTGTCTACAATAGATTTACAGACAGACTCCCAGTTTGATATAGCATCAGGTGGGTGTCTACATGTTTCATAACAGAAGTTTTGTCTTCTTCACAACATGAGAAGCCAGGTACTCAGAATCCCCACACCGAGAGCGCGTTATTAAGGGGAGAGTCAAGCTCTCGAATAGTTTTGAGGGGACAGAATTAAAAGTAGGTGTTGCAAACCCGATTTGGTGAGTGCCAGTACTGCAACAGTTTTTAGCTAGGTGATCACCGTGCCATGCTTCCCTCACATGACCCCTGCCACAAATACAGATGTAAATCCTACACATTGTTAGGGGCCTTAACAGTGATAAGCCGTGCCTCATCACATTATTACAGCTTCGCAAGCCTTTGCATATAATACTTGACAACACTGGCTCTGCTACACGCTGTTCCTGAGATTACTTAACATAGCTCTAGTACAAGCATCTGTAGCAGTGCTATGGGCCAAATCCTGCCACTCTCAGCTTTAGTCAAAGGGGTGTTTTTAGAAGTTCAAGACAGAGCAGGCATTGCATTTCGCCTATGCAAGAGAGTGGGATTAGCCCCATTCATTTAGTTCAAGTCAAAAAAAAAAAAAAGGTTTCACCTGAGGTTTTCCGAGCTGAATTCTGATTCCAGGAAACGAAGGAACTGGTCTCGTCCTACTGGGTCCTTCAGCACCTCATCCATGGAGAAACCCCATCTTTTCACACGCTGCTGACTAGGTTCTTTGCTGTTTGGGGAGAGAAGGGAAAAAACAGATGGAATGTGCATTTCTGCCTGCTGTCCAAGCAGCTGCTGCTGTTTCTGCTAAGCAGCAAAGGGAGAAAGTATTAGATGAGAAGATAGTGGTTTTTTCCTCAAGATTTTGCAGAAATACAAGTTAGCAAGTAACATACAAAAAGAAGCTATAAAACCAGGGTCATCATTAAAGCATCTGTACTCTCTGGGTGCTATGTACATGGCAAAATGAGAGAGACAGTGAATGATATGGTTTTCAGAGTAATCTCTGGTAGGTTTCATGTAAAGAACAGCATACCATACTTGAATAATTATTCCTTATGCACTTCTTACATATCTCCTCATATGTACCTTGGGAATTTCTTATACGTCAAGGCAGAAATTTGCGGGTGGTGTTCCCTGGGCTGCTGGTGAGCTCCAGAGCATCTCCTTGTGTCCCACACAGTGCTGGCTGGTCACTTGGAACTGGCTTCAGATTTTCAGTTCCACATTTGCATTAGAAAAAGCAGTTTCACTAAGAAGCAGCGCAGACACGATTTCTAAAAATGATAACTGGTTTGTGGTCTTTATTTTTCAGTGCCTCTGATTCCTGGATACCTAAGTCTTGAAAGACTACAAAAGCATCTCCCTCCTCCCCTCCATGATAATCAGACTCTTATTTTGTGTCTCAGCTGGGATGCTGAGATGCAGAGGCACCCAAAATCACTAACCACCTTTCTCCGAAATTATTTCTTCATTCAACCCCACTTACATACGCTGTTGTTTGAATTGCCAGACATTGCAGAGATGCCTATGGGGAGAGGAAGTGCCTGAGAATCACAATGAGGATCCTACGAGACAGTCCGCATCAGAGCGTAATCTGGGCTCACAAAGTGTTTGAAAACTTCTGGTGTGATGGCGTCATACTATGAGACAACTATTAAAATACAGCTCAGCTGCTCACATTTGTGACAGTAGAGCCATTGTTAACAGTACATATCTATTAAACTACATGTCTCGTCATGTCCACAGTGATTCCTAATCCTGGAGCCCTAGGGGACAGTGGCGATCTGTGCTGAAGACAAATAAGCCAAAGGGGTAAATAAAATGCCCACTTTGATTTCCTCTTGGTGTAAAGACTAAGCAAAACTGATGGCCTTGTCCTCACTAGAAGTACAGAGCACTTGGGATGGCTCCTCCTGTGCTCACTCAGGAGCCAGCAGCGCTGCGGACGAGGGCACATATGCCAGCCTACCTGTTCAGTGAGCCAGCTTGGACACGGGAACGTGAAAGCTGTGTTTGTGCAGAGCTATCCACAAGCTAAGCTCAGGAAATTTCCTGCTGAGCCCAGAGATCTGTAGATGCTCTTCTTGCTGCTGCACAATGTTCTAGCACGAACGAAAAGGCCAAAATGCCATCTAAAATGGAAGGCTTTCTGTGCCATTTCCCTCGTCCTGAGTGCTGTGAAGGATGAACTGTAGGGGCACAGGGCTGTTCGTACTCATCAGCTGGCCTTACCGTTAGAAGTGAGAGGCTCTTTGTTTTCCTGAGCGGGGGCTTTGCTCTCCTAACTGAGGAAACAGCTTTGCAGGCAACACAAGGGCTACCGCAGCTCTCGGGGATCATTTAATTATTCATGCAGGTTGCAACTAGATGCAGATGCAGTGAGTTCTCTTACAATAGAGAATAAAATGGAAATACAGAGCTGTTTGTTCTTCCATCTCCCAACAATACAACTTTCTCTTTTTCATTAGGAGGAGAATCACCTTCCTTAACTCTGAAATGATAGCAGAAGCCAAACATTTCTTTTAAATTCCTACAAAGGCTGTGACATAAGGTTAATTGTATTCTTCAGGGACACAGACATCTTTTCTGGGATTTGCAGTGACCTCAACAGACGCAGAAATAATCGATGCCTGGATTACCTTGTGGATGGGGATTCGTCCAGAACAGTATTTTGCAGGGGCTGTGTCTGGTTTGAGCCCTGCTAGGGAGGATGAAGAAAACGAGAGAAACTGTCTAAAAAAGAAATTCCAAATATTGAAATAATGTGAAGAGAGGCAGAGATCAGGGAACTATTGGATTTCTGTGACTACCAGAGAAGCAGATGAAAACATCTTTCACATCCCGGACCACACGCGTTTTGAACAGGCCAGTTTTTGAACTGGCCCTTTTCCTGGAACACTGATTCACTATGAATTGGATTTCTTAGGCTGGTAACATCTTAAACTTTACACTATTCTTCAAGAACAGACAGGATTAGATTTGGCATTTTCCTTTCCAAGATCTGCTGAAGTGAACTCCCAGTCCAGATTTGGTGCTGACCAGCAGCAGCTAACGCTAGAAGAAGCTGCTGAGCACTTGCAGCAGTTGGCCACAGGATGCAAGCGAGTAGTGAAGGTGATAGATGGCATAGCAACATCATTCAAACCTGCTGCAATAGCTGCTAGGCATAGAGGAAGGCAGGACAATTCTAGCTCTACTATGAGGGCTGTGGCTAGCCTGTGATGGCAAGAGATGTGGGCACTGGCCAGACTTCCCTTGCACTAGAATCACATGGGCAAAAGATGATCTAAATCGCAGTGCTGTGCCTCTTCTCTTGGAGAAACCCTGAGGTGCAAGGCACTGGAGGTCCTACAGTCGTTCTTCCTCCTTTTCGTCTATTAGATGCGATAACAGAGACAAGCCAGCTTGTTCACCAACAAGTGAGGCCCAAGCTCTCTTTGTCAATCTATTATAATGCTGACCTGCCAAGTCTCACACATTACATGTGAGCTACACTCCTGTGGCTCCTGTGCCAAATCCAACTGCACGCAGCGAGAACAGGCACTGCCCTCTAACCCATCTTATTCTGCCAGTGGCATCTTTCAGGGAATCTCAGGACAGGAGCAGGGCTGGAGGAGGATCAGAGAGCAGGCTCTCAAGGGTCAAAGAAGATGTGCTGGAACAGGTATCTCTTAGCAGTATCCTATATCTGTGGGCTCTCAGACCCGAGCCTGTGTATGTCCTTCACAGGCATCAGAACATCCACTACCTGGCATACAGAGCATCACACATCAAGTCATATGGAAGTGGAAGGGCTGAATAATTCACAGAGGAAGTGATAAAGCCTAAGCTCCTGCTTAAACTTTAGCTACGTACTTGTACCCTGTAAAGTTACAGACATACAACTTCCTATCCAAACAGGGCAGTGGGAAGAGCATACAAACAAAATGGCAAGACAACTCTAACATTACTTAAAACTCCGAATTCTTACCTCATTTCAATGTCCCACAATGCTGCGTCATCACTTATCCAGGGATTGGAAGGCTCAGCAGGAGTTATAAAGGGGTCATATTCCACGTACTGCTCTGTGTAAGCTATTAAACTGATAGATATTAAAAAAAAAAAAAGAAAGAAAGAAAAAGAATCAGGGCCTGAATGCTCAGTCACATGTCAGAGGTACAGCTTTTCTTTTTTCTTTTTTTGGTCTGCTTATTTTTATTTGTCTAGGGATCAGTCAGTTTCCCAGCAATCATGGGAGTCCCTTTTCCCAGGGATGGTGCATACCAGGATTTCTCTGCAAACACCCACCAGCTCACTGCAGTGTTTTCCTTAAACTCGCTGGCTTGCAATGGCCACAAAAGACTTGACAAGGTGACAAGTGGATTGCTGTGGTAGGGCTTCCCACAGAAAGCTACAGGATGGCTATGAAGCAAGTGCCCTCCTCTTCATTTGTTGCACGTTGCTATCGCCTCCTGCCTTCTTGGATTTTGCAGACTTTTGCACCCACTTAACTTTATGCATTATGAGTAACTCACCCAAGTAGGGTCATGTACTGTAGTGAAGAATATACTTAAATCTTTGGAGGATCACAGTCCTGAGCATCAAAGCTTCAGGCTATAATAATTTTATTTTTTTTTTTGTTACATTGGTATACCATTTAGTCTAATGGCACTATTGTAAGATACTTCAGCAGTAGTTTACAATAACTGACTTAGAATGTAGTAAATGATATGCATGTTGGAAAAACACCTGGCCTTTACACTGGCTTGCTTCATGACAAGTCAAATAAGACATATAGCCTCTAATCCTTAGTAGGATGAGATTCAAAGAGCTTCCTGGGAAAAGAACTGTGTCTGCTTGCATAAAAGATTCAGGAATTCCACTGAGGTTGGGGCTAGGGGGGACATTTTTACAAAAGACAGACTGCATATATGAAATAAATGAAAGGAAATTTGTCCTAGTCTATATTGGAAATACTCTAAGGCACTTTTTAATTTTTTTGCCCAAGTCTGCCAAGTAATTAACTAAGTTAATTGAGTCTCATCATCATGAACAACTAATCTACTTGTACTGTGATTGTCCATGCTAAACTTTACCTCTGGTCTTCCACACCTCAAAAAGGTAGGAGAAGGAAAAGACTCTGTGAAACAAAGGGTCACAAAAGGCAGAAAGTTTCCCTGACCTGCTCTACAGTAATTATTTCTTTTTGTTTGTCCTAGCTCTTATCATGAGGCATTAAAATCATACACTTCTGTAACCACAGCAGGTTCCCATTGCCCCTCAGGGCACTCAGGGCTGTCTCATCTCATTTCATTAATTACATTTCATGACTGCTGTGGGTCAAGGGTTGGAGGAGGGAGCAGCGTCCAATTTCAGAGAGCAGCAGCAATCCCCGCGACATCAATGAGAGAGAGAGAGTTGGTTAAAAAAAAAAAACCAACGAAAAAGGATCAAACAGGAGATACCTATTGTGAAACTTGAATTGCTCCTAATAAAATAATAAGGCAGCATCGGAGGTGCTAGTACAAGTACTGGCAAAAATAGAAGGGGAAAAATCTAATTTAAATGAAACAAGGGTGAATTGCTAAGCACATTTTGCTGACTCAGCAGAATGACAGCAGCAGAATCATTGCCTCATTGTCTAAAGGAGGCTACAGGCAGGGGACTCCTAAGGGAAAGTGTTTCTGTCAAAATACAAACCTGGACTTCTGGCCTTTCAGGTGATGCACTGGAATTCTGGTAGAAGGGGTGGTGGGAAGAGTTCACTGAAGGGTGCAGAGCTTGCCTTGAGAGCCCGACTGCCTCACAACTGAGGGAGGTGGGGGCGCCCAGCTGAGCATTCACAGGAACTTTGGGATAGCACAGCTTTCTGACAGATTTTCGTCTACGGAGCTAAGATTGCTTCTGGTAGGAAGATGCTCTGTTTTTTATCCCAGCCAGTTCTGTATTGCAATTGCACCAACACTGCATGATGCACTCAGGAAAAACAGGAGGTAAAATATATTGATATTTTTGCTCAATAGTCCTCAAATCTCGTTGCCAAATCCTAAACCTGACAGCGTGCAGGTCTCAAGTGGGGAGAAAGGATGGGGAAGAAAGGAGAAAACAACTGTTTCCATGGTGCCTGGAGAAGTTGAGGGATGCCTGCTCCCACAGTTGGTGCAGATCTACTCCAGGAAGGGGAACAAGGAGGAGGAGGAAGCAAATCTCTATCAGTGGGCATTTATGTCATGGGAGTGGGGGATAATCTTTTGAGAGCCTTTCCATTGCTCTTCTGCCGGACAAGGGCTATCCCACAGAATAGCACGCCTTCATGTAAAATGTATAATTTGTCTATCACTATTAAAATAATTTAGATCCTATTCCTATGACAGATTAGCAGCTTGTTTCCCCCACCACTCCCTGCCTTATTTGCTCCTCATGACTTCCCTCGTCCTGCCTGAAAGTGCCTTTGCACTGTACTGTAGAAGTGGCAGGTGATGCTGCTGTCAGGCTTGGCTGTCGAAAGGAGCATGTCAAGAAGTCATCTCCTGCACTCCGATTTGCCATGCTGTCACTTAAACTAGTCCCAAAAGTGGGGCCCAGCCTGAAAAAATGACTTGCTAATAACGGCACCTCCTTACGCAGCAGATTTGTCCCTGGCATCTGCATTCAGTGTTTTACATCAGGCTTTCAGGCTGTGTAGGTTTTTATTTCAGGCAATAGTTCAACTCAGGTCATCCACATACATTCCTCCTCACCCATCCCAAACCTGCCAAGCCAGCGGACTCATCAGCCCCTCCACTGCCTTCCCTCCTTCCCACTCTGTGATGCTCCACATCCCACCACTCTCTCCACCAAGCACTGGGACCCTCCGGCAATGCTGCCACCCAAACTCATGGCATAGCCAAGCACTTCTTCACAAGATATCAATATCCCAAACACGGTTTTCATTCTGTATAATTTCAAACTGAAACTTTCAAAACAGGAGAAAAGAACTTTCTGCTTGTTCTCATGTTATTTACTTTTCTCCTGGTTATCCATTTGCACAGGTTTTGACAGCAACATTTTCTTATCCAATTTGGTCGAATTAAAAAAAAAACCCCACCATACCGAAAGCTCTTTCAAATGAGGAAAATCTTCTGCCCAGTTTTACTGAAAACTAACAGGGTTTTTTTTTTTTTCATTGACAATGTTACATCTGTAATGTCAGTAGCACCTTATGAACCTGAACAACAGGTGTATTACATGGACAGGATTTGATGTTCACAAGTGAATGAGTTTTACTGAGTCCGTCTTATTGAATAAATACCTACCTAGAAAAAAACCCAGGCAAAACAGATCTGCTTGCTTGTAAATTACCAGCCTGGAAATTATTACTGTCTCAGTATATTATGGTCATTGTAAGTAAATTCAGTACAAAATGACATATTTTGGTAAAGCACAAATGTATCTTCTTAATAAAAAAGAACTAGAAAGCCCAAAACATAAATATGAATGTGTTCATTTCAATTGTACAGTACAACGTATGCAGGACTTCAGGGAGCCTCTGAATATTTTCTTTTTAATTGGATACATTTTAATTTGAATTGTTAAACTTTATGAGCCAATAGGAACTTACTTCAGGGCTCTTGCCATTTAATTTGCCTAGTTTAGTACACACATGCTAATTACAGGTGCAGGCACTGCAAAGCACATCTCATAGGGTAATGTCTTTCTAATTTGCTTAAAGAAAAAATTCCTCTATTATTTCTTTACACGGCACCAGCCCTTATCATGTCCCTCATGTTCGACGCAGTTTTGCTCTGAAAGTGATGTTACTGAAGAGCGTGCAGTTCCCTGCATGCGCCTCTGATTCCCCCGCAAGGACTTGCGCCTAACAAGTACCTAAGTAAAGGAGCTGTCATTCTCAGTTAAACTTCTGCTTGTTCTTTACCTGTTTGTACTTTCCTACCAGAACTACTCTGCAAGTCAGCTGTGCCTTGATTTGCCTCTGAGAAATGCACTTCTTGAAACACTGCCTTGAGTAGTCCAGGTGCAATCCCAGCACTTCTCATAGGGTTTCATACATATAAACAGAAGCAGAAACCTGCCCTACAACCCCAGTATGAAACACCACATGCAACGAGATGCAAATGCAGCTCCTTCCCCAGAGCTGTGCCAGACTAACAAGAGATAAGCTCTGACAGTTTACCCACAAAAGAAAAAAAAAGGGTGTTTTCAAATTGTAACAGGAATGACTTTTCTGTAAATCGACTCTAGGGTTGTGAATGGGTGGGAAACAAAAGTACTGCAAGGGTTCCTTCTTTTGTCATTAATATTTCTTTTGCTTTTACAGTACAACAGCATCCTCATTTTTCACCTCCTTTTTGTCAGGGGCAGAAGAGTGAGTGCAGAAGCGTCAGTGGTCAGCTGACAGGCAGCACGGTCAGTCAAGGAGGTGGAAGGATTGACGCACAGAAAGGGGACCAGCCTTCGTGCTCCCTGTTTCTGGAAATGCCAAACTGGAGATGAGGAAAGAACGGGAAATCATGCAGACGGGGACACTCACCTTTCTGCTACTTTGGACATCTTTAAACAATGTCTCTCTATCTGCACGTTCAGAAAAGTTATCTGAGGAGAGAAAGACGACAAGGACATTAACAATCCAGGAGCTCTACAGCATGCATTGATCAGGTGCCAACACACTATTGATTTCTCTTTCCAAACAGCTTGAAAGTAACTCGGAAGGAAATGGGACCCTTCCCTAGGTATTAGAAGAAGCTTATTAACTGCTTCCAACGGGAATCTCCATTTCCTATGGCAAGGGCCCAGGGGAAGCTTCAGAAGACATAATTAAAAGTAAGAAAGGCACATATTTGGGGCCAAGGTTCCTAGACTACTCAAGGTGCAATATGATCCCTCTTTTACACCAGTCTTCTCTTCCAATTCCCTGACTGGCATCACAAGACTGGTTACAGTTTTGCAGCACATTTGCACTCTGCTATGAACTAGTTTTTCACAGTACCCTGCAGCCTATGTTGCCTATGATGCAACAAGAAGCTCAAGAAATTTTGTGTTCAGGTTCAGTTCAGAAGACCACCCTAAAAATGGCTGCCTAAGAAACATGTTTACAGCTGCTTTTACTAAAATGCTGACCTAGGGATTCCTGCCAGTAGTTCAGAGAGTCCTGCTTGTTGCAGGAAAGTAATTTCTAGAGAGAGCTCCCTGTGCTGGGGCAAGGACGTATGAGTTGGCTGGCCATTCCTTGGAGTGATTGTGCAAACAGAGCTTTTAGGGAACTGGGGAAAAGTTGACTGTACAGTCTAACAGTCACACATGGAACGATGCCTTTCCTCACCGCCCATCCCCGACCTGCGCCCCAGCATGCTGGCTTCTTCCCTGGCCTTTGTCAGTGCCCACTTTTCAGATATCCTCAGTGATCTGGAAATTAACCTGTTTACTGGCCCACAGAGAGAATGATACTAGATTCAAAGGTCAGTATTACCCAAAAAACATTTTGTCATACAACTGCACTGCTCAATTAATATATATATATATCTCTAAATACTTACTACTTTACATGAAGTCTGTGAGGATCAAGGACAGGTAACACATACAATTGGTTTTGCTGATATTTCCATAACTTTATATGCACTTTTTTTTTTTAACTTTTCTTTTTTTCCCTCCAGATAACAGTTCTCAGAAGAGTTGCCATACAGCCACCTACTTACTTGTTTCCGAAAATCCTCTTTTGTAGTTTTGCGTACAGGTTGGGAGGGCACGTGTACAGGGCTTTGGGGCTGAGATTCCTCTGTAACCCCGTATACTGACTGAGGAACCAATAAACAGAAGAGATTATGGCATTTTTCTGTTATGCAATGAGGAAAACCACAGTATGCAAAGCACTAAGGTGACAAGCCAGCGATTTCCTACTGTTTGTATCTACATGGGTCAATAACCATTCAGCCTGGAGCAAAATTTACAGATCAGGCCATCTTTGCAGATGCCTGAGCATGGCAGGTCTGCAGGCACTTTAAGAAAAGGATTTATCTTAAATGTTAATATGCAGCTAATAATTTTTGGAAGATCTGAAGGTTGTGTCAATGCTTTCAGGATGAACAATGGGAGTGGTCATTGTGGTGAACCAAGCAGAGAAAGAAAAGACTAGAGCTTAAATCCTATGTAATTTTCTTTCACCTGGTTTAATTTCTTGTTGTAAAACTACACATTGAAGAAAGAGCTTAACCAGGTGTCAATGGCTCAAGTTCACATGAACCTCTCTAAACAAAAACCTGCAGACTGACTTGTAGCTATTTATTTTCGGGACAGAGACTTGCACTGAAAATAGTATTGGTTACTCTTTCATCTTGTGCTTTTGCTTTTTATTTAACATTTGTAAGAGACAGGTGAATAGCTCTGCTGCATTTTAACTACCAATGGAAGTTCAGGAGTCTGGTGTCACCTCCAAAACAGGTAACAAGTGAAAGGATTGAGAGATCATGGCCTCAAGCTGTGCCAGCACAGGTTTAGATTGGATATTAGGAAATATTTCTTCACTGAAAGGATTATCAAGCATGGGAACAGGCTTCATAGGGAAGTAGCTGAGTCATCATCCCTGGAGGTATTTAAAAGACATGTAGAAATGATGCTTAGGGACATGGTTTATTGGTGAAATTGGCAGTGCTAGGTTAGCGGTTGGCCTTGATGATCTTAAGGGTTTTTTCCAACCTAAATGATTCTGTATGCACAGAAAAGCTAAAACTTGCTGGAAGTCAAAGACACCCAAGTTACTGATGATCCAGCCTTTGAAATGATTAAGGTGGGTAAACAGCTCTGAAAGATCCGTGCCCAAATAATTTCTGAAAATGGGACTTAGGAACTTTTGCCAACTGCTTTTAATTTTATGGGAGTGCAGAGCCAGCAGGTATCTGGGACACAGAGCTCATTAATGTCCTTCTCAGCTCTACCCATCACCCTCATGGTATTGCTCTGCTGGTAAACCAGGAATAGTAAATTCACCATTTAGAACAAAACAGAAGGGATGTTTGCAAACTGCTTTTTTTGGTTCCTATTGGGTAAGTCTGTAGGTGTCAAGTGTGATTTGTGTTAAAAACAAAACAAAAACCCCAAACCCAGAAACTCAAGCTGACCTTTTTCACCTTCTGTGGGTTTTTCATACGACGACACTTTCTAATGTCCATCTCTGTGGTGTTCACGCAGCCTGGCTGAAAAGAGACGGTAATTCTATTCCTCGTGTTTACAATCCACATGCTACCATACCGCTCTAAAATATACAACTAGATCTTGTCCAAAATTCTTACCTGAAGTTTGTCCCCCATGAATTATCCTTACTAAACAAGGGAGAGCATATACCCAAAATTGACATCTCAGCATACAATTCATTCACTTGTAACTTTGGAACCAAAAGGAAATATCTCAGCTAAGAGGGGAGCTTTTTCTAGGAAGTCTGAGCCAAACTGGGTAAGCTGCTTTTCTTTTGTATGCACAACGATCTTCAAAACTTCACATTTATTGTATATTTCCAAATCAATAGTTCCATGCATGCACAAGCCTAGAATGTCTAAAGTAATCTTGTAGACACTCGGTGTGTCTTGAACTGCGAGGAAAATCCATGTGGTGATTTTAAAAGCAATGTCTTTATGCAACACATGGCACAGAGTTTACTAGTATTAAACTTTCCTGTCAAAACCTGGAAAGTCTCATCATTCAAAAAGAGCTTTACCACAGGCCTGTGCACATCCCAGAATGCTCGCTCTTGGCTGTCCAAAATCTTCCTTTCTGTTTTATCCTTTTTTCTGTCAATTCTGAAAACAAAAGCATAAACATATGAGTACGAGTAATGCTCTCTTCCTTTCTACAGTTCCTAGCTAGGGGTTTTAAACCTGTGATAAAAAAACCCAACCAAAGCAGAAATCCACTTTTTTGTACAGCAACGTCACACTCCTGCTTGAAAGGCCACGTGCCATCAACAAAATATCACTAACGTTTACTCCAACATGCGTCAAAAGAGATTTTCCCACTAAGGTGGAAAATTTACTTTAACACCTGTTTTTTCATCCAGAGAGGAAAACAAGCTTTCCCAATACTCTGTCCCCAGACCTTGATTTTTCAGTCTGGGGAAGGTCCTGTTTGGCTTTGGCTTTGTCAGGAGACCCACCGGTACCTCTGTACCCCAGGTGAAGATCTCAACCAGTGCTGGACAGAGATCTGTGTCAGGAGGTCCTGTTGCACCCCAGTGCCCCAGCGGCACTGCTGGCATGACCACAGATTGCAATGGGGCAGCTCTCCCTGGCATTCCCAGCAGCAACAGCACCGGCAGTACTTGGGGCGCTCTCCTTAGGGCTTTCAACAGACCGGCTCTGCCCCCCTGCCCTGGTGTTGGCAGAGCGAGGGATGACAGTGCAAGCAACTGGAGCTGAGCTTGCTGCACGACCCCATGCGAGCCAGTGCTCGCCCAAAAGACACACCACTGGGCCAGCACAACTGTAACTCAGTAATTTCAGCCCCAATGCAGCCAGTGAATTAAAGCACACACATCAAAGGCAACTGGAGGTTGTTCAAAACAACCGTTCCCCTATCTCCGGCAGCATTGAGCGATTCGCTTCTGGTGCCTCGCTCTTGTGCTCAGCTCTGTGTGTGAGCACAGCAAAGTCGTCACTGGCTTGCAAGATCTTCCTGTGGAGAAACTGGG
Organism: Psophia crepitans; assembly: GCA_013399095.1. NCBI lineage: Eukaryota > Metazoa > Chordata > Aves > Gruiformes > Psophiidae > Psophia > Psophia crepitans. The sequence continues at coordinate 35,008 of VWZZ01000819.1, read as the reverse complement.
TGAAGCACAGGGAAGGAGGAACCACTTTTGACTCCAGAGCAGGACTGAAAAGCTGACAGCATCCTTGTGCTGGGTTTCTGCACTGCCGCCTCCTTGGAAAACCAAAGCAGTGAGGAAAAAAACCATGCCAGCTGGGATTTCTGACCATCAGGTTTTTCCCCCCCTGTTTTTTCTTTTCATGGGGTAGTGGTCCTTGGTTAAGTATGTGCTAGAAACGGGATAAAGAAACAGGGGACTGAAACTGAAGTTTCCAAACACCCCTCCTCACAAAAAGTCCAAGTCCTCCACAGTTTGGTATCACCCTGAATATCCTCCCTGCAAGGCTGAGATGAGAAACCAGCTCTGTCCCTGCACAAAGACAGAGCAGCCACCTGACAGCAGTTGCTGTCACCCAGCCCTTCCTGGCCAAAGGTGAAGTCTTCAGCCAACCTCACAGCACACACAAGCTGGAGGGACTCTTCAGAGGCTCTTCACAGGTGCTTTGTGCTGAGGTTCTTGGTTCATATCCCCAAACGTACTCATAACTCAGTATTTCACATCGTAAACTATGAAGACACAACATAATTAGCTCCTCTGGGGCTGCAGTTTTTGAGCCACGCAGGTACAACAGTGGAAATCCTGTGTGCAAACGGAGATGTGGAAGGCAGAGCAGAACTTCATAAGGAGGAGGAATGTTTTCAGGTATTCGTGGTTTGTTTTCCCTTTTAGTGTAATTCATAGCCCTGAATTAAATGTGACTTCTAGCCCTGCCTTGTTGGAAACCTGAAGACTGAACCATCACATGAACCAGGAACCAAGAAGCTGAAACTTGCCAGCAAAATGTTGATGGTGGCCAGTCCATTCGTATGTTTCAAAGAAAACTGAATGGAGAAAAGATGTATAAGCAACAGAGATCACATCAAGAATATAATATTTACATTTCTTTCTTAGGTAATAATAATTGTATGCTGAGGACAGAATGCAGAATTTTGTTTTGACTTAGATTTTTAATTTTTTTCATCTTGGCAATAAACCTTTAAGTAACTGAAAATACAATTGCTATCTTAAATTCTAATTTTCTCTTCCAAACAGAACACTGCTATTCAGGTCGGGATAAATCCCTTAATTACCTTGTAAATTAAAGGATAATTACCATGTACTTAAATAGTGCATAATTACAATGTTATTAAGCAAAGAATTAATCAAAATTCCAAAGAGTTAATCAAAGATAGAGACATGTACCTCAGCCACACCCTCAAGAAATTACGTTCCCTAACTTTTTAGCATCTAATGCTGAAAGTGCAAATTCCTTCTAGTAGTACAGAGTATCAGTACCGGTGTTCTCATGCATCATCTTCACCAACCTTTCCAATTTATAGGTGACAACTATATGCGCAAAATGGACACGGAGGGTTTTAGGCACTAGTTTGTAGATACTGCTCTACAGACCCTGGACCATGCCCATTTTGCAGCAATAATGAAAACACGCTCAAGACATTGAGAGGCTTCAAACTGTTCTCAAAAGGGAAGACGAAGAAAAAAAAATAAAATTTCAATTATGAGCAGAGGATAGGAAAACCTCGAATACATGAAACTTAATCAGATTTAGTAAGTGGTACTCAATTTTCCATGCTAATTTAGTAGCACAAGTTCCACTGCAACAAGTAGAGGTACAACAGCGTCAACGGGGGATTGGTATAAATGAGAAAACCAAGTCCAGTCTGCTGTAAATACCACCCTTACAATCACTTCGAAGTGGCAGTACTTTTAAACTCAGAAATACTTTACAAGCCTAGAGTAACATAGACAGACGACAAAGTTCTCTTCTCTCCATTTATACAAAACAAAAATACTACACAAATGTAGAAGGAGAATGGGCAAGGAAATTGCCCAAGCTCCCATGGTGAATCCAGGCTCAGGAGCTCCTGACCAGCATTTCCACGCACAGAAAATTAAACCCATCTTTCAGATTCTGGTACAAACCTTCAGAATTGCCTCTCTATTGTTTCTAGTCTGTCGGTGATTAAAATCCACCAACACCTCCTGAGCTTAGTCTAGTAAAGACTTTGATGGAGAAGTTTTATCTGTACAGAATCCCCTCCCCTTGACAGCTCTAAATATTGCTGCAGTTCAGTGCTCCGGATTACTCACTTCACTTGGGCCTCAGCTTGCATGAAGATGAATTCCCACTTTCTTGCAAATGCTCTCTGAAGCCTTGCCAAGTTTTCCTGACAAAAGATGAAAATAGTAAGAACAATTAATCCCTGTAATTATAACAGCTGCTTAAAAGCACAGTTAGCATGGTGGGTGTTTATTTTATTCCATCTTTTTTAAGCTGGAAAACTCAAGACACAGAAGTCAGCGCTGGTTTCAGGTGAACTATCTTGCAGTCAAAGCAAGGCTGTAACACACCCTTGCGGGCTGCAGCTCCATAGCTGCAGCCAAGAGGGCCCTGTCAGAGAAAAGTAATGGGGTGTGATGAAGACAGCCTGAGCTCTACTACAAAAATAACAATGGACTTGCTCCCAAAAGATAACATTGAGAAGCTTTGTGAAGCTGTTGACTTTCATTTCTGTTAGCAGATGGCTGCCACCTGCACGTTTCCCTCTCATTCCCACTTTCCTTTCCTCCCACCACCACTCTCTTCAGGCTTTTGCTAAGGCGCAAAGCCTGAGCATCCCTTGCTTTGCTCAGTCCTGGTCACTGCTGAGAGCATTAGGCAGCTGCACAGCACTGAAGGCTGGGGATTGCCAGGATGATTCACAGAAGGAAACAGCTTGTTTGTCCGAACAATGAACATCGCTAACTGCGAAGACTGGGTCCAGACGCAGCCTTGCTCTGCACATCTGAAGTAAGAGCTCTGGTCCAGACCCATTACAGAGAGCTTCGTAATCTGAGGTGGATGTGACTTCATCACAACTCAAGTTCAAACTCTGGACACAGCCAGGGTTTCAGGCTAAAATGGCACCCTGAAGTCACATATTCACACCCACCTTGATAAGGAGGCCTACAAGACCATTAACCTGATGCTCTTTTCCATTACAGCTGGTTCAACTATTGCAAATTTTCATTGAAAATGAACACTATTAGTTCTACTGGTGTTCTTTTTACACCTACTCCCTTTATTTCAAGAAAGTGCTTAAGCACATGCGTTTTAATGCTAGAAGAAATCTCCCCATTGTTTACTTTAAACTCTTGTATAACGCATGCCATAAAGCTTGGCCCTGCCACCACCAAGGCCATGTAAGAGTTTCAGTCTGCATACACAGGGCAAAACAGTTAAGCAAATGATTTACAGCTGTGCTGAACTGTGATGATTCCCTTAACTGTGGCTACAAGAAAGAACTACTTGTAATTATCTGTAAAAAACAATTTTTTGTGTTTCTTTTTTTTTTTCTTAATTTTAAATTATATTCACATGTGCCCTCTGGAATAAATATGCTGAAGCCAACGAAACATCACCAATTGAAGCAATATTTGGATCGTGCCTATATTTGGCCAATTATAAACAAAACTGAATGCAATCATAGAAGCTTAATCACAACATCAAGACCCCTGCTCTACCAATATAAATGCAGGGTAGGGGGTTGTCTATGAATGCTGAAAGCAGAACCTACACATGAGAAGGTGTCCCCTAAGATGCTTTGCAGAGATTCGCTTTGGAAACTCCAGGTCAGTGCCGATGCTTACGGAGAAGCATTCTCACGCTACATCTCCAAATATGCGTACTAAACGTACAGGGCTCCTTCCCACTCCCGTAAGCCTGTTTCTCTCGCTTGTGCTCAGCTTACATCTCCATTGCTGGATCTGCTTCAGCTCCTGTAATGACTAGGAAGAGTCGGTGCCATTCTTATCTGATTGTCTCTAATTAAGAGAGCAAAGTTTGAATGCAGAAGCAATCTCTAATTGTGCAATGCAATATTCACAAGAAAAATGAGAGACTGCCAAGATCTAATTATTTGGCCTCACTGGAGCATTGCTACTCTCAGTAGACAACGATGTGCAAAAGTACTTAGCCATAACCTCGCTGCATGTGTGTGGGAGTGTGTGCGCTGCCGAACAGCCTTTTGTTGCTTTATGATAGATCTTTAGAGTACTTACAGTTAATTGGTTGGCTGTGAGCAATTTTAATGGTTTTAATAATGAAATCAACAATATGTAGAAGAGAAAACTCAGCAAAAGGATATGTAAGTGCATGCAGATTATTATATTCCTTCCTTTATGCCTGTACTTCAAGATTAGAACTCCTGGGAACTCTGGATGCGTTTTCAGGGTGGACCTGGTAAGTGGCACTTATCCTTCACAGAAAGGACCAAATAGCACGTATGTATTATCCACGTGCACAGAAGTCTCAACATGTAGAAGGTAAGGAAGAACGAAGAAGTCCATTCTTGGAAAAAAGCAAACCTAAAATATATGCAATATAAATATTTTCACTGTAATAAACATGAACACAGAAGTCCACTAGAACCAGCTTTGTAAACAAAGCCTCCAGTGAAAAACTCCAGATTTGAAATTCAGCCATAAACCAAAAAAGTCTATACAATAGAAAGAAAAGTTCAGCTGGTCTGAGCGTTACACTGCTGGTATTCAAAGAAACTCACACCAGCCTTACCCCTCCTGCCTCCATCGTCCCACTCCTCTCCACACAAACTCTGCACAATCTGGAGACAAGGTTGGGGATATTTTTGTGGAAAAACATTTCATAACAGAAAATATGCCCTGAATAAGCTTGGGTAATGGTTTTTATACAGCATATTGAAAAGAGCCCAAGTCTAATATCTGAAAACTTTCCTTTTAAGGTCCGTAACTAGATGGGTCATCAGCAATTTAATTGCCCAATAATGCACCTGAAAGCCATCACTTTCATGTAATATTTGCTATATAATAATAATACCTGCTATATAAAACAGGAGCTGTTAACTGGAAAGAGGAAACCAATGTAAACTTCTGTGTAATTTGCCCCAGTCTTCGAGGGCTGTCTATACAGCAGATGCTTTGAGATATTGCAAAGCCAGGGACGTTCCCCAATCGTGTTCCTGATGTTGTCTGCAGATCAACCTCCACACAATTCCAATAAGCGAAAAAAAGACACAGCAAAGGCTGACCCCAAAGCACAAAATGGCAGCGCTCAACTGGCAAGCAAAGCTCCCCCCGCACTCCCCCAGCTTTAAATTCTCGCAGCAGTGTACCTACGGCTTCATAATCCGCCAACTCCAGCCTAGCTTTGTTCTGCATGGTCCGTTTGCAAAGATAGATGGCTAAAAGGAGAAAACAGGATGGAAAACAATTACAGAGAGATTATTAGTACTAGATCTTGAAAAAAGAAAAAGTGGTCCATGCACTGTTCGTTCTCATCAGAGAGCAACGTGAGCCAAGAAATAAGAGGGCTGAACACCCAGCTGACATTACCCACTAGTAATCTCAGAGACCTTAAACATCTGGGACGTCTCATTTAGAAGTGCTGAGAGTAGATGCCAGGACCTAACAAGATGTCTGAGAAAGGCACAATTGCTTCTGGAGCTGGTAAAAGATTTAGCATTAGCAACCTGTTCCCCTCAGCACTTTGGGAATATGCCTGACAAAGTGAGCAGCCCTGCACTTCTTTTCCTCTTTGGTAACAACAACAAAAAAATTCTTAAAAAAAATATATATAAAAAATCAATCAGGATATTGAAATCAAAACAGAAATATGGGCCATATCTTAAAGGTATAATCTGAGCTTTTTTTTCACATGCTCCATCCATTTATTCTACACATTTGAAATGGTTAAGAAAAGCCTTCTCACATTTCACCTTGGGCAGTCACTGGAGAAACTGATGTGGTTTGGGATGCTGAGGGTCACAAGCCCAGTGCACAACACCAAACCAGTCCCAGGCTGCCTTCTGGGAAAGCCTCAGCTGGGCCTGCGAGCTCACCCCAGTTCCATTGCAGGCTGAAACACAAGGTCCCCAGCACAACCTGGCTATACAGTCAGGTCTGAACAACATAAGAAAAATCCAGTGCTCTCATTTTGGGATGGATCTAGATGTGAAGTTTACAGCTGCCTTGTGTTTCACCCTCTCTCACGCTGCAGGGCCAGGTACTTATTGTCTGACAACGTACCAAATCGGAGCAAGGCAGAAGGCAAAGCATCACCTACATAAAACTGCAAGAAATCTGAGAAAATTTTGGCTTTTCTTTGAAAAACATGGGGTTAAATACAGTTTTCTGACATGTTCATAGATGTTTTCCATGGGAAACCTACTCTTCTATCTAAAATATATGAAAGAACCCCAGTGCTACTCATGTAACTCTATGCTATTCTATGTTAAGCTTCATATAACAAGCCAATATTATGCATGGTAACCAGAGCCGATCAGTCAATGTATATTTGTATTTATACCTCTCAAGAGAAGTTTCATCTGTAAGCCATTTACAACACCAAATACAGTGAGAGTTGGTCATCTCACAGTATTTCTTCATACTAGGCAGTGACCTACTATTAGCAAGTTAGTTCCTGTCCTGTGAGTAGATCCATGCAAAGAATTAAAAAAAAAAAAAGAAAAAAAGAAAAAAAGTATGAAGTGCTGCTGGGATTTCAGTTTTATTTGGGTCTACTGCTAGTTTGGGATTAATTCCTGGGAAGACTCCATCTGTACAGACCTCTGATATGCAAAGACTGATTATAAGCATATGTTAGAGATTTCTGAGACAGATGAAAATCTGTCACTACAGGGCTCAGAGCTAATGCGGTTGCAGCTTGTCCAGCTGTGGGTCAGCCCACAGAGGGCTTTATTTTGAGGTGTACTGTTCCACTCAGTGCCCTTGCAGCACAACAATTCAACTGCGAAAGCAGTTATTTATCAGGTACTATAGGAAAAAAAAGAACTTTCCTCTTCAGACTGTTATTCTGATACTTACAGAATACATATTTGGCACAATTCAGAAAATTATGTACAGTGACTGTAAAAATCTGGAAGTTATTCTGCATATAATGAGCAGCATCGTGTTTTCTCCTAAGCAGTTCCCTCACTGGGACAAACATACAATCCAGTGCTAGCTTCCCTGCAGATGAGGGCTGCAAATGAACTATCACATGAGAGACACCATTGCAGGCTACTTCTCCACCTCAGCAAACGATTTCCAGAATCCATAATGATGAGTAATTATTGCCCGGGAATGAAGAAAATAAACAACCCACTGATTATTCAGGGAGGAGTTCTAAACTGATCTTAGATGACGAGATATTTCAAAAGAAGCACTTCCAGAAGCTCCTGTTTTACGAGCACACACACAGATTCACTTCCTCTTCCAATGCCACACCAGGATGCAACAACTGATTTTATCACTTAACTGTGAAAGAAGTGGAGTTCTGGAAGAGGCAGAAACATCGCATGCAGACAGCTAAAGATAACACCGACATACTTTCTTTATGTATTATCACTGTCTGCAGGCACTCACATGTTTAACACACCATGCTGCGGTTTATTAGCTCATAAACCATGCTCAGTCTTCTCCTTTTTACCAGCTATCAGCTGGTAATCTTAAAAAAAATGGGAAAAATAAGCCTGATGTCATATATCAGAGAACTTTAACTATGAGTTGCCATCAGCTATATACTGGTTTATTGATCAGCCAGATGAGTGCCCAGATGAGGTAACTTTTTATTGATCAATGTATCAGATTCAGCTACAGATCAGAGTATGTTCTCCCACAAAAGCAATATTGGTATTATTTAAGATTCCCAAGGAGCAGCACTCTGCTTGCCACAAGTCTTGCAGAAATGAACAGAGCTATGGGAGAATGAGGGTAAGGGCAGGTAAAACCCTGGCCCCACTGAACTCGACGGCTCCGGCTCCATGGGCTCGAGACACCCCGAGATTTTACTTTGTGTGTTTGAGGTGGGCACAAATCTGCCTCTGATGCTGCAATCTGACAAGAAACTCTGCTGATAAAGGGTTTAGATGGCCAAGGGTAATTATTTTAAGGTGTTTTTTTTTCTATCACAAATGTTCTGTACTAACTTTCTACAATGAAATAATTATACTCTCACCATAATCTGTGTTTTCTGGTTCCCAGCAGTTTGAAGGCCAAAAGTACGGTGCCTAAGAAACAACATACGCATGTTTATAATTTAAGAGACAAAACCCAATTCAGATGAAGAATAACATTACAAGCACAAAAAGAAAAATCACAGTCTACGGCCCAGTCTCTGCCCTCTGGGGAAACACTGCCACAGCTCTCAGTAACTAAGCGAGGAACCTTTTCCAGGAAGGTATCACCTCTAAGATTCCTCACTGCACGTAAATACAGACGCTGTAACACAAGCATCTCTTGAGGAAGATGTCCCGTATTTTGATGACATTTTAGACACTGTAGCCATCTCATCAGAATGTGGACCTCTTTCCTTATATCCCCAGAACTTCCCTCTTTCCCCAGGAATTCACAGGCACCTTGAATCTTCCCCCCTCCCCTTTCTTTAAAAACAAATATTTTATTTTAAGGACCATGAGAAAACTCATGGTCTTTTATATATGCTACACACCACCTGCTTTTTTGGAGCAGCCACCAGTGTGGTTGGCAGCCTACAAAACAATTTACTTTTTAAATATAACAGATGGCAGAGGTCAAAACTCAGCCGATTAGAGACGTTCTGAAAGCAGAAGTCCTGCTAAGCTGACTGCTTTTGTTTTCCATCCAGGCCTGCATATTGCAGTTGCTACAATTAATTACGAGATATTAACTACACATGGATGTATTTCAGTTTTAACATGAATGAAAAATATCGTCCCTGTGATCACACTAATTACAGAACACTGTTTCGCATTACTGATGTAACGCCACAAATGGGCGTAGGACATTACACACACACAGACTACTCCTTGCACCAAAATACAGTGAAAAAACCTGGAGGGATCAAACAATACAGCGTTAAATGCTCCTCACTGATTATATATATATCTTAGGAACTTCACCAGGCGATGAGCTACTGTTAAAGCAGGGACTGATGTTGAGGTAGAAAGTAGTGAGAAGAGAGTAATGGAAAAGAAAATGGCTGAGGACTGTTGCAGGAAATAACAACAGACAAAGAATAAGCAAAAGTTGTAAGAAAAAAATTAGGGAAAGAAAAGTCAATAAGCAGTCAAGACAATTTGATGATGTGGTTTACATGGGCTTAAAATAAGGAAAAGAAATTAAATGATACTCTGCTTTTGAAATCTAGCTCCTGAGGGCTGCACAGCACAACTCCTTATGGTGTCATTCTTTTAAAGCAGAGAGAAATACATCTAAATAGGCATTAGTATTGCCTCTGCCTCTGACAAGTCCTGCATGACAGGAGGAGCAGGACTTTCAGAAAAGCAAGGGAACTGTCATGAAAAATCTTAGTCTGAATAATGCCAGGTAACCAGAAGGTGGGGTGAGATAAGGGAAGGTCTGTGATCTCCTGGGCTTTGTTCACCGTGCCATTGGTCTCACGTGATAAGACAAATAAGACAATATCACGTTAGCAGCAGGACAGAAAGCCAGAGCAGCAGCAATGTCAGATGCAAAGAGGAGAACAGTCTTTTCAAATAAAAAAAAAACCTAAATAAGAGAAAACAAATGTAAAGGAGGAACGGGAGGGTGAATGGAAGAGAGGTCACAGGAAAGATAAGGGAACTGGCTGGGATCATGTAACACAAAAACACAAATTCAGCCCGCAGGATTAGGCAGTAGGACTCCAGGTTCGCACTTACTGCTTCTTTTAAAGTTAAACACTTGTGTCCAAAAGGAGTTGTTGCAGCACAAACACTCAGTTATCTAGGAGGCTGAGAGCAGCAGGTTTTGGAAAGGGGCATGGAACTCAAGTGCAGGATGCTTTAAAAATTCAACATATCTGGAGGCACAGGGACACTGAAAGATAGAGATGTCCTATCTTAGGTGACTGCCAGTCACCCTCCGTAAAAGAGCCAAAGGCTCAAGTTTGCCCCCTCTCACACCAATCTTTAAACAAGAGAGGATAAAAATGTGAACTTTCTGCTGTGCCAGAGCTTGAATGTTCTATTCCAAAGTTTCCCCCGGTCCATTCTGCACAGGAGGGTAGCTACTCAATTCTGTGCCAGGGTCAGAACCTAAAAGCTATTTTCTTTCTCCTGATTTAGTTCAACTCTGAGTACAACAGCTTTCAAGTCACATATCAAAAATAATCACAGGACATATCTGTTCATTTATGTAAAAACTGTGGGTCAGAAAGTAGAAGAAAGTGATTTAGGATTCCAAAGCAGATCTTTTTGAAGGGACTTCGTAAGTTCCTGAGGTATCTACCAAGATAGCCTCAATCCCGGCTACATAAGCCCAACAGGTGCTTTGGGATGAAGATCAGGAGATTTCAGCAGTATTCTTGCAGGGACCATAGAAGGGGCCACAAGGGAGGCAGAGGTCTCACCAACCTGAAAACGATAGAATGTCCCATCATCTTTCAGGGTAAGGACATGGTCTGAGATTGGAAAGACATAACCCTGTGCAGCAATAAGACTTCCCAAGTGTATTGCTTCCCCTGTGAAAGAGAGAAAACAGCAGGGATGTGTCAGGACGACGTGCATGGCACACTGCTCCTCTGCTTTCAGCAGTGGCCCTGGCAATGGATGTCTTACGTGAAAACCAGGTGCACACCTGCCTCTGTACCCACACCGCATCCACACTCTTCCAACTAAACCGTGCAAACCAGGAGAGCAGAAATCAGCCTTAAAATACAGATGAAACCCTGCTCAAATGTTTAACTTGCTGGTTTTATGTTTGCAAAATGTCACACGTCAGTTCAGCACTGGAGTCTGAAATTCAATTCAAAGCACATTATCCACCACAGGTGACAGCTAACAAGGAGCCTGTTCCATCAGTGAATCACATTTGCCTCTACCAAGTCCAATAAACACCTGCAACACCAGGTCATTAGCAGCATGTTTATTCATAAAGACAAATCCTGACACTGTAGCATTACCATTTGTTAGAGGAAATGGTGCAGAGGCAAAGGGGAGTACATATCCTTGTGCTGCCAGGACAACCTTCACCAGTGCAGAGGTACATCTGCACAGATTTCCAACCAATGTCAGCTGTCAAAGGCTGCATCAGCTTTCTCAGAGCTGCAAAATACACATCAGCTGCTCATGTGCCCCCAGGCAGATAATAAAGCTGTTGTCTGCAGCTGAAATTCAGATTTGGGACTTGACTGGACTCAGAAGAAGGGATGTGTGTATAGGGATGCCCTGGATGAGCCAACACTTCCTCTATTTCTGCTTTCACATGGTGACAGTAGGCAGCAGAAAGATGCTGGATTTTTACCCTTCCCAGAAAAGAAACTTCCAAACCTTTAGATCTTTTCTTCCTCTTTTCCCAAGAGTTCTTAACTGTACCACAATGATTTTGGTTTCTCTGAAGAGTGAACTATTTAGACTCTGCCCATGCACTGATCACTGTTTATGGCTGATTATCCATTTATCTGCCTGCTGTGATAAATCAGCAGGCATCATCTGATCCTGTGGTGGTGGCTGTTCCATTCTTGACCAGTGTTTCCTGTCAGTCACAGTTACCTTTCTCCACACCATGAAAACCTGCCACTGCATTTTCCTGCCTAACCATGCGCATCCACCAACTTCCTTTCTAGGTCTGGGAACAACTTTAAAAATCAATCAGTCTTTCTTAGGTAGCAACAATTTCACAGACAGGTTAAGAATCCTACAAAATGCTTTCTGTGTGTTGCAGTGTAAGGTATTAGAGACTTAAATTAAGATGTTGATTTTTATCTTGATCCCTCCTCCTTCTCACAAGTGCTTAAAACAACCTTGTTGTTCTACTGGTATTTTAGACTGCAGCAAAGCAGTATCTACTGTCTAATGGCACACACAGCACACATTGAGTATGTGTTCCTCCCCTCCTGCGGTCACCTTACCTGGATCCTCAATGCTGAGGTTCTTCATAAGCCACTGCACAATATCAGCACCTGAGGGGGGGAGGGAACCAAAAAGTGAAGAAAACATTAAACACTGAGACCAGAGGGTTTCTGAAAGCCCTAAAAAGAGATAACAATGAGACAAGTACAATAGAACTGACATGAATTTTATTTCATTTTCCTTTTTATCTCCACTGATGTTTCAAAATATTTTTCATTCTTGTGCCACACTGTAATTATATAGTTATTGACAGGTACTAAGTCCCAAGAAGTATTCTGTGCGACAGGAGACTAGATATACTTTAAGTCAAATATTACTCTAATGGTTCCACGTAACTTGTTCTCTCCCATTTGTGTGTGTCTCACCTCAGCATACAGGGAATTATGTTCCTGCAAGCACCAGCCAGCCAGGAGACGAAGGAGCATTTACTGGCACCTTGCACCTGTAACGTCAGGGGCAATACTCTAAGAGTGCAGAACTGAGTTATCAGTCAAAAAAACCCCAGAGGAAAGTCTTGCTTATGTCAAAGGCAAGCCATGTCTTGGAGAAGAAAGTGGGATTCAGTGTGCCTGTAACCAAGCCACTGCTGAGCTGTTACCTGCTAGTGATAGCACCAGCAGTATGGCAGCCAGGAGCAAAGAAGTGAGTCTTTAGGGCCCAACAGGTAGGGTTTTTAGGTTTTCAGGACCTCTCAGGTAGTACAAAGGATGTTGCTGCCTTATACACAGCATAAAGATCCCTAGAACTGATCGTCTGCATGTATACAACCTCTCTGTTGATTGCATAGAAATCATAGGAGTGGAAAACTTGCCACTGTTCAGTAGAAGCCAAGGCCTTTTATCAAAATATAGCATGGCAGAGCAGTAAAATTTAGTTAAACCCCATACTCAGGAAGTTAAGCTTAAAATGAAACATAAAGGTGTGGAAAAGTCAGTTAACATGACTTGTCCAAAGTCAAAGGCAATAACCAAAAGCACTTGGAGGCAATTTAGTGAGTCCATGCCAAGTTACGGCAGCTCGCAGCACAAACTAACGATGCCACGTCTGGATGCAGACACAACACCAAGCCCTTCTCAACGTACAGTCAATTTGTTGAGAAATATGCATTCACATACAGTAGGCTAATAGCCCCAGTAATACTTAGTGCTCTATTTTGTGGTGTGTATCAGTTGAAGATAGCATACAAAAAAGAACTGATGAACGTTACAGTTTGAGCTTACTTAAACCCCAGAGGATCTTATCTGCATGGAGCACTTATGAGTTCAGACATGGTGGGTACTTCCAGAAAGAGCATAACCCAAATGATGCCTGTTCCAGAAAAGTCTGAAGGACATTTTGCTTTCCACAGGCCCAGAGCATTGCCACACCCTCAGCAAACCTTAAATACAATGAAGGCCAGGAGTCAGAAGCATGATGTGCCACACAGACAACGGGCACTGCTAGTTTTCTAGGTCCCTGCAATATCTGCAGGTCTGAGTGGCTCTCCCATACAGGTGAAATTCCCACCAGAAATGTGGGCTCTACCCCACGCAGAAGGGGATGGCAGCTCCTGCTCCCCCGACAATGTAAGCTGACCCACAATGAGCACCAGTAAACCCTCTTCAGCTGGGCTTCAGCAGCAAGCTGGAATATGGATCTGACTTCCCTTCTTCTTCATGCACAATTGAAACACCCTACTTGTCCCCCGCAGGCAATCAGCAGAGCTTCTGGAGATCAGGGCAGCATCTACTTTTGTTTAAGTACTGGGCAAACAGATGTGACCAAGAAGCAGCAGCTGGGCATTGTCTCAATCTGCCTTGAAGGTATCAACAAACACTAAAGGACCGATCTCACAAGCTTGTATTCTCAGCATCACGATCACTTTCCATACCTTACAATTCCACCTAGGAGCAATTTAAGTTGCCACTATCCTATTTCAGAAGTTATTCCTGAATCCCCTTTTCTCTTTTTTTGCTAGAACTCTTCTTGTAACTTCCAGGCCTAAGTTTATTAATATGCAATTTATGCATATTTATGCATTTGATATCACACCTGTGTTATCATTCAACAGAAATAATTATTATTCTTCTTTGATAGCTTCTCCTGAGAGTTTCTACAGAGGGCTGACACATTGCCTTCCTACCTCCATTTCATTAAACCAGCCAAATCCATTTAATGTCCTCTTAAGATGGTCTGTCCCTCGACTTCACCATTCAGCATCTCTTAAAATTAAGTTTTGTTTCGTTGCACTGGGGTCACCAGAACTGCAGGCAGGACCTTGCAGAACATCTAACCAATGCCTCTGGCGATGGTACCAGCACTTTCATGTCTCCACTGACAACAGCTTGCCAGGTGCAGCCTAACATTACATTGTTTTTTGTAAATAGTAAATTTATTCAGGAAAAGATGTCTGAGGGGTCCAAAACTACCTGCTAAGATGAGAACACACCTAGTAAACAGTGCTAGCTGAGTAACATATGACGAAAACATTCAGAGCCAGTAACTGTTGCTTTGACAAGTTTGTTAATAAATTGTTATATTTTATAAACATGGGCAGTCCCTTTTGCCTTTTACAAAACAAAAATATCCTAAAGATAGAACAAAACATTTGGGGTTAGAAAACCATTTCAAGAAGACACAAACTGAAGTTTGTATTGTTAGAAACAAAACAAAACCTCACAAAATGCTGTCTTGGTTCAAGCTAAACCAGAATCTCTCTTGGTTTTTCTGTTCATCCCTCAAATTAAAAAGTCCATTCTTTCTCCTGATTTTGGTCTCACCTTACAGACTTGCAGAATCTTATTGCCAAGTAACATGACAGCTGATATCTGAAAATCATCTAGAGTACTTCATTGCTTTGCTCAAGGGAGGCGAGGTGCATTCTGCACAGTCCATTTCCAGATACGTGGCAATACTTAATACAGGATTAAGTCCCGCTCCATTTTTACATACAACGATCATGTTCCCACCTCCACGCCTCTTTTGAGGAATCTGCTCAATTTTCACCAAACTACAATGAAAAATTAAAGTAATGCTGAAAGCTGGTTCCCCAGTCTTTCCCCCTCCTCCCCCCCATTATTAAGATTAAAAAAGAAAGCTTTAATGGAGCAAGTAAACTGAAGGCACCGACTCAACCAGAACTCCTGCAATCAGCCATTCTGGAATATAAGCAGTGCTTGCGATCAGGGATTTTAATTTGTCTCTGTTAAAAACATGAAGTCATTCCTGAATGTTGCCAAGAGCCTGGAAGATTTTATAGCTGTTCTCCAGTTGTCCTGAGGCAGACAGATTATCTTTCTGCTGAGTTTGCTGAACCATTATTTATCACCTGCCAAGACTGATTACTCACCCTCGGGACAGTGACAAGTCTTTCCTTCCTCTGTTAATTACTGTCATCATTAATAGCCATGTCACTAATTAATATTCAATCATTATGAAAACCTCTTTATTGCCATCTCCCACAACACCTTCAATTTTTAGGGTTACCCTCACACATTGGCTTTGTCTCTGCTTGCGGCTGTTTCCATCACCGCAACCTACTTTTGCCCACCTAGAAACACTACTTATGCTCTTCCTCAAATAAGATAATTCAGATTTATCCTTATAAGACATGGTAAAGACTCGAGTGAATCCTTTACAAGGCTCTCCTCTGTCAGACCAAGACACAGATTCCTTTATCTGTAAGTTTTCCAGAAAACTTCATCTTAACCGCTCCTGTAGGTTAAGCCAGACAGACGGTCCTAACATAACTCACCTTCCCCAAAAGATCTTTTCTGGCTGATTTTCAGATTCCACATTTCACAAGCTCTTTCAGAAGACACCCGAGGGAAACCCCTGACCCTGACATGTTTCCACTAAACAATAACAGGGCATTTGAGATCTTCTGAAAACAAATAGTTGAGCATGTTTTCATGATAGAAAGTGTTGCTGGATCCAAGTAGAGGAATGGCTCCCACCTCCCTCTATGCTCCTCTCCACACATCTACATTTCCTCTGAGTCAGTATGCTCCATTCAAGGAAAGCCAACAGCCTGTGAACATCTATTTCTTCCTCACCTATAACAAAATGTACCTTTTTGCTCTAGGCTCGTCTTTGAAGCTGAAGTAGATCAAGTTTCTTAATACCCACAGAATAGCTGTATTTTTATGCTGAAACAGATTCACAATGACCATTTATCCAGTTACCTGGTTTAGAGACAAACTAGTATTTTTATATTTCTTGCTATTTTCTCCATTTTCTGTTCAGCCTCAGTGATCTCATAATAGTAGCTAGTGTTCTCAGAAGGCCATTGCCTGTCAACATGACAAATGAGTGGCCAGCCACGAACAGATAAATTAAAAAAAAGTTCACAAGGTGTGAGGCCATCGGCAAGATGCAGTTAATGAGGTGAGTCACCATCACTGTATTTGATACTTTTTCTAGTCAGCCACAGTTGTTCTACCTTTTCCAGAAAATCCAGGACTTACTTGGAAAACAAGCCGCCCATAATCAGATTCGCTCATCTTCCATGTGCTGTGTGAAATGGCAAATGCACGTGGAGTGACATACCTTCCTCCAGCAAGTTCTAAAGATCTGCTGCCTGGAGTGGAGACTGTGCGGCTGGTTCTGGGCAAAGAAGCCAGGACCGCCAGCATTGGCTTATCATCCAGTGGACTGGGCATGTCCCTGACAAAGCATACAAATGTACATACACACACATATGTACAAAACACACACACATATATATATAAATAAAGAATACAAGAGTATTTCTGAAACTTCAGCAAACACGTGCATCTTTGTGTTAGTGCAACCCTAATATTCTCTGAACATATTTTAACGTTTTTAAAACCACTAACTATTTTTCCATAGTAGTAGAGCTTTTTATTTTATGAAAGGAATATGAGAAATGTGAAATGTTCAGCTCCTTCCTAGACCTTATCTACACACTCCATGACATACTCCAGGGGCAAACAAGCTACGTTGTCAGTCATCTCCAAACTCAAGGTTCAGAGAAAATTTTGATGAAAGGGTGAAAATGTGTCCTCCTTCCTGTCACTTCATTCTTGAAAACAGATGAACCCATTTTAGCATCGAATTTTTCAAACAATTTGCTCCTGAACTCAGACCAATCCTAAAATATTTCTATCAGAAAAGCAAGACTGTAAAGAAAAAAAAAAATCACAAGGAGTCAAAACAGCTTATATGAATACATGCATAGGTACATGAGGAACCACTCAAGCTACTTTCTACACTGCCAGTCATGGTAATCGCACTATTAAATGGAAATAATGTGTTTTGGTCTCCCCCAAACAGCACTGGGTCCTTGGTAAATCGAGGACAAAAAGGTTTAATTGATTATCCACATTTTTAGCACTGGGCTTACAAAAATAAAAAAGTGAACATCACACATGAGACAGGGCAAAACAATGTCATACAAAATTTCTCAAGGCCTCCAGCACTCCCTGCTACTATTTTTCTTAGTCAGAGCCCCCCACTGACTCCCACAGTGATTTCAGCTAGGTTGGAAGCCTAGATCCCGGCTCACAGTAGGGTTTTAATGCAAAGCGCCGATTTTTATGGCGGGGGAAAGTAAAAAAAGAAATATCTGGGTCTCTCCCCAGCATTCTATTACAAATATTGGGGAAGCAATTTATAGAATTTGCCTATAAAAAGCGCATAAATAAATACCAATGCCAACTAAAAAAAAAAATCTCAGCAGTTGACTCAGAAAATGTGGTAATTGCAGCTCTCCTCCATCAGCATGTAGTAATTGCACCACTCAGTGTCAGCAAGGAGCATCATCAAAGCTACAACAGCTTACAGCTTCTAGCAATAGCAATTTTCCTTTACATTATATTCACTTTAAATCTTGTTTGTGAGTTATTAACAATCATTAGCAGCAGGAGTGTTACCCCTTTTTGATCAAAGCAGCCGAAGTTTCTAAGGAGTCTTTCTGTTCATCATAACTTTTTAGTGCTTGAATTTACAACTTATTTTTCTTGCAATAAAAACACTGAAAATTTAATACTTTGTGTGAAGTAAGAACGATGCTTGGTGGGAAGGTGGAAAACAGCACACAGAGCTAAGTTGCACGTGAGCATTCCAGGGTGATAAAACAATGACAAGGACAGAATATTTGTAAATTTAATGGGTTCAAAGTCTCTGATCCTCTGCCTTTTCCTGACAACAGCGTGGGTTATTTATCACAGTGTTCGGGCTGATATGACATTCAAACCATTTCTTCATCCCTCCTCTTTCTCCGTTACTAAGTATTATCTACAGAAAGCTGTTCAGTATGCTTGTCCATTTATACCACATGTCACTATTTGAGAGCTGAGTCCCATATAAATACTATTCACTGGGTTTTACATGTTGCTTTTGAACTTAGAAAGCATGCTCTACTTCTGCCGCATGAGCATCCACGTCTGTGTAAACAAAACCATATGAGAATCTGATCACAGATTTATCGAAAGCCTATTAAAATTAACAACTCTGATGTTTGACTTGTGCATGTTCTTGTCCCTGACACCAGGCCCTGAAGCAAAATTAACAGCAAATGTATTAATAAACTCTTTCACAAAAGGGAGTCATGACACAGACTGGCGGATGCACTGCAAGGTGTTGACAGACGCTTGTGGTGTTGGGAGAGTGACAGAAGAATAACCTTTCACGGAGAGAGAAAATGCCACGGGCTCCCGAAGTCATGGCGGGGAGAGAAGGTGAGCAGCTGAGGGAATCAGCTCAGGGGGCACGACCAGGCGGAAGGCAACACACCGGAGTCGCAGAGCTGCTTGTGTGCTCTAACGAGGAATTGAACAGGAATTTCCAGCAACCTTTGAAATAGCTTACGAAGTAATGGGCTGCAAATTCACAATTTAGCCATCAGCACTGCAGTGTAAATTTGATCTTTGTCTCCAGTATGTATTTTACACATAACATACACAAACGCAATGTCTCCTGCCTGCATTTTAAACATAGACGGATATGAAATATGAAAGAGATTTTGATTTGTGAAATCCAAATTCCTTGTGTACTTTCACCCTGTTAACAGCTCCTTCTGCTGAACTGTCATTTGGAGGGACTTTTGCCTTCTCATCAAATTGGCCAGGCTACCAAAACGCATGTAGCCTCTAGAACGCAGACCTGTAAAGGGAGATTTTCGCTAGGCAGGAATCAATAAGGGACTTGACACGGCAGCACATAGCTCTGTGTGGGCTAATTTACCCAGGTAACAAAGACAAATTAGTCGGTAAGATCTCAGAGATATCACAGCCAGACTGCTTTCTTTACAATGCTGCCCATCTAAATATAGCTCAGGTAGCTTTACAAAGTGTGAAAGCAAGGAGCAGAAGACATACCCAAAGACAGGCTTCTGGCTTGCACTATCCTCCCATTGACAGCGCTTAAAAGCCTGCAGCTAGCGCTGAGGAGCAGAAGGATGTTCCTAGCTGAGAGCCCTGGATTTAAAATGATTGCTCTACAGCGGTATTAGTAAGGCTGAGTTAGCAAACCTCTTAATGGATGCACAGTTAATCCCAGGGAAAGAGGTCTGCCAGGACAGTTTAAACCAGCTCCTCAACTGGAAAAAAAGCGATACCAGCAAAAGGTCTTTTTCCAGTCGACCTACACCAATATAAAGCGTTTGGTGCTACGCCAGCCTCAGCCTTGTTCTCACTCCACTTTGACAGAGCTGTGTCACGTCGGCCCAGCCCTTGCACCCGACACTCAGTGCCTTTGACTGCTTACACACCAGCATTTGCTTGCATCGAGAGATGCCAAGCAATAGTCTTAACGCAGGGGCAGCCACGCTCATTTATTTGTGCTAACTATTCCTGACCTGCCTTGGAAAACGTGAGCTGTTACCAGATCTGTGCTATCTACGGACAGATCTGCCATCCATAAACATGCTGAGAGACCCAAACACACAAGCACACGCACTCTCCAGAACATACCATAACCCCAGTGCAATTCCCCCTGCTGTTGCTTCGCTTGGCTAGAATTCGGCCTGCTCCAAATGAGAGACATCTGTGTGACCCATCCCCAAATCTTACTGTCTTCTCAAATACAACGCTGAACAAACTACTGCTACTACAAGTATGGGAGAAAATTGCAAAACAAAAAAGAATTAGCAATTCCACACTTTGCACCATTCAAACCTGTACCTGTTTCTCCTAGGACACCCACAGAAGATGAGTGCATTGCCTTGAGGGCCACTACAGAGGTGTACAAATTGTACCGTGCAGCCCCAGCCTCCCTGCAGCAATTGTAAGAGCATTTTGTAGTAGCATCAGAAGTTACTTCCTTTTACAAATCACTAAGAGCTGTGGATATCTCAAGACGTACCTTTACACCTACAATTGATCATAAATTTACAGTTGCTTTTCAGGCTGCTCTGCCTTTACATTACTCAGACTACTGAAGTGGCTGACACAGCTTCGCAGTTTGGCTCTCTGCCATATAGTAACGTTTAGACGCTGCTCCTCACACTGTCAAAATGATTCAGCAACAAAACAGCAAGAGAAGCAACTCTGAGCACTGCTGCAGTCGGGGCTTTTTGAAGATTCCCGTGTCAGATCTTGTTAGGGCTGAAACATATCTACTGCTATGCAATTCACGTGCACAGCCTTTAAATCAACGGCAATCTTTCTGTCATTTCAATTGCATATTAGTATTTTTTAATAACGAATTTTCTTCTCTGGGAAAGAGGAAGATTGATAAAACATAGAAGGGACAGGTGTATTTCAGCATGTGACCATCAGGTCACTTCACACTGCATCCTCATTCAGAAAGCGGGTTTCAAAGTCTGTCACAGCAAGGTCGTCCTTGCCCTCACCAGTGTTGTAACAGTTTCCCAGCAAAGGTGTAAATGTCACCAACTGGTGCAAGACAGCAAAGTGCTCTGAAAACTGTGGCATTTTAATGATTTTGGCACAACAGTTATTTACTAGGAGATCTGACCCTGTAGTCTTCGCCTACTCTGGGTTCCTATGAATTTCCACAGTACTTCTGTTTGCAGCAGCACTCAATTTTTAAATCTCCTGAAGAGCTCTGGCTGTGACAGGTCTCTCCTTCACAAGATCACACACTTCCGTGTTTAACTGTGGCAACTGTCTGTTCTCTCTGTTACAGATAAGGATAATTAGCATCATCAAACTCTCTAAGCAACCAACTTCATCCTGATGCATCGCTACTCTTTTTCCTCTTATCCTTCAGGAAAGGTTGAGAACCACACTCAGCGTTTGCGGTGATGCAGTAACAGTCACGGCGCCTGGAAAATTAAGTAACCTGACATCTGTAGCTCTTCTCTCTCTAGGAGTTTGTTGTCCTGAAAATGAAATAATCGGTATTTTACAGCTTTTTTTTCCTCCCTTTCCCTACTGGGCCTTTCAATCACATGTAACACAGAGTGCACTGGAGTGCAGTTGAGCTCACTGGAGCTCTGTACTGGCGCAGCAGTCAGGCAGGGACAACTCTCCAGTGGGATTAAGGTCGCACATATAAGTTCTTTTAGCCAAGGGTAACGCCAGATGAATTACGATCATATAGCAATTGCTGACAATATACTTACTGCCATGCTAAACAAAGAGATGGTATTGGCACTAACGCTAGAGGCTGTATTTTAAACAGGGCTACTTAAACCGTATGTTGAAGGTGCTGATTTTGGCAAGGAGCAACTGATTTTGCTGGCAACAGCTTGTTCCTGCATTTCAAATGTGGGCAGACACATCTATCAGTGGGAATTTTAAATATGCAGAACAATTTAATGATAAAACTGAAACAATCAATAAGCACAAAACCAAGTTTAAAACAGATAAATTATTCGTATTGTCTTACATTTCATGGATTTCACAGGGCTGCACATAATAACAGAAGCAGTAAAAACAACAATCAGCCTCTCTTAGATACCTGTATTTTAAAATTGTGTTTCCTGCCTGGTAAATCCTTCAAATTTATTTTACCAAATAACCTCTGAAAGTAAGCAGCATTTTAAAAAGCTGAAAGCTGCATTAAACAAGTACCATTCACAGCTCAAATAACTGAATCTACTGTCAAAACACCATGTACCTTAGAACTGCAGAATATCTGTTTATGAATGTTAGAAGACATACTTGTTTCCATAGTAAGAGAGAGGGAATCCAGTAAAATGTTTTCCTTTTTTTCTTTTTCTTTTTTTTTCCCCTTCAAGAATTTTAAGACCAACATTTCATTTAACTCCTTTCCATGTAAGTATTGGTTTGGACTTAGAAAAGCTGACGAGCTGCTCCGAAGCAGCAGTGACTTCAGCTCGCAAGAGGCCCTGGACGCGGGATGGGCTCAGAGCAGACACGGCTGTGCACCTGCTTGCTGCCCAAGCAGGACCACAAAGCACAGCCTTCGTAAGGCCGTTCATCGCGCAGCGAGGATCAGCCTCGCTCAAAGCAGCAGCCCTCCTGTTTCAGAGAGCTTGGTGGTATAACACCCGACAGCAGTGGCACCAGCCAGCCATAACTCCTGCTTTCCTACTGCCATCCAGCACCACCTCGGGCCGAGGCCTGGCAGCTTCACAGGGGTGAGGGCAACCTGCTGACTGCCACTGGCAAAGCCCGCCCTGGGATGGCTCTCCAGGAACACACCACGGGGCACGTCGGCCGCTTTGTGTGCTCTGAACTCCGCACGGCCCGGCAAGCGCGGCGGGAACAACCTCACCGCGGTTCTCAGCGGGCACAGTTTGTCTGGGCAAATCCACACAAAACAGCCTTATAACGCAGCAAAATATGTCCCGGTGGCTTCAGTTTCCAAGCAGGCAGAACTCAAAATCCTCTCTGTGTGAAGCAAAAGCTTCTTTTCCAGCCTGCAATACTGCATTCTGCAGGGTCTTGGGAAGCATTTTAATTCCTCAGGAGTTTAGGGAGAGAAGTCTGAAATGATCGTCAAAGAACGGAGTTTCACAAACGACTGGAGAAACGGGAACTATACGAACGCTTAACAAAAAACATCTTCCTGTAAATATTAAAATTAAAAAAAATAATAAAGCAGACACAAAAGCCTTGTGAGCACAGGTGGAACGCGCTTGCTTCCCAGCAGTAACAGGCGCTTCACGCGTACACTGCAACGCGCCCTGGCCCCGCCGGCGGGCGCTGGGCACGCACCGGGAGAGGCCGCGCGCCCCGCCGCCTGTCACCGCGGCCGCCGCCTGGCTG